>CM023453.1:71474555-72038710 GCA_013339765.2 Haemaphysalis longicornis
ATCTTCCGTTCCATTGCTCGCTGAGCCGTATTCAATTTAGGTTGAACCCTCTTAGTGAGCCTCCAAGTTTTTTCCCCGTAGGTGAGTACCTGTAAGATGCAGCTGTCGTACACTTTATTGTTCAGGGACAATGGTAGGCTGTCATTCATTTTCTGAGAATGCCTGCCATATTCACTCCACCCCATTCTTATCCTTCTAATCATCTCTGCCTCATGGTTGTAATCCAGGGTCAATACTTGGCCTAAGTAGATATATTCGCTTACCACTTTCACTGCCTCCCCACCCATCTCAATCGTACTGCGTTAATGAAGATCTCGTGAGAAATGGCGTAGTGGAGCGTTCGCACTAAAAAAGAGCTTTATGTTTCGCCATACCTGCTGAGCTGGCTTATTCATTGAATTGTTATTATCACGATTGGTGCAGCTCGGTACGACCCGTGCCCCTACAGATGAAAATGCACAAATAGCGTGGCTTTCGCATTGAAGCCGCAAAATAGGGACGCAGCTCGTTGCTTATTCTACCTGAAGACTACTTTTTGAAGTGAAAATTTAATTACTCGTGTACCAACCACACATTCTTCCTACGTATCTCATTGTCTTTTTGTACGCCAAAACGTTTCCGTGCACTTTAGTGTTTTTGTAGAAAATGTGAAATCTTCTTCCCCGCGCGCCTTAATTATTAAAAAAGCCTGCGAAGTTTGCACCGCGCATACGGCATTGCGCAGCGGAGCCCAAAGACGTGGGAATTAATACCGGCCGTGGTGGCTGCTCTTCTGATGGAAGCGAAAAGCAATAATTCCCGTTTGTCAAGCTTCCACCGCACGTTAAAGATCCTAATTGGTCAAAATTGACCCGAAGCCCTCCACTACGCGCGCATCGTAGCCCAGGGGTAGGATCGAGGCGTTAAACCCAGTATTCAATCACTCAAAAATAACTACCGACAGCTGCGTGGTAAAACAGCTTAGTAATGAGTTGCAATGAACCAACACACATAGAAACACGTTGAAGGGCCCTCGGGTAGCTCGTGACGCCACTTTAAGGGCACAGCTCGTTTCTTACCTGGGGATAATTTAAAGTCAATTAAGCGATAATCTGCAAACTGAACAGCAGGTTACGTGACTTGGCGATCACAGGGCAATCCCAAACAAGAGCCATTCATAGTCATAATTAAGGCTCCTCTTCACGTTTCCTATCTTGCTCTCTGCGGGTCCTTCGGTGACTTTCTATAGCAGCTCGTATTACCAGCGTAGCGTATGTGCGAAATGAGCGTGTGGGTATTTGAAAATAGTTGGTTGAGGGGCGTACCGTTCCTACAATGCCACCTAACTTGAAGTTTCAATAGCTACGTAATAATGCGTGTAAAATTAACAAACAATTCCTATTAAGCTGTTCAGTTGTTAGACGTTATCCACTAAGCCTACTCTCAAATAAAGCAGCAACAGAGGAAGTGTATGCGGGAGTGGAAAAGGCACATTTCTGACCTTCTGTAGACTCCTGTTCATTTTTGTACGCCCGCCTATGCAGCAGGCATATCACGATTACGTCTCTAATTAGTTTTGTTTTGTGGAGCTATAAATATTTGAGAAACGTGTTTTCCTAAAAGGTTTTCGGACGCAGCTTTTCTTAAAATCTCGCACTCCAAACCGCAATAAATTAATCTTCGGCCACAAGCATGTTTTTTTTTTTGCAATTAGAACATAATATGACAGAGTGGGTCTCTAATTTTCACAATGAAGATGTGGTCAAATATTGATTGATTGACTTGATTGATTATAGGGTTTAACGCGCCGACGCAACGCAGGCGATAAGGCGCGCCGTAGTGGAGGGCTCCGGATTAATTTTGATCACCTGGGGATCTTTAACGTGCGCCGAAATCCCGTACACACACGGGTTTTTGCCTTTCGCCTCCATCAGAAAAGCGGCCGCCGTGGCCGGGAATCTAACCCGCGACCTCGTGCTCTGCAGCGCAACGCCTTAGCCACTGAGCCACCGCGGTGCGTATCTGCTCAAATAGTTATAGCATTGAAAGCAAGACGTTGTGGATTGAATGGCCAACAAAAACGTATATTTTTCCTATATGGAATTTCCGCTTAGTATATCGGTCGTGGAATTGTAATAACTGTAATATGAGCGGCCACATCCAAACAAAACTTGATATATCATTGATTCGTGCTACAGTTTGACAAATCGCGCAGTTTTAAAAGACATGACTTATTTTAGCTACGTTGAAAAGAAAGCTTGAGCACGTCCGCGACATTGTTAATCTTCAATGGTACCAGAACGAACCATGCGTCCTCGTTGCGCTCAACAGTACCCCAGTTATGATCAATACAGTTGCGCCGTGTTTAGTCTGCATAGCAGACTATCGGATAAAGACCTAAGCATAATGTGTTGGAGCGTCGTGTTTATTCTAGACACGAGTGTGCGTCTTCGTCTCCCACACTTTGATCATAACTTACCCTACCTAATATTGACGGTGAATAAACATCCTTAGTGTGGTGGATAGCAGTACTCGTGGTAATGACCTCGGATTTGTAAAAAAAAAAAAAAAAAAACATGCGGAGAGGCTTTCTTGTTCTTTCTGATCCTGGTATGACCTTCTGCCATAGCTTCTCCGTACAGCGAAGGCGCGATTGACTGACTAAAATCGAACTGTCCGGGACGTGAATTGGCAACGGGGCTGACAGGGATAATCTATTTATTTCTGTGCCCGGTGCCGCAACTTCGCATACTCAGCCACTCCGAGAGTACTCTAAGCAGAAAAACAATGCACCAGGATCCTTTTCGTGCATGATTCCGTCTGCAGAAATAAAGGCGAGTCTGCCGAACGAGGACGCAGGCGTTGCCTAGAACCACGTCTCGACTGCTTCGGTTTCAGTGTAACGCAAATACTGCAGCGGTAGCAGACCCTAGCACTGCGTGAGACCGATAATAAAACTACGGGTAAATATTTTTACGCCGAATGATACTGCCAGAAAATGAGAGCGATTGTCTGAAGAACGACAAATTGCTAAGCATTTCTCAAACACTTCTCAATGTGTGCGTGGGCTCACTTGCGACGTTAGGGTGAGTGTTCCTAAAAGTGTTATTGTCACAGTGCAATAGAGATGCGTTCTTTGCTTCTAGTTTGAGCGGAGGGGGGACCGGTACTGTTTAGGCAAAGGGTGTTTTCCAGGTAAGATATCATTGAGGACGGCAATAAACTGCACGGGGCGGTACCGTGAAACGTTTTGAGGAGCCACGTTTTATGCGTGAACTTGCATTCGGCCTTTCAGGAGGATCAGCGTGGTGTGGTAATAATTTGACATTACAGGTTCACACCTATCCTAATTGACATAAATTACAATGTTCCCCTGTGAATACGCGTATTTCGGGAGTCAAAAGGTTTTAAAAACCGTGATTAGGCTTAAATTTTTTGTTTTCTTTAGGGACACACTACCATCACCTAAACTGCACTAGTTTTTTCATGACCAGATTCAAGCTACCACTACAAAAAATGATTCACGACTTGCCGTATTGATTAGTGATTGTTATTTAATCTTTTTCGGCAGGTTTGAATTGGAACTGGTCTATTGCATCTGGCCCAACAGCTACATTTGGCATGCAATAACAAAAGTACTTCGGTTCAGTCCGCCTTAAGTTACCCAAGCGTAAATTTCCCTCCGACCGATTATACTTTATTTGTTTTTAGAGTGATAACTCTATTACTACACGCACAAACGCAGTAAAAGGTTCGTTCACCGTAGCATCAATCTGGTCTTCACGCTCATCCAAGGTCAAGGCAGCGCCTTGTACGGTTACGCAGTGAAAGCGTCTAATCGCATGTTCGTTCGATTGGGACAGGCGTGGAAGGGCGCTAAATGGAACAAGTAAGGCTGCGTGTCATACCAAACCGATATAAAGAACGGCGGGGGGCATACAAGTTCACTGCGTGGTCAAACATAGAGCGGAGACTCTTCCGAGCACAGTCTGTGCTTATTCTGCTTAGTATGGCGGTGAAATTTTGTGCGCGTTCACTGCGTGCTCTCGGGGTAAAAACTGAGCTTTCGCTCGACAACTTGGCTTAACAGCTTCGAAAGCAAAATGCAGTTAGGTTTCATTCCTGCACGTTTCAATCACAACGGTTTCCGCACCAACCTGAACCACGAGATACGTTGATAGAGATTATTTGGCGAAGAGGCACTTACGTACGAGGTAGACTACTATGTGGTCGTAGAAATGTTGTGGCAGCTACAGAAGTCTTGAATTTAAACTACGTTATCTGATAGCTTAAGTGCAAAATCTATTTTAGTTCTTTCTAATGGTCACGGATTGTATTCACTATGAACGGAAATAAGGTTAGGGAACACCGTTACTGGAACACCAACATTTCCCCATTGTGAATAAAAAGCTGTAAATCAAGAAAAGATTTCTTCAATGACGGGTTCTTTAACTCGGCATTTTACTGTTACTGCCGAAGAGGAACAAAAGCACGGTAAAGAACGGAAAAAGATATGCGAGTTCTGTTACAAGCTCCTAGAGCATCTTGCTGCGGCCTATATTACACTACAGCTTCAACAGCATTTGTTTTCTGGATGCTCCAGTGGCAAATGGATTTATCAAAGAAAGTAAATTTTATATATTTAGAAGCGTGTAAAGTAACCTCGCAGCCCGGGCAGACCCCAAAAATAAAACAGTAAGGTTTTTCTTCTTTCTCCTGCATCTGCCGCCATTACCTTTTCCGAATTTTTGTGCAGCACTCTATGTTCATCCTGCCCGACTGTCTATACCGATATGTCTTACGAGAGTGCTAACTGAACAGCGAGCCCGATTAACGGCATGCCCAGTTTTTACCAAACTGCGGGGAGGTTCGACAGCTGGTACGTAGCTTACATCGCAAATAGATGCGGCGATTGGGAGCTAATTACGGTGTACTTATGTTGCTCTTCTGCGATCACAGTCACCCGTGCACGTAAACACGCACACACCAACAGGCATTAAGATTTATTCCCTTACACGCGTGATCCCCCACCTACAGAAGGCACACTTTCCTTGACGGCAAGTTTGATGTATTATCGGGGACCTTTATCCATAAAATTCTGCAACCCCTAAACGGATAGAGCTTTTTTTGTTGCGAAAATATGCAGTGCCCTTTTTTTGCAGTATGATCTATGTCCATCATAATACAAAGGAGAGCGTATTGTAAGAAGTATTAGCTCAACGAGGCACTTTACTGCCAGTCACCTTTTTTTGCTGACTTTATTTGCGTTGTTGCTAGCTCTTCCACACTTCAAACGCAGTTACTGATTTGTAACCACCCAATAATACATAAAACTCCGCTTCTGGCAACGCCGCAGTCTTCAACGGACGAATTCGTCTAAAGCGAAGCACCAAAACGACGGGCCTGCACCAGAAACTATATGCTAAAAGTCTTCATGCAAGTGGTTTTTATGCTATTTAATTAAGCCGAATAAGCTCTAACAATGCAAAGACGACGTCTGCAATAGAGACTTCCACTGAACTTATGTGCTGGCTCCAGTAAAAAGGGAATGGGCATGGTGCCCGAAGCAATGAGACGAAATATTGTGTCCGCATTTCTCGCCACATTTGGCTAAGAAGGCTTTCAGGCTTACGAAATATAGAGCGAGACTGGGCGCTATGCGCGGCACTTGAAGACGTGATCTCGCTTTTGCTTAGTAATGCATTTAAGCATGCATATGTTGCATGTATATAGTGCTCTGATCGTTTAACAATGAGAAAAAAAGAAATGTTACGAATGTTTTAGCCAGGTACAGCTCTTTCTGCGATTGGCTTCACGTACATCCTACATGACGGTGAAACACATAACAATGACTCGCTATGCAACAGCCCCTTCGCAATTAAAAACAAACACACACAAAAAACGGTGCCTTAACTGCGAAAGTAAATTTGTTCGAAACATTGTTGCAAATGTTCCCAGCCAGCCAAGCAAAGAAACTTTTAAAAAGCAATAAGAAAGTGCAATTCACCTTTGTATTCCCTTACTGCAGAACGCGTTGCCTAAACACAAACGCTCAGGCTGTTCTAAAAAGTTTTCAAACAAGGTAACATCCGGTGTTGGAAGAACGAAGACCAAAGTTAAAACTCTTGTTTGAATACGCTCGTAGGCTTCGCTTCGAGGATGTGGGGTTTTAGTTACAATTTTTTTACAAAAACTTCTGGTCTCACAAGGCACTCGAGTTTGTTGTGATACGGTTGCGATACTGTCTGCGATACCGTTTAAGTGGCAAAGCAGTATAAGCTTACGTCTGCCGGTTCTGGTGGAAACTTGTTATGCAGGCTTTGAGATTTCTTTCATAGTTTCCGGTTTGTACCTGTCTTGCGAACGGTTGATGCGCATCTGGTAAAGGATTTGACGCGGGCTTTCCATGACAAGTGGTTAGGCCTAATATTTCGGGTTGAATTCTCACGTCGTTAGGCAATACACGCAGACAGACGTACCATGACTATGATGTTGCTTGGAAAGTCTTGAGGCTATAGTTGAAGGCTATCTAATGGGAAATGTTTAGCGCCGCCAACTGCTACCTATTCAAGAAGCATTTAGTAAAAGTCGACTGCGCGTCAGTGCAGCCGTCGTAAGAACACGAAGCGAGACGTTAAGTCTAAGCTAGCTTGCACATACCCGGCTAATCTTGGAAAGTGATACGCACCAGCAGAGTAGCACATGCCAGCAATGTAGTCGTTTACGCTTTATAAAGTTCATGCATGCCGCGGTATACACGAATCAATCAATCAATCAATCAATCAATCAATCAATCAATCAATCAATCAATCAATCAATCAATCAATCAATCAATCAATCAATCAATCAATCAATCAATCAATCAATCAATCAATCAATAAAACAAACAAACAATCAATCAATCAGTCAATCATTCACTTTGGGCGGAAAAACTTTTAGGGTTAACCAACGAAATCGGTACACGTGCTGTGAACCTAGTGAGAATTCTCTGAATCCTACTCCCACACAGCGGAAAACATACGCTGTGGTGTATAAATTCGAGGCTTTATAAAATAGCAGCCCATGGTCCTTGGGACGATTTGCCAGGGTTCGCGCAGCCACAGCGTCCGCGCCTTTCGGGCAAAAATCTTACATCGCTGTTTTCCACGTTCACTGCTCCAGGTAGCTTTTCGATTTCGGTCATGTAGTAGACGCAAAATTGTTCCATTTCTGGGTTAGTTTTAGCTGAACAGGCCATTACTTTGATAAAGCTTGAGCAATGGGTCTCATTTGAGCCTACCGGCAGTGACTAGAACCTCACAGCACGACAAAAATTCACCCTAAAATAGCAACAATACTTGCTAAACCTAGAAACCTCAGATGCTAACACGACAAGGCAGAATGTCTTGTATACTTTACGAAACATGCATTTTAAACAAAATGCGCGGTGTTTCTGGCTTAATTTTACTGAGGAAGCACCCTGGATAGGTTTTTTACGGCTGCTTGTTGTTACTAACAGAAAAGCTTAGCTTTGTACTGAAAGACTATGTCGCAGCCTTTCTTCACCCACAGCCCGCGCAACTGTGCGAATCAAGGAACCGGAGCCCTTTCCATGCGTCACCGAATCTCAGCCCATCTGGGCTACAAAATGTCTCGCTCGTTTTAAAATTTTGCGTTAACTTCGGCATGCAGACTGGATAACTGGCGGATGGAGGTCCTCGATAAAAATCCACTTTACTAATTTAACAATACTTGTGTCACCAACCGTTGTTGTTACAACGGTAAATTACAGGCGTATGATTTGGTGTTGCCCCGAAGAAAAAGATTTTTGGGAGTCCACTTTTTTTCACCTACAGGTAGTCAACGTTGGTTATATGTATAAGAAAGGCTTAACGGCTTAACATACAAATATTTGCTGCGCATCAAAAGCGTCGTATCACAAGAAAAATACTTTTTTTAAGTGTTCAGCTAGTACTGGAGGGGGCTATTTAATCTATTCCAAAATTTTTCATTTCATCATTTACCTTACGGCACTGGGATTGACGACCACAACGCCTCTAACCCTATCCCGACATTGCATTTGTTGAAATAACAGTATTTAGTCGCTCGCAATAACGTTTAGCATTCAGATAGAAGTAAAACGTAAACTTCCAATTTGGTAAACTTCGACTAAGATGTGTAACTGGTCCGTACTCACTGGCCTTGAGATACTCCCGTGTGTCGACAGACTCAGCGTATTCGGCTATCCCCGTAGCATGGTAAGCTTCCGTTTTACGGTCTGCGTGGCATCGAACTGACCCACCTATGCCGGGATTTCCCACGGCGATCCCATTGAGAATTACATCAATGACACGGCTGATGACGCCACGCGTGGGAATACGTAACTGCGGTCGTTTAACACTTCCACAGTTCCTTCCAAGCAGCTTTTCCCCTATTCACACCCGCTCATTCAATCACAATCAAACATATACCAAACGGTGGAAAAATTTCACAACTTTTTAAAACTTCACTCTCATGGCTTCACACCGTCTCAACCTCGACCAGATTTTCAACCCCGCTAAGGTTACTCGTTCATTCCTACCTTTTCAGCTGAACCCCCTGTTGCAACACGAAAGGCGCCGCCGCCAGAAAATGCCTGGGGACTAGCCTAAGAACGTTACACTTTATAAGAAAATAAGAACTATCTCTTTGTTTTCAAGCTACCAGTCTTATCGAAAGCCGCACATTTTACACTGCAGATAAGTACCCTGTAGCGAAGGCCAATCTGGAAACAGGTGCAGTACACGTATTAGCACAGCGAAATTCGATTTCTCAGCGTTGTTTCACTTGCTTTTTTGAGGTTTCGATGTTTGTTGCGAGTTCTCTTCATGTTGCGTACATTTTGCGAAAGCACATGCCTTTAGTAATGGCGTGTCGGCTGAAGTTCGAAGAGACGCAAACGCTCCATCTCCCAATAGAGGAGTACAACCGATTCATGCGTCCTAATGAAATTTTTGCTCTGATTAGACCATTGTGATTTTGGTTTATTTTTAATTCAGTGCATAATGATTTATCGTATGTTATTAGTGATATGAAACTGTTTGAGCTTTTCAAGAAAATTCCAGAGCATGTTGTAGTTTCGAAGTTCTCCAATCTGTACATGATAATCTTGCTTCTCCAGATTAGTAATGCGCTTATAATACGACCCACAAAACAGATACGAGACAGCCGGGCGTGAAGTGGCTTAGTTTGAAGAAATTAGAAACATTACAGAGATGAATTCAACCTCCTTCGTCAACACTCTTCTCGGACCCTTTACAGAGGTCCAAGTGCAGGGAGAACAATTTCGAGCTCAGGATAAATATTTTGGCTGAGAGTGCCTCCAATTTAAGCGCCAAACTTGCACCGGTTAAAGACGCGTTGCTTACTTTCTAAAGAGAATTATCTCAGCCGCAAGCTTCCAAATACATAATGACAGCCCGTAGTGTAACCGTTCTTTTTTGCCATATCACGTGCCTGCAGCCGCAACTTAGTGCTAACGAGCTGCGCGTTTCAGTGCGCGGCACGTAAGCGCCCGCTTCTTTGGTTTTATGGCACCGTCGTATCTCATTGTAACCCAATGAACGAGGGGGACACCGAAAACAAACGTAATAGAATGAGCTTGAAATCATTGGAGGAATGTATGTCTAAAGTGTGAGGGGGAGGTTGGTATGCCGGGACGGTGCGAGACATTCTGTCTGGCGGTGACGTGATACGCGATAACGAAGACAATAAAGAGGCCACTGAAGATACAGCGAGCAGAAAAACGGTGGATGAAAGTGTGGCAAAAGGCGCCACGCATGCTCCCCGCGGAGACGGGCTATACGAGGCAACGCCAGGGTACGAACGCACCTTGGTGCGTTCGCTAAAGCGGCGAAAACTTCGTGAGATGCTACAGGTATGCGCCATCCAAAAAGACTGTAGTTTGCCCTGCTCACAAGTTTTGAATTATGGAGTACTGTAATCTTCAGACATTTTTTAGATGCGGAATACCTTAGGACCGCACAATGTCCGTCCGCCTCCGCGCGCATAGCATTTACAATCGCAAAAAATCACGCAGGCACCGTCAGGATTTGAGCTTGTGTCTCGTAGACCAGACAGAGTTAGTGTCAGTCGTCTCACCCATTGGGCTACGACCGCGAGTTCGTACCCGAGAGTCAAAAGGCTTACTCCCTCGCCTGTAACGGTGCGGAGTACCGGACCTCCCAATGTCAGTCCGCGTCCATCCATGCGCACACAACCATCAAGCGAAAATCAAGTGAAATTCGATTTGAGCCTTGAGTTGCAGTTTCATTTAGGGAATAGTGAACGACCAACTCACGGCTCATCGAGTGACGGTTCGGGGCGCAAATCAGATGTCACTCGGGGCGCAACTTGGATGTCATTCCGAGTCCCCGTTTTCCGCACCTCGTCATCATCCACAGAGTGTAGATGATGCCACTTTTTTTACTCTACGTCGATACTGCCCAGCATCAGCGCCCCTTATAGTGGCTTATAGATAATTGCTCGTTCTGAATAGTCCTTGGGCTGCTTAATTTTCAATTTAGCTCGATTTCGGGAATTCAGTGAAAATAATATTTATCGTTCAACTGAAAGTTACGCATACGGTAAAGATCACGGGCTCACCTATACTGATATGTAGCGCTACAACACGGCGGGCCTCTCAGCACCGTGTAAGTTCAGCGTGCAAGACTGCATGTCGCACTTATGGCTTTTACAATACTTGAGTACACGCTTCGAACACTGTGCTTTCGCTCCCATATTTTCGGTCATTGGTGCCTGCATGTTCACACCATGATATAATTTTGCTTTGAAAACCTTTGAAAGAATATATATTGTGCTGTTCTGCGAAAACTCTCCCAAGACGATAATAGAAACGAAATGTTTCTGCCTTTCTTCCAAACTCTCGCTCTCAGCTTCACACCGCAGCACGCTTTTCGTTTAGGCCGCCTTATCCACCTTAAATTCCAAGGGCGGCAATTATTAAGCACGCGTGCCGCTTCGGAACGTGTTTCAACCAGTGCGCCTCAAGGTCCTTACAAACACAGGATGTTATTGCCTCTGCAGCTGGTATATGCGCTCCTGCTGTATTGACGCTATTGCAGCGGGATAATGAGGTTTCGAGCCTTTTCAAGGCCCCGAAAGGAAATTGAATTACCCTAAAATTTGTGTTCTGGTATGCTTCAGAGTATGTTTAAACAGGGGCAATAACAAAACCACCCAATTTGTGCTCTAGGTACACGTGTCTTAAGAAAAATGGGCTGCCAATGCAGCATAAAAGAAACGAGCGAAGCGATTCCCGATAAGGTTTGCCGCTGTAAATTATTCCCTAATGGAGGTGATTCTACGCCAGGGCGCACTTGCTTGAAGTTTTTTTCGGTGCTTCTTCTTTTAAAAGAAAGTATACGCAACCTCGAAATCATGTTTTCCGTGCTGCTACCGAACAGCAATTAAACGAGCGTGGTAATAGGTGCAGCATGCAAAAAGGCCATGGCTGAATGAGGCAAGAAGTCTGCTCTCATTATAAGGTGATTTGCGCATTACAAAATTTCGTTCCAACCTACAGTCGAGCTATTTCGAAGAAGGCGCGCTTTAACCGCGTTCCTAAATGGCCTTCCTACCTACGACCCAGGTATGTCAAAATATCTGGCAGTTTAACCCCCTGGATTACCTTTCAACCTACAATCGGGCTATGTCGAAATATGCGGGAACGCGCAACGCAAGTTTAGGCGCTGTCAGTACCACCTACAAGAGCTTAACGAAACATCATTTGCAGCGGGCACTGACTTTTTTACGCAAGGTTGAGCATGACTTTGCTTCTTGGACATGCACCTCTTTGTTGTGAAAAACAAAAGTTTATAAAAATACATACACAAGCAACCTACGGTTGACAACCCCCCTTACCACTTTTAAGTCATATTTTTTAACGTTGGCTTCCTCATCTTCGGAGGAGAGGATATTTCACTGCATATCAGTAATTTAGGTATGGACCTTGCTTTGTATCAAAACGAGAATATTTTACTTCGAAGATGTGACATTCATAACTGTTATAATTTGGATGAAATATTTTAAGTTAAAGTCGGTACCATTACCGCAGAAACAAGCACGCGCTACTTCACATGAATGCTCGAAACACCGGTTAACCATTCGGCCTTGTTGGTTCTGCGTCGTTTGCAATTTTGAAACACAATCTTATGGTCCAGGAGCCACATCTTAGTGCAAGCTTAAGGAGCGTAATAGGTTATCTTCCCGGCATGGTCCGAGATTGCACATACCCCACGAACTTTACGTGCTCGAAAACAAAGTCCAATTGCTGGACACTAGGCAAGAACAAGGTTGTATTTTTAGGCGAATGCATTAGGCGTACTAATCTCCCAAAAAACCATCGTTTCCAGATGAAGAAAACGGCTGCGAGTAATAGGAGCAAATGAAAAGGCTTATGTGGTCCAATTGGATTCGAACCCGATAACCTGCGGTAAAAGCCCAATAAGCTATCATTGCGCTACTTCCTCATGTACCTGCACGTGGGTAGAACATGCGCATTCGAGCCGCGCAGAACTTTGATTCTGGAGAAGCTGTTGCTGGTGTTACGATTCTGTATGTAGAAATAGTTCGCGCCAAAAGACGATGAAACGAAAGCAAAGGAAAAGGCACAAAGACGGTCGAGGAATGAAGAAGTCATTGATGGGTATCACCAGGCCTGCCTTGCCTGCAATATGCATAAGCAGACTTAACAGCCCATAAATGTTTTTGACAGTGTTGGTCAATTCTGATGTCTTGGCTTCTATAAGGGGCTTAAGTTGATATTCTTCTTGCCATTCATGCCATTCACTTACGAGAAGAGTGCTGTAACCACCGTGTATTAGACGAACGGCTTCAAGGTTGCGCGGAGAAATAACCTTTGCTGTGCAGGGTGGAATCAAGAAGCTGGGTTTACGTTACACACCACCTTGCCTCCAGAACGGGTAAAAATCCCACTGTTCAGTTCTCTTCGTGCTGGAAAGCAGTTATATTGATAAAGAAGCGTGCCGAATATTTCTAAATTTAGGGGTACGTTTTTGGATCGGGTGCAGCGGTGCCAAATTCGTTAAATTTCAAAATATTTTAAGGAATCGAAATTCTTCAACTTTGTTGTAACTGGGTATAACAATTGTTTTCCGGCATATCCTAACTAACAAACAAAAAAACGAGTACAACGCAAGGTCGAAACATTAGCCTGGTGCGTTCTTGCAAAGAAGATAGGGTTACTGTCTTTTCTTAGAGGCTCCGGTGCGAATAGTACTGTGGTTGATTAGTCAGTCGGCCTCATTTTTCTAAGCGCTAAGACATGGCAATCGCATGCTAAATATGCCTCTGGCTCCACTGAGGGCAGACGTTAAAAAAATCGCAGCGAGAACAAATATTTTCCTTGCCTTCGCGAGGCGCCCAGGCGGAGAACGCTGGTGTCAAACTGCAAGCTTATGTTCGTTTACCCTCCAGCCTCCCAGCATCTTCTTGCCGCTCTCATTATGCTTACTTTTCTTTTCATGCATCCCACATTGGTGGCTGCACGCAGGACCGAAGGTCAGGGATTCTCGCAGAGCCTTTGGAGGTCGTCCCTCCAATCTCGGAACGCGTTAAGCAGCGTATCTGCACCGTGAGCGAAAATACGCGACTTGGCAGCTTTCCTGCTCCCCATGCATAGAAACCGAGCGATTGCAGCTCGGGGATTCCTGCACGCACGACCGTTCTGCTTCTTCTTAGTTCGCTGAGTTCTCTCTGTGTTTCTTGTAGATGAACGATTATGGAGAGCGCCCCATTCATGTAAATGCTGATATGCACACAATGAAATTCTGGTCTGTCAAATATACTGCAGCAATAAAACTTTTTGAAGGCGTTAACTAGCGAAATGTGCATCCTTGAAGTTTGGCGGAATCAATACTTGTGTTTTTTGCTTATTGTATCCCTGAATATTAGAGAAAGGTCATTTAAATTAAAAGCTAAACGACAATCTTACTTCAGCCAAAAGTGTTTTGTCTGTTTACGTAGTCCGGATGGTAAGGTGACCAAGAATGTAGAATTGTTACGCTTTGACGATGCATTCGATGTTTGCCAATTCAAAATTCTGTGTAGTGTCATCCTGATAATCTTGCGAACTGAAGTTGAGACCTATAAAAAAAGATAAAGAATCTTAGTGCCTTTTGATGTTTTTATTAACTCTCCATAACAGCTTGCCTAAGACAAGTATTAGTCTTGCGCTTTGCACCCGCTTCATATCCATCACCAGAAGTAGCCTTTACAAGATTGAAATTTATACTGACAACAGAGGTACAGTCGCAAGGGTGCATATATGGTATTCTGTAGTTTTTATAACAAATGAATAGGCGAGAAGCTAGTTTGTTTACGCCTGCAATGGCGCCTTGTCGCTCCCATCACCTTGTCTAAACCAACTGCGTTTTACAAAAAGGTGCTTCAGTAAGCAAACACTTTCATTTAACAAACTTCTCTGCGCATTAAACAGCACCCTAGCCGAACAAAACAGAGTAGAAAAAACAGCACTGGCGGGCTTCCGCAATTATATGTATCTGACCGTGCGTGGACTATCACGTACGCAAATAGGTGCTCAATTTTCTGACGTATTCTCATGGGACGTCCAATCTGAAAGAAGCCTTGATACTTCCCCTCTACTATCCATGAACACTAAATCCAGGACGCCTACGGTTTGCATTTTCTTTTCCTTGGGCCACCTGAGTGAGATCTTTGTCTTCATTTGATCCTGATTGTCCTGTTGTCTGGTTAGGTAGCTCTGACTCAACTTTAGGACCTGTTTTGTTTCTACACTCACTTATGTTAGGGAAAAGTAAAAAAACCTAAACTTCTACTTATCAAAAAGCCGGTGTATATTTCCATTTCAACTCACTACACTTGCGTCGAAAAGCACAGTTTGGGACAGATGACCTTCTGCAACAGTGGTGTATTCAATACCCTCTCTCGTACACATTAAGTGACCTGTTGGATACTTCTTTGCGTACGAGGAGATTTAGGCCGCTGAAATTCCTTCGACTACCCGCCCTACACCATTCACCCGGAATCCGCCCATGTAGAGGTGTTGGCTCGGGTTTCCACACCTCCACTATTACCACACTCCAAGGTTCGAAACTCAAATGTAAGCCCTGCCGGCAGAACGTGGTTTCATATATAGACATGTCAAAACTTTCGGGTTGACTCTCTATTGGCAAGTTATAATACGATGTGCACATTTCACATTGAATTCATCTTCATCATGCTTTCTTTCACGCGAATTGTCCGACCTGAGCAGATATGCGCCGTTTCAACCGACGGAACGCCGCTGTTCGTGCCAGTTTCTGTTATTTTATTGTGTTTTGCAAAACGTGCGGTAACGTGGCGAACGATCTTTTTTGTTCCTATACCGAGAAGAAAATTACGAATTTATCGAAAGTGCAGGCGTGTGCGTTGTCCGGCGAGCAGAGTTTCCAACATGCTTTTAAACTACCATGACTGATATGCGTTCCATAGCTCGTGACTCGTGCTCTATTCAGCGACGGAGCACATAGGCTGCGATACATTCCCTAGTGCGTGCATGGAGGAACCAAACACAAAGGAAGCGCGCCCTGTGGAAGCAGCGCATTTCCTTCCGCGTGGCTAAAAAATAAAAAGACACAGAGCACGCGGATTTTCTCCGACTGGTTCAAGAGGGCGTGCCTTAAAATTTCGCCCCGTATCTGCCCGCTTCGATGGAAGCGTTGTCGAAAGACGATATTCTCATGCCGTATTTGCCACGTGAATGCCGTACTTCGCCCCCACCCACCTCTCACGCTCTTCATTTTCCGTCTCGCTCATCCCATGATAAACATGAGAGTTTTGTTGAAGAATATTCAATTTTCCCGCCTTCCACAGATCGCACGCGATCAATTGGAACTTTTTCGTACTGTTGGTCTTAGAATCCTACCACCAGAATCGTACCACCCGGGTGTGAACTCTGTTGGTATATTTGGTTAAAATACTGCTTTCAGCGTGCACATGCTATCTCAAATATCAAGCGCACGTCTGTTATCAGTTCAAAGAACACTGAATACAACCAGATATGTATTCATGTTTGGCGTGAAGTATGTCTAAAGTTTTGTGTTGCTGAAAAATGTTGACAGGTATGAAGTATGGTACCTTATTGAGTGGTTTGAAAGTGTTTTGCCCTTAAGAAATTATCGTTTGATAATCCTTTTATCTCTTTGTCGGGCGCCTGAATCGAGGGACGGATAGAGATTCAGGCAGACGAGCAGACCAAACTTTTGGATACTTAAACAAGCTGCCCAAAAAATGCTATCGTCTTCAAAACCCAACAAATAGGAACGTGCCGCAATAAGCAGCGCCACGTAGAAACGTGGAGAGCGCCTCTGGTTAGGCCTTCTTTTCAAGTACGCGACTTCCTAATTTTTCCACACCGGCTTCTTGCGCACCTCTCGTCCAGCTGCGTAGCATTCACTGTTGGTTCAGGCTGCTCTGCTTCGAACACAGAGCCATGCAGCGTTTAAATGGACACTCAACCGCAGCCAACTAAATAAGATGCGTTCGCATTTACAACACTTGAGGATATTTCGGTGATCTGTAGTTTTTTATGCTTGTTGCGCTTTAAGTGGTTCTCTTTGGCGCCCTCTTGAGAATGGTGCAGGAGTCTCAAAACTCGAATAAGTAAGCTGCACACCTACACAGTCTCCACGTAGAGCTTCCGCAGCATCACTTAAGTTGAGTCATGGACAAATGAAATGCTAACTCGAAATATGAACGACAACACAAAAAAGTTTGAAATACTGTACGTGGAATCTCAATAATGGCACGCTATTGGTACATGTGAAAACGCACATTTCCAAACTTCCTTACTGTAATTAATCAACTCTTCAACTTCACTCGCATGGAAAGGAATCGCGCTATTTGTGGGTTTTGGTTCATATTTTCGCGATCACATTTCTTTTGTACAAGAATGCGTTTTCGGAAAAGGCTTTTTATTATTGTATTAAATGCTTGTGTAGGCTTTCCTTCAGGCAAAATGGAATCTTGATAAGCAAACTGTGCAAAAACGCAGTCATGGTATAGTTTGCTTGACACCTATGCAAGTCTTTTTATGTAGTTGGCTTCACCGTTAACCAAAAAAAAACGTACTGCGGGAATATTTGTTTGCGGTGATATTAGCAGTCACGCCAAAATGTGCTGAACACAGTCCTTCTGTTTTACCATTTCTAGTTTCGACTAGCCGCAATGTTCGCTTATTCGAGGCTTTACGAACAGGCATGACAGCCCTCTCTACCTGCTAAGTGAAAAATGTTATGCTATGAAAATTAGTGGAGCAGCTAATTGAAAGGGAGAACTCTAATTTAAATGAACAGCGCGAAAGATTTTTGAAGAAAAAGTAATGTTTGTGGTAAGATATTTGAGTTTGCGCTTTTCCACCTCCAGTTCAACAAATGTGAGCTTTGATAAATGATGGATGTCGGCCATACAGCTTGATAAATAATGGGAACTGTGCTCAAAGATCGATGCCGCAAGGTATACAGAACGCGAAATCAGTTTAGTCGCTCCATTTCGAAAGAAATACAAATGGTCTGGCAGCTGTCTATGACGGCGCCCAAACAAATGATCCACGCTCTCCGAAGCAGACGCATAGCATATGTCTGCCAGTTTTTATTCAGCTTATTTGTTCCGGGCGCCTCTCTCGAGCCGCACATCTACCGAACTGTGTGGCTCAGTAGCTGAGTAACAGATTTAATAAAAAAAATCGCTTGAACTTAATCACCACGGGATTGGAAGCTGGGCGTACCTCTTCTCAAACCCGTATTTCTTCAAAAGGGCAGAGCAAAACAGCCTGAGCGTGACCATAAACGAATTCGGTCGGGTGCACTTTCGCCTAGTTAACCATTTATTGAAGAGAAAAATGTGAGCAGTTATGGGGAATAGAAGCTCAGTCTCCAGACTCAAGGCTTTCAATGTCTTGTGCCGGCATGTTTAGGTGTTTCTCAATAGCGCATTTTATTATTGCTCAACTCGAACAATTCTTTACTAACAATAATCTCTAATGGGCCTTCTCAAACTTTTACTGTAGTTATGAATAGTCCTTCTTTACTCGTTTGTTATGAAGGGAGGAAAAGTCAGGCAATGCCGTAAATCGTATGCACCACGAATTCTTGAGAAATGGGTAGTCCGATAGTGTACATCGCCATAACCCCTCGTTCAAAACTCGGGAGGCTTGGAAAGCCTCCAAGCATCTCGCGAGAGCCCATTCCCTGACTTCGTTAAAGGGAAATACTCAAGGGACTTTGCAGAGAAGAAGCCATAGCCGAAGATGAGTTCGTATAAAGATCGGGACCGAAGTAAGAGGGTTAAAGCAGAGGCGGTGTCATGGGACACTTCCTGTAGCGGCATTTTGAAAGCCGATGCGCGCCGTGGCTGAAGCCTCGCACTTTTATATCTTCATCATCAATGCTCAGACCTTGCTTCATAAATAAACGTAGTTTGCTAACACATATTAGAAGGCTAAAGCACTAAGGGTCCTATGTTCCCTATAAGTCTTATTGTATTCCGGTCCAGGAAATGCACGCATCTGCAAAGAGTAAATGAAGAACACATAAGTGATCGAATGGTATTTGAACCCTGGATTACACAATCGCAGCAGACGGTTCTAACTTCTGTGCTCTGTAGGAAATATTTATTGCGTTTAGTTGGTGCCTCTTGCCGTAACCGGGGCTAGACAGACCAGCAGTTTCACACTTTCGGAAGTAAACGAGCTAATACCTGCTTAACGCACGCACGCACGCACGCACGCACGCATCCACGCACCCGCACTCACGCAGGCAAAGAAAGAGGGAACGCCCACAGATACGCAAACTCCAACCCTTTGTACGACAATACCACTGCAACTCATGTGGTGTGGCAGAAACGTTGTTCCCTTTTAATACAAGGCACATACCCACCATAAAGTTTCATGCTAATATATACTAGATGGAAATCTAGGCGCCATTGTCTAAGAGAGCCGCGCTTCAGCGAGCGTTCTGTCATGTGTCGGGCAGGCACGTACCACTTGTCATTGTCATGGCTCATGAAGAGGCTGAAAATTTGGCTGTGGGCGAGAAAAAGCAATAATATTACTGTAGAAGGTCCACCAAATTTATTTTGTTCTTATAAAATTGAACCTCAAAAAAGATTAATTTTTCCGTGATTATGCAGAAGCTTCATGCGCAAAATCTTACCCTTTTTTCTTGATTTTGGCTTCGAGACAAAAAAGAAGCCAGATGCTAGCTGAGCCAAGTATAGGCGAGGAACGTCGCTAGCGGCAATGGCGCTGACCACGGCGCCACGCGAGTGCAGCGACAAATTTCCCTCTAGTAGATATTAGTATGAAACTCCATGATACCTGCGAGCGGAACACCTAGATAAGGGCTCTGTGAACGAGTGCTGAAATTGTCGGATTCCTGGATTGCAGTCTCGCTGAGCCACACAGTTCAATCTTCAGTCCATCCGTAGAGCCACAACACCAACCTTCTTCTTTTTCACCTTCTTCCCTTAGCCATCCTTGCGACCGTTGGACACGTGGAATTTCGATATACTTTTTATAAACCCACAGAAGATATCGAGGGGTCGCAGTTATATATATTTTAAACAAATGTGATATTACAAGTGCCCGTTTTGTGACTTTTCTTTATACCTCTCTGGTAGATCGCATAACCGATTTCCCTTTTCTGACAGTAAATTATTTTTTTTCTCAATGCGGCAAAGCTGCATCGCGCGCCTGCTAGAAATTGAGCGCCGTAACAACGCTCGAGGGAAACATCAGTGGCGCGCCTGCTTCACCGTCAATTTCAATCTCATACATTCCGAATGAAGGGGGTAAGGAAAGGAAAAACGGCGGCTGAAGTCGTTGCCTGTGACGCGTGGTGCACTGGCAGGTGGGAGGACCTAGAGGCGCATGCTTGCTGTTCCATCATCTTGTCAAATTTTTCCACCGCCCTGTACTACCTGGCTGCTCTATTTTTTCGGCGTTGTAAGCCCAACCTAAGCGTGCAACGAAAACGGCAAGACAAAAGAACAATCAAAAAGACTTCATTGGAGGTTATTCACGATCCCTGGTTAGCGTAAACGATCGTTAAGGAAAGTTTCTCTTATATAGCGAGGAAATCTTTTTATAGCTTTACCGTAAATTGAACCAGAAGGGGCTCAAATGCTTGCCAGAATGCTGTGTGTGCTTTCATTTTGCTGAAGTGTTTTAATGTAATGACATCAAACTTGGCAAAACAAATTGCCAAGATCAACAAGGTTCTATGTCGTCTGACCTATATCTCGATCTTTGTATCGGCCGCGCGCACTGGAGGAGCCCACAATTCCACCAAGAGACAATAAACGGATGCCGTTCATCGCAGTCAGCGGTGTATGCGCCAACACACAGTGAAATTTCAATCACACAGCGCCGTGTGTTGTCGTTCCCAGTCCCGCCTATTAGGAGTGTTTTGAATTCAGATATGCACCAGTCAGCCTATATCACCGTCCTCGTTTCACCCTATTCTGGTGGCACGTGTCTTTACTCTTTTGCCCTCTACCCAAACGTCCCCTTTGAACGAGCCAGTGATTAGACACTTTCACTGCCAAAGGCAATGGATTGCGCTTGGCCGACATTGAAGGTGAGATTGGCGGTGTGGTGAACAAGGCGTTGTTTGGGCTGTTACCTACAGTAACACACCTTTAGCACTAAAACTTTGCTCGTAGGGGCCCATATTGCCCAAAGTTGTTTGCTGGAACTCTTTCTAGATGACTATAGTGGTTTAGTCAAGAGGAAGTGACGTAGTCATGACGTAGTCATTGGCTTGCATGACTTAGTCATCCACGAGGTGTTCCAAATTACTACTAGTCCCTCATATCGTCCTCATGCCTACGTTTCGTCTGTGCGTAAATACCCTAAATATCAAGCGTGAACACTCGAAGGCTTAGCCAATATAGGATCGCGTTCTCGCGAGAAGCGCGATATTTATTAACGCTATCTCGGTAAAAGAGTAAAGCACGGGCCACATCGAGCGTATTTTACCGATGCCCCCCATGCGAAACGCTTAGAGCTCTCGGGATACTTTGGGGACTCTTCCGGGCCCACCAAGCGGACTCTTCAGTCAACCACGTAGAAAATAATTTTTCTAATTCATTCAAAGGGCTACTTACAAAATGCTTCTTTACATTCTGTAGACGTGTCGTTGACATCCTACCAAATTATGCTATCCCCACCCCTACTCTTCATTCTTTGCGTTGTCTGTAAACAAATTCTATTGAATAAAATTTTATGTTGTTTGACACTCGTCTATTAACTGCTGTATATATAAAGTCTACTTAGTTGAAGTTGACATTTGTCTGTTGACGGTGGTACATAGAAAGCCTATCTAATTTATGTTAACATTTGTCTATTGACGGTCTTCTGTAGGATGACCACTGAAAGTGTTTTGAAACGCTTTGTCGCAAGTTGAATTGCAGGCAAACATCTGATTCCTTCGTCCTGGAGTCGATTTGAATTATTTCATATTGGTTTCTCTCTAAATGCCTGTACAGGTTCACAATATTTGGGGACAAACTATTTACTTGACTTTAACCAAATTACGTTACTTTGTTTGAATCAGGTTTTAAACAAACAATCAAACATACACACACACACGCTCAAACACACACGCACACACACGTATCTTTCTCTCTCCCTCTCTCTTTGCATATATCTTCACACTTGTGCACTCCAACAAAAAAAAAGTAGCAAAAGGGAGCAACTTTCACTGTTCGTACCTCCAGCCGCGCAGCTTCTCCCTCGGAACAACCAGTTCGTACCTCAGCCGCACGGGTTGGTCCTTCACGACTTGCTCGCTTTCACTCTTCACGGTGATAAACATGGCTAATCAGTGGTTCCGAACAAGCGCCAGCCAGCGGCATCAACCACTCGCAACCGCTCGTCACTGTGTTTTGATTTACGCAAGCTAAGTGCTACATGGTAGAAAGGAACGAATTATTTGCGTAAATATTTCGCGACAGGCTGCTGGGCGCGTTTCTAACAACGGCGATAATCGAAAAACGCCCGCTATGCTAACCTAATCGGGCCGGCGCTGATGCTTTGGCCGCTCTCGACCAACTGCCACCGGCGCCCCTCCCTTTTTGCGTACCTCCGGGAGAAACGCGTCAATCACCGGAGGCAGCCAACACGCGGCGCGCGTGCCGGCGACGGACTTTCTTGCACCACATTGCAGCTTTCCGTTTTATTTGGTTACAGCTTGCAACTATAAAGTAAACAAGAATATATGTGCAATCGTTTACGTCCCATTGTTTCCCGGTATTGTGTTTTGGAAATAATAAAGCGCAGTTTTGTAAACATGCAATGAGAGGCACGCCTCACCGCGGCATCGGAATCCCGCGGATGGCGGCTATATATACATGAACTGCACTGGTAGAAAGTGTAAGGTGACGGAGTCGTGCTTCTTTGCGTTTGTGTTTTTTCGGCTACAGTACGTTTCTGAGGTGGGGTTGTGTTATGTGACATTTAAGAAAGCGTGTGAATGTATGCCACCGAAAAATGTGAACGCTAATAGGCAGTTTTAGCATATCGTTAGCGTGTTTGCGTTACCGTTTACCGTGTTACATGAAGCCGCTGGCGACGGTGAAGCATGTGCCGGTAAGTTATTGTTCGCGGTAACTCTCGCGCTGGGCAGTCGACTCCCGCAAACACGGTAAACGGTAACGCAAACACGGTAACGATATGCTAAAACTGCCTAATATCCCTTGAAGAATCCGTTTAGGTTACTTGCTGCTGTTTCCTTTTTTTTGCTGCCGCTACACGATTTTTTAGAGAGAAATAATGACGACCTTCAATTAAGCTGTATTGACAGCAGGGCCTACGAATAGTCGGCATTCCCTACTGCATCACATTTTGAATATTCTGTCAAAAAAGGCTTCGGTTAGCAACAGCGATGGAGTACAAAGTCTACATAAAACTTTCTGTAAAAAGTCTACAGAAACGTTTCAGTTCAAACACGGTGGCCAATGGTTAACAAAAAGATGGTAGGCTGTTGCTAGGAGGTCTATAGACCGTAAGTAGACAGTCTACTCAATGTTGGTAGCTTTTGTCTACTTTTGTCAACAAACATCGAATTGAATGTTGGTAAAAAGTTTATGAGGGCGAGATCGCCTGCGAAGTGCCTGTTTGTCGTCGCCTTGCCCAACTGATCGGCTGCCGCCGACTGGCTGCGTTAGCAGTTTTTGCTGAAGCTTCGCTGCATGTTCGTCATGGTAGTTTTCCACGCAACTGTTGAATCGAAAACATGAAGACATAGCATGAAGACTGGAACATGAAGACTCGACATGAAAACTCGAACATGAAAACATGGACTCGAAAACATGAAAACATGAAACAAAGCTCGACAATTCTAACTCTAGTTCGACAAATTGCCGCAAATATTAGAAAAAAAAAGCCTTTAAAACATCCTTGAAGAAGCTTACAGCCGCGCTTTAACTTCTTCATAAGGTGAAAAGGAGGTGGCCTAATGCACCATTCTCAGTTTTAGCGACTCTTTTTTATGTTTGTGCAAAAAAGCATGGTAAAGTCAAACCCGTTTATACCCGAACTTGCAATATTTCGCTGCGATTAGTTCAAAATATATTACAATAAAATCGAAATGGGCCGAACCGGCCTGTAGACTTCTATTTTCGGTTCGTAATCCCTTTTGGGAGACAGCCTCAAACCACGTGAAATCCGGGGTATTGCCCGACAACACATACAGTCCCAAGAAAAATAATTTCCATCAAAATTGCAAAGATGAGAGCTAATTCCGCGTAAGCCCCGATCAAAAAAAAAACTGGTGATTTTTCGTTCGTCTGCAATTAACGCGGTTTTAAAAAACACAAATTTTCTAATACACGCAATATTGAGTTGCACACAGTTCGAGCACGGGTCGGCAATAATCTAAGAAGGATTGGCCCAGCACATCGACGAACTAGCATAGCATTCTCTACACGAAACATGTTTGCACCAGTCGAGTCCAAGTCCTAAAAAATCTAAGAAGGATTCGCCCAGCACATCGACTGCCGAACCCTTCTTAAGCGTCGGACGGATTCACTGGCAACATCATCGGGAACGTTGGCGAAACTTCCACAGTTCACCGATGCTGCTGTCTCGGTCCGCACTCACTGACTGGGCGGGTTCCGTCGCGAGTCCCGCGCACCGGAAACAGTTGCGGAAAGTATCAGGCGTCACGTCGCTCCGTGGTCGCGGCCAATCCACATCTCAATCGCCGCTCCGAGATCATGCATTTCGGCGGCCATTCTAGGCGCCCAGAGTTCGATATATGGGATGTGAACTTCGTTATAAGGAATATGTTTCCCATGCATTTCCGTACCAGAATTATTTTTGTTCGATTATAGCATAATTCGCTTATCCGGGTTCGTTATAGCCGGGTTTTACTGTATAAAGTCCTATTTCAGTGCAGCATTACCCTCTCGCCTTCGCAAAAGCCGTCCATTTTGACTTAACCGCAATGATTTCGCTGCTTGAGTAAATTTAAAATAGCCCTTCATTGAAATATTACAAGAAAAACTCAACAAAATAGAGCAAAAAGGCTGGAGCACGGGGTTTACTTCTACCTTTTCGGCTGTCGTACACTGCACCGTATTTGTAAGGGTATGATAGTCTCAAATCCACAGTGTGTAGAATGACTGACGGCTACTTAATCGGCAAGCATAACAGTGCAGAAAAATTAAAACCCTTTTGTCATCAATAATATAGAAAAAGAAGAGTGTAACCATTGAGGAAGCACAAATCAAAAATAAAATCTGTGACATAGTTGTAGGCGTTCGCACCGGCGGTCAATTAACGCATTGAAGTTTGTGAGAAAAACAAAAATTTACTAGATATTGCAGCCGCAATTTAGAGTTGCACAGCTATGTTTCCCTGAGCAGACGAGGTCGGCAATGTGAATTTTTCATAAACCGCGAACGAAAACGCAATGAGCATCATCTGCTGCATATTTAAGGAAGTGCATCAATTAAGGAAGTGCATTAAGGAAGTGCAAGTGCATCAAAACAAGAGTTTTTTTACCGCGACATTATTACCCGGCTAATCTAGCATCCACAGAATGCGCACCCGGCCACTCGGACATCGTTGGAAAAAAGTGCGCAAAAGCTGCTAACTCGTCACTAACGCGCTCCATGGTGATCTCAACGTTTGATAGCGGGCATAAATCCGAAAGAATGAAAACTCCCCAAAATACTCAGCGCCTTTCGTTCGATGCAATGAATCAGCAAAAATGAACAGGAAGACAGAATTTCCGTTCAAAGTTTCAAATAGTGCCGCCAAAAAAAATCGGCAAAACAGAAAGAAAAATTCGGCGCGCAGCCAGTCCCTATTGGCTTAGTATTCATCGAAAGAGAATAACAGACAAAAAAAAACGAGGGTGCATCAGAAATTTCCGTGCAGTCTTGGTTGGCCTTCAGCTTCTGTAGAGGCAGTGCAGCAGCAGCATGAATAGTGTTTCTGCACAGAGAACCTACAGTGAGTCTGATGGCCAGGTTGTAGGTTATAGTCGACTTAGGCAGAAGACTCACTGACAAGCCTACAGACACAAGAAACGCGTTAAAGAAAAAGTATGCTGAAAGATTGTGCAATACTTTGCCACGTACTTTCACTGAAAATATCGCACGCGATAGTATTTGTTGTGTACAGCTGGTTCCAATCGAGCAGGTATGAAAGCAGGGGCTGAAAAAAAAGATATCCCGTAGAGAACTGTGGTTATCACAGCAGGATTGATCGAAGACGGCTGTCATACCAAACTTTGCCTGTTGTTGGGTTTGTAAGCCACCAAGAGAAAGGTACAAAAAGCTTGGCGCTCAACTTATGGCGAAAACGCTGCTGAAGCTGAAAAGGTTGTTTCGAATATTTCACGCTTCGCTGAAAAAGCCTTATGTTTGTTCCCAAGAATGGCAGCGCTTCCACGCACAGAATGGCCCTGTTGGAATGTGTTCACGTTTTAGCCTTCCCTGTAAAAGTTTGCTCTTGCATATACGAGCTTCACTCTAAAATAATATCCTCAACGTAAAGTGAAAGCCGACGAAGTTTCCCGTTCGTTTAAGTGTACTAAAATGGTCGAAAATAAAGATTGCCAGTCGAACAGGCAGATATAGGTAGCAGTGTGGCTTACTTGAGTACGTTGGCGTTTGCATAGGTAAGAGAAGGTTCTAGACTTAACCGTAAATTCTCGTTGCTGGCCGCCATTAAAGGCACTCATCGGTAATATCGGCGTGGATTGGTACGACTCTTTCTTTTTGGCGAGCCGTCACAGCCCTCACTGCGAGGTTAGCGAAACGGGCGAGCTTGGGGATTAAATGTAGCGCCACCTGACGGAGCGCATCATCCCCATACGGCAATGTTTTGGCCGCTTGCTCCCATTGTCGGCGGCTACGATGGGCAGATAGCTATCTGTAAAGTCGGTCGTGGCTAAGAAGCGAACGCATGCTCCCCTTAAACGATAAGATAGATATCCGCAGCCAGGCCCTGGGAACAAGACATTGGTAAAAAACTCTAAGCCTTCAATCGCGGCGGTATCTCTTGCTGCCAACGCAATAGATGGCACTATGCGCAAAGCATGCCTCGTCCACGTCACTGGAGTAGGAGTGGCTGCAAAGCGACGTTGACTGCGAACCATTTTTTGGAGCAAGATTCGCACGAATACACCCGAAGGAATTGAATGCCGCGTTAAAGGAAACGCAGGCCCATACACAGAGGCACTGGAATACGCAGAGTGCCTAGAGCATGAGCGACGCGTCATCATCAAGCTCGCGCCACCCTGGCCTCACCAAAAGCCGCAGGAGCAACTAGTGAGCAAGATTACACTGGGTAGCAGCTGAATTCTAACGATCTCGTCCAGATGAGCTCGTTTTTTACCGTCATAAAAAGTAAAAACCAGGAAACATAACAAGAACCAATTTAATCCCGGATATTTCAAACATTGCCGGCAGCAGACACCAAACTGTTGATTTCAGCACAAAATTCGGAGGAACACGCAGCTGCGTTCAACTGGAGATCATCAATTCTGCATACATTACCCGGAACAAGTGCTTTCTTTTCGGGAGTATGATAAAACAAATTGCCGCAAATGAATGTTTACTTAAGGTAAATGAGAATTCTTGATAACCGATCATTTTATTCCCCGATTCCAGCTGCTGCCGTGAAGCAAACTACAGCAAACTGCAGCACACCGGCATTGCCAATCCGACGTGCGATACATAACAGGCTCCCATGCTATATATTTTGGATTTACTCTGCGAGGACGTTTTGATGATGAACGAGGCCCCGGCGCTCGAACTGTGGTTTTCGAAGCAGGGATGCGTGAGTGGTTGCAACTATGATACTAATCCGTCAAAAGGAAAGAAGGGTAAAACGGGTTGAACGTCCGTTGTTGTTTAACAATGGGCCCTCAGCGTGTTATGGTTCATAGGCTCGTTCTCCTGTGGTTCACGTCTTTCGTTGCACTGTTAAAGGCTGTGTGTAAACTGATCGCTTGGGATGCTATGTTGACAACAACAGAATATTTCCTTTTGATCCGTTTTTCGGGCGGTGAGTATACAAACCCAAACGACACTAATAACGAACAAAAAGTCTCTTTTGTGTTTTAAAAGACGGTTGCTTGCTTGCTCTCAACCATGGCGGTTAAATAAACGCTGCACCTGAGCGACTACAGCGATCGCAACTTCCATAGTGATTATGAGCAGCTCAATCTTGTGGGCGCACAAACGCAGTGCGCACGCACGTTTTTCTGCACGCTAGTTGTCGGCCACGAGTCTGCTTCTGCTATCAGCGATTGTCCTCACCTCTAGCGGGGGATATAAATGTGCGCAGCGCAACAAAGGGGGCCTATTCTTCGCGAATGCGAAAGGAAGACAAGTTGCCGCTGCTCGAGAAAGATGAGTAAATGTCGGCGTTCTTTGCACTTACGGGTTATGTATTGTTCAGTGCCGTGCATGCCAGCAAGCCACCAATGGCCATAAGCTTAATAAAATATAACAATAGACCAGGTGACAGACATAAACACGGCTAAAACAACGCTACTATTTCATCTCAAAAATCCTAGAAAACACAGAAGCAAGGACTCTCGTGTGCCGCATTGCAGCCTTCTTAGCGGTAGAGCTATCTTTGCGACATGTTACCGGTTACCAAAAAATGGAGGCCTAAATGTTCTCCACGTACACTCTTTTTTTTGCGAGAGATTGCCCTACGGCATAACAAAAAAGTTTTCATATTGTCACGAAGCGAAAGATGACGCAGTTGTCCTCCAGGAAAACAAGTTTTTTGGAGCAAATTGTTGCTCCCCTAACAAATCGAAGCATACACAGGCGGCGAAACAGCTGTCAAAAAAACTGACGTGTCCAGACAGGTGTAGGCGAAATGAATACCGCGGCGTCTGGTGTTCAGGCTTTTATCTTTCGGCGCGAGTGTTTCTCGAACTGTTGCTTTACATCCAGAAAATTGTAGATCAAAAGAAGATTTTTCTAGCAAGTCACGTTAGGGCGAAACGCTCCCCTTATCAGAATGTTAACAGAATGAGATAACCAGTGCTGCATAAAAATAAAGAATGGATCACGCGCTTCGCTTGGGAAACAGATAACACAGCCGGGCGTGGCCGGGCAGTAAAAACAAAATATAAACAAACCCAATCTTTTGTTGGCGGCATTACTCCCATTCTAAGAGTGCAGCGACTCGATGCTAAAATATAGCTACAGTTCCAACAGACATCAACAAAAAAAGTCCGCAATCTTGCCCAGTAAGGTTTGAGGTGAACCACGTGGATAAGTTCGGGTCACGTTGGTCGTCATGATTTTCCAGAATCACCATCGGGGTAACCTCGTAGGTAAGTTGGCCAACACGTTATTGAATCCGGTAGGGTCCGAAATACCGTCGCAGAAGCATCTCACTGAGTCCGCGTCGTCGGGTGGGAGTCAAACCCACACGCGATCCCCTGGGCGGCACTGGGCCCCTCGACGTCCGAGGTTGTAGTGTCCGGCGTCTACCAGCTTCTGGTCCGTCGTGCCAACTCGAGCGAGCCGGCGGGCCCCTTCCGCAGAATGAAGGTATCCTTGGACGTCGGTGTTGAAGTCGTCGTCTTCTACGTGGGAAAGCATGCGTCAAGCATCGTAGTCAGGCGTCTTCCGTATACAAGTCGAACGGCGTCATCTGCGTAGTTTCCTGCATAGCCGTGTGGTACGCAAACGTGATATACGGGAGCACTTCGTCCCAAGTCTTATGATCAACGTGGACGTTCACTGACAGCATCTCGGGGATCATTTTGTTCAGACGTTTCGTTCGTCCGTTCGTTTGGGGGTGGTAGGCCGTCGTTCTTCGGTGATCCGTGTTGCTGTAGCGTAATATTTCTTGCATCAGCTCCGCAGTAAAGGCCGTTCCGTGGTCTGTGATGAGGACTTCCGGGGCTCCATGGCGCAGTACAACTTCGCTTATGAAGAACTTCGCGACTTCTTCTGCATTCCCCCCTCGGAAGAGCGACAGTCTCTGCTTAACGCCTCATGTTGTGTGTGGCTACGACAATCCACTTGTTTTTGGATTGTGACCTATGGAAAGGGCCCAGAAGGTCCATTCCAATCTGTTGGATGGGCCTCGATAGGATGGCGATTGGCTAGCCGCAGAAGGCCGGCGGGTCTCGTCGGCGGCGTTTTTCGTTGCTGGAGTCACGGCAGCTCCGGACGTAGTCGGTGACGTCGGATGTAAGCCAGCGCCAGTAGTGCAAGCTGTGCCGAGATGTCCGGAAGACGGGTCATCGTGGGACTCTTTCAAAATGGCGACACGAAGGTCTGCGGGGATGACAAGAAGATATTTCGTTCTCGTTCAGGGGCTTCGCGACGACAGAGTTTTTCAGGCGGAATGCTGGTAAGATCCGTTTGAACGCTTTAGGCACGTCGATGTTGCGTCATTCGAGGTAGTCAATCATGACGCGTAAGTCTGGGTCGGCACGCTGCTGGGCGGCTAGGTCACTCTCCGTCACGACTCCGAAGAACGCGCTGTCTTTATCGGAGTTTTGTTGTGTTGGGTCGACAGGGGCGCGGGACAGGCAATCGGCGTCGGAGGGTTTCCTGCCGGATTTATAGACGATTGTAACGTCGAACTCTTGCAGGCGCAAGATCCACCACCCAAGACGGCCAGAGGGGTCATTCAAATTGGCCAGCCAACAAAGCGCATAGTGGTCTGTCCCAACCTTGAACGGCCTACCATACACGTAAGGGCGAAATTTTGAAATAGCCTATATAATTGCGAGGCACTCCTTCTCAGAGGCTGAGTAGTTTTTCTCCTCCTTCGATAGACCACGGCTGGCAAAGGCGATACTTTTTCGCAACCGCCTTTCTTTTGAACGAGGACGGGCCCAACCCTACATCACTGGCGTCAATGTGCATTTCCGTTTCGGCGTTTTCGTCGACGTGCAGTCCATCTCCTCAGACGCTCTGCGCACGCTTGGTTTTCTGCGCCGTAATCTAAAAACTGCATCTCCTGACGTTAAAAAACTAGCATACTTAAAGGGGTCCTGAAATACCTCCCGCCGATGCATTGATATACACGTAATCAAATAAAGCAATGTATTAGCAATATCCTCCCGCAAGAATTTTGATAAAGCGATGAGTATTAGCTGTGAAATCGTAAATCAAAAACCGCGCATTGTCGTCGCGCCGCGTTTCCTCCTCCTTTCAACTTACTCTCGCTGTTGACGGCGCGTCAGCCTTCCCTCCCATGATGCTGCGCTCCTCGGCGGCGACGTACTTCCGCAATTGCGCTGCTCATACTGCTGTCTGCTACGGGCAAGCTTTGTTGACACCTTGAATCCCACACTCCGCTCAAGGCTGGAAAAGCGAACGAAAAACCTGGCCGCATGTGTGCGGCGGCCTGGCCTTGCCCTTTCGTGGTGTACGTTGCTGCAGTATCGGCGGCACGCGACTTTTTATCGGCGGCGGACTCGTAGCCGCACGGGGAGGATCGCGCGCTCGTTCTTTTTGATGCACCGCACACTGTTTATCCAAAAAGTGCCGTATCAGATGTGGCCCCGCTGGTGCCGGCTCTTATTTTGCGGCGGTGGTAATTCCTGTTGGCGGCATGTGAAAAAGACGTTTTAAACCGATACAGAACCCGTGCACAAAACGCTTCAATCATGTGGCCAGTTCAGCTTGGGGCGACGAGTGGTGGAGAGCGGCAACGTTGGCAAAACATGCTCCGCGCGGCTCTGAGCTTTCTAGCGCTGGAGCGAGCACCATTTTATTGACAATCTCAAACATCGGTTGCCTTGGCAACAAGGCACAAACCACTCTAGAGGTCAGTTACGGTTCCGTGATCCCGGTTGAGCTCGGGGCCCCACCTCGCGACATGTGGGCACTGCAGGCGTACCACTCACTCCCATTGGGAAGTGCGAGATGCGTTTGGCATTACAGGAGGCGATGGTGTGTGTGTTGTGGACGCCTTTGTTTCGCGATGAAATGCGACGTTGTGCTTCTGCGGGTGGATAGTGCTTCCCATGGTCTGGATTATCTTTCTCGGGCGACGTATGACTCAACCTCGCATGGTGTATGTGCAGTGTGCGTGGCTAAAAGCCATCTCAGCTTGTGCGCCAGAGTTAAGTGACTTGCTGTTCGTCCCCGCAAACCGAGCGCGAGGTGAGTGCCGAATTTACGACGGGCAAGAGGAGGCAACCCATCGTCGGTCAATCGCGGTTCAGACTTGCAACGCATGTTGTGACGTTGTGTTCGTTCGAAACGCATCTCTGGATTGTTTTGAAGTTTAATAAAATGTGTGCGTCAAACCCGGGCATTCGGCTCAGGGCGTTCTCTGCGATTGCACGAAAGAAGTGCCACGGGGCTTCAACGCTTTCTTTATGGAACGTACTCAGGTAAGAGAATATCCATGCCGTGTTATGGCCGTGTTGGATTCAATACAAACGGTTAAGCGTTTGTTTACACTTGTGTCGTTTGTCGTAAAATGTCCAAGCACTCCGGCACTACGCTGGCAGATCAGCCGGCGAGCCGACGCTGAGCAGACGACTCATCTCTTTGCCGGAAGTGCGTGGAGAGTCGCCCAATAGCAGGATGTCTAGCTCATGACGAACATCTGGGAATCGATGACGTAGACATGTGAAGATGGCGGCGTCCAAAAACACGAAGGGAAGGGTGAGAAAAAAGCGACAAACTTTGCAACAAAAGTGTGAGCTTTCCGCTGCGCGTAAAAGAGTTATACTTGGCACAGATGACGTTGACGACCCAATCTAACGATTGCGCTAGTTCATTTAGTGTGCTCAAAACGCCTTTCAGGGCCCCTTTAACATACGTACGCCCAACGTTCGAATACGCATCGTCCATTTGGAATCCATCCCACGCATATCTCGCTAATTTACTATAATCAGTCCAAAACCACGCAGCCCGCTTTATAACCTCACAGTTCTCAGAGAAATCAGCGTCACCGCCCTAAAACAATCAATCGAACAGCCATTCCTCGCGTCACGCCGCCTCATCCCACGCCTATGCCTCCTGCCCAGTTTCCTTTCCCGCCCGCAATCAAGACACGAACTCTTACAGCCCACTAACAGAACTTTTTCTCGCATTCTAACCGCATTGCACGAATCAACGGCCGTACTTCCGCAATGAACGACTCCTTTTTCCCCCAAGCAATTACACTTTGGAATCACCTCCCCGACACCAATGTTGCCACACCTGACCGCACATCATTCCGCGAAAAACTGGAATCCCACTTTGATTCCACCCAAGAACCCGTGGCCCTATAGATATATCCTACCAGCGTACTGTATGTATAATTTTTTTACCAAGTCGTTTGTTCTCTAATTCCCAGTCAAATCGTTTCTTTTGTTTGTTGTTTGGTTCGTTTTTGTTGTTCTTGAACAACCTACCATATGCGTATTTAGAACTGTATTGTTTATAATAATTTGTTCACATTGAATTGTACACCCTCACAGCGTATTTGTCCCCCCCCCTTATGTAATGAGCTCGGGCCTTTAAGGACACAATAAATGAAATGAACGAATGAAAAAATGAGCGAGCGCGAGCGAGTTTTGCAGTCGTTGTTGCAGCTCGCAGAATGCTTTTTCTTTGGAGTTTTCCCAGCTGAAAGGGGTGCTATCTTTCGTCAAGCAGTTAGTGGCTCTACAATGCATGCGAAATTTGCGACAAAGCGACGGTAGTATGCGCACAGTCCGAGAAATCTTTGTACGCGTTTCTTTTTTTTTGGTCTTAGAAAGTTTGCTATGGCTGAAGGTTTCACTGGGTCAGGCAGGACTCTCGCGGCGTTGACGACATGGCCCAAAAACGTGAGTTCCCCATACGCAAAGCGACACTTTTCAGGCATCAGCGTTAACCCCGACGTGCGAATAGCCTCGAGTACAGACCCAATCTTGCAAGGTGTTCGTCGAAATGTCGGGCGAATACCGTAACGTCGTCGAGTTATACGAGACAGTTGTGCCACTTCAGGCCAGCTAGCACGGGGTCCATGACACTTTGAAAGGTTGCTGGTGCCGTGCACAGACCGAACGGCATCACCTTGAACTCGTAAAGGCCGTCCGGGTTATGAATGCAGTCTTCTCTCGGTGTCTCTCGTCAACTTCGATTTGCCACTAGCCTTGTCGTTACATCCATCGATGAGAAGTACTTCGCGTGGCAGAGGTGGTCGAGGGCGTCATCCGATTTGTGGCAGGGGGTACCCGTCCTTTTTGGTGATTTTGTTCAGTCGCTGGTAGTCTACGTAAAACCTTTAAGTGCTGTCTTTTTTCTTCACCAGTACGACCGGCGCAGCCCAGGGGCTTTTCGATGGCTGTAGAATGTCGTCGCTGAGCATGTCGTCGAGTCCGGATGGCTTCCCGCTCGCGTGAAATGACGCGGTACGGTGAGTGTCGGGTAGGTCAGGCTCCATTTTCGGTTATTATTCGGTGCTTCGCTAGAGGTGTCTGGCGTAATTTTGAGTTCGACGAATAACACTCGGTGTAACCACGGAGCAGAGCCAATAATTTGCCCTGTTTTTCTTGCGGTAGCACCGGGTTCACGTCGAAGGGATGCGGAATCTTGAAGGTATCTACGGATGCTCGTTGAAAGTCGGCGATCGCGATCACGTCACTTGCTTCTCGCGTTTCTTTGAGGAACGCAATTTCAGCGCCTTTGTTTTATTCTGCTACGCCTAGGTACAATTAATGACCGCAACTTGGAATTGGCGTTGCGCAAAGCGCGCAATGCCCATTGTGACGGATACACCGCGGCCCAGAAGCAACCTTTTGGTCAATCTCTACGATAGCGTCGACGTCAGGAGCAGCATCTTCACAGTAGACCGTGATCATCAAGCTTGCGCTGGTTGGCAGGGTGACATGATCATCAGCGATCCTTATAGCAGCACGGTGTTCGGGGTTTGGTTCCGGCGTTATGGAGTGATCGGGAAAAAGGTTAACGACTTGGCCTGCAGATCAATTATTGCACCGTTGTCTGTCAAAAAGTTCAGTCCAAGAAATACGTTGCGGGAGCAGTTAGGGAAAACAACGAACGCAGCAGGGTACGTCGTTCCGTCTATGGTGACGCACGATGTGCACGTTCCACTTGGCTTTACGAGATGGCCTCCTGCTGTGTGTATGTGCGGACCATCCCATCTGGTCATAACTTTCTTCAGCTTAGACGCGAAGGGTCCGCTCATTACCGAGTAGTCCGCTCCCGTGTCTATGAGGGCGACCACATCAAAGCCGTCGATGGACAACTGGACGTCGGATGCCGCCTTCCTCGAGTTCCGGGTGCGTCGGGGTGTCGTATCTCGGCTTGTGCGTATGGACGGTTGGGCACTATGCGTCGTCGTCATGGTCATCTGCTCAGCGGCAAGCTTGGTGATATCGGGTACGCGTCGCGCCGTGTGGTTATAGTCGTGTTCGGGAGTGACGCCAGGAAACAGTTCCTCCTTCACACCGCGCATTAAGAATCGTAACTTCTTTTATTCCGCCATGCCAGTGTCAGCATGCCTCAAAAGCCTCTTCATTTCTTCGGCAAGCACAACAACGCTTTCGTTAGGGTGTTGTGTCCGCGTTTGCAGCAAGACCTCGGCCGGCTCTTTTATCACAACCGGGGTGAACGTCGTTAAAAAATGCATTCTGAAATCGTTCCAATACTCAAGAGAGCTCTCATGGTTTTCAAACCAGGTACGTGCTGAGTCTTCAAGGTAGAAGAACACTTGCCTGAGTGTCTCCACGTCGTCCCATCAGTTAAGCAGCCTGACCCGTTCGACTCTCTCCAACCAGTCTTCGGGATCTTCGGAGGTGACCCATGGAAGGAGGGGGGTGGGCTCCCTGTGTTGTTGAAGAACGAGGGCAGGATTGGAAGCACTGGTCATGGTGCCTGCGTTGATCATGGTGGTTTTCCCGACATCTTCTTTATGTTATCCGGAAGAACTCGAAACTCTGGCGGAAGAAATTGGTGTTGGCGACTGACATGAGTTGGGCTCCCTTGTCGGCTAACGAGGACTTAGGGTGCATGTACCCAGCACCTCACCAGATGTCATGAAGCCAAAGACGACGCAGTTGTCTTCAAGGAAAACAAATTTATTGGAGCGAACTTGTGTTCTCTAAAAACTCAAAGAATACACAGGCGGCGAAACAGCAGTCAGCAAAGTGACGTGCGCAAACTGCTGTCGGCGAAATGAATACCTCGGCGTCTGCTCTGCATGGACATAAAAACCATCGTACACCAATACATAAAGCTTCACAAATACATATCGACATTCGCAGCGGCATTGTTCGCTTGTTTTAGAGATCTGTCACTTCTAAAATAAAATAACAATTAAAGCTCTTTCTTTCTAGACAGAGCCATCTAGTTAAAACTGAATAAGCCAAAATTCGTTTCTTGATTATATTTTATCTCTGTAAAGAAGGGATATATTTTTAAAATAAACAAACTAGGTCGTTGGGAACATTTCTACGATTTTGTAAAACCTTTTCTGGCGGTACAAGAAGTTTTGAAGCCCGTGGGTCATGAATTAGTACGTCCCGTAGGAATGTGGTCAGGTACCTGACCACATTCCGATAGCTAATGGGGACTCACGTGAGTCCCCATTAGCTATCGGTGTGTACGAATGCAGAGCGAAATCAGGGAGTGAACGTTTGAGTATCCCACACACATGCTACGCGTGAACCTTCCTTTTCTTGGCCGATATCTAAAAACCGCTGATTACTCGGCGGAGGCATTTTTTTGAAATATACAGGGTGGGAAGTCCTCAACACATAAAAGGTGCCGTTGGAAGCGCGAGGTATATAATGAGGCCCTCTGATTTCACTTTGTGCTAGATTCTGCATGCTATCTGTGTCTTATGACGATGCTTTGAAGAAACGTTTAGTCGCGGATACGGATTACTTCACAAGCCCGTCTCCGCGCTGCTCGCGGAGGATATATATTGCAGATGAATGTGTGCGTGTGCTCACATCCCGACAAGAAGACCCAGGTTTATTTTTGTCGTGTGCAGATCCGCTAGCATAATTTTGCATCATCTGTTGTTATTCTTTCGCAGAATGTTCGCGAAATTTATGACACACAAGCTTGTCAAGGGTAGTGATCAATATCTGAGGTATGAAGCGCAACTGGCGTGGTCAGGTATGAGCGCTCCGCTAGATTATGTAAGCACGCAAAACCGATTTACATCATAGTGTGCAGCCGTAGCATGTCCATCTGCTCAAACATTGCTTGCGGAGACACTATAAGTATATTCCAGGGCAGTGGGACTACAATCAGCTCCATGCATATGCCGGTTCGTGATGCCGGCCTGTAATGCACACCTGGCACCGTTGGATCACGTCAGAGACATTTACACTCTGGTAAACACGCCACATTTGCGAACAGAGTGACTCCTTCAAATAAATATGTATTTCCAACGCATACAAACGGTAAACCTCAGTCGTGAATGCGCCTCAAAAGCAGCGGGGACAGAGGGGAGTGGGCTGGAGCCTCCCCGCGGCTGCTTTCGAAACGGGCCGCTTGGAGGATTTCAGTGGCGCCCCTAGCGGCAGCTCGCGAGGGGTATAACGTCAAAGCTTACCAGAATCTTTGGCGTGCGGTCTCGCTCTAGCTCTCTTTCTCTGTCTCCCTAATGTCAATTTAGGTCTTCTAACCTGGCAACGGTTAAGTTTTCTCGGCATTATCTACCATATATACAGTGGAATATTTTTACAGTACAATATTGTGACTACCATTGCAAGTGTGCAACATTTATCGCCCGTCTGAACTAACGCCCTAGTCGCAGCATGACAGACGTTGTCTGGGGCATCCTGTTGATGATTGTTACTGAGCAGACTCCTTTCGTTTCTTACCAGGATAACAACCAAAGAAAACGTTTTCATACCAAACGCGTTTGAGCCGGAGTTACAAGAAGCTCCGTTCTATATACTGACTCATTGTTGGAGCATCAGTCGTCACAGGCACGGAAATATATACACATCAGGGGTGTTTATTTCTTCCCGCGGGTTATCCGTGTTAACATGTAGCATTTTAATATCTTTCAATGTCACCTGAACTATCAGTTGTCCAAAACAAATTTGTTATTTATGAAACTATACCTTGTCTAGTTTAATCAGCCTCAGTTGTTTATATGCGTCATTAAGGACTGTGTTTTATCATTTAGAATCCTATACGACATATTAGGCGTAGGTAAGTTTGCTTAACAATGTTTACAATTTTTACCGCGCGGACAGCCAACTAATATAATTTGGATCTTTAAACAAACGTTCTCGTTTTTACAGATGTCCACAATTTTCAGACGTTTGCCTGATCTCAAATAAGAGCAGCCGGGTCCTATGAAATACGTGGAGGGCAGCCTCACGTCAATCCCCTATGCAATATGATCACGGGACGGGAAAATCCCCGTTGCGTGATGGCCACCACCAAGGATGACGACGAAGAAGAGCTGTGTGGGTATGTGCCATACCTAAAGGCGCACCAACAACAACAACAACGCAGCCAGGCCGGGCTCGCTACCCAAGAACGTGGCGCCGTGGCGAAACTCGGAGCGGAGGATGGCGCGGGCGTGCGCGCTCGCCAAGGGGTACAATGGGAGGAGCGACGCGGTGTACGTGGACGCTTCCAAACGCCGCGACAGGGAAGACACCTACGCCGTGGTGGCGATACGAGCCGCACGGGAGAAGTACTGAGTGCGGGCAGCGTGCGCGCCAAGACCGCCAGACAGGCGGAGGAGGCGGCCATAGCGCTGGCCCTGCTTCACCCCGACACGCGAACGGTGTTCAGCGACTCGAAGTCGGCCATCGCCAATCTCGCCAGGGGTATGGTCTGCAAGACAACGATGCGAGTCCTTTCCGGCATCGGGGAAGGGGCGCGCAAGAACGCAACGACGACCGTGCGCTGGTTTCCGGCCCACATGGGTCGGGAGCTGCGAGGCGGCTACAGGAACGTCAACGAGGCAGCCGACGCTGCGGCCCGTGATCTCGCCGCGTGCCGGGCCGCGCCAGCGACGGACGCCGACGTCGACGAGGAGCCAAGCAACGACGAGGACGACAACGGCCAGAGCCCCTGACCACATACGGTGCTACGCTGTGTTGGTATAGGTCAGAGAGGCAGGCCTCTCCTCCGCCCCACCCGGGGCTCGCGAGGAGAGAGGCCGTGCTTCTACGACAACTGCAAACCGGGACGTGCTTACGCCGGCGCTCGCGCGCCACGTGTGCCCGGAAATGTACGAGGACGAGGTGTGCAGTGTGTGTGCGCGTGTGAACGCAGACTTGGCCCACTTGATGTGGGGATGTGCGGACCACGACTCAAGTGCGGGGAGGCCGATCCTCCCACCGGACATTGCGGACTCAGTGCGCTCTTCGGGGCGAGAAGATCAGCTAAGGGCCATCCAGCGGCTCGAGGCTGCACTGGACAGGCAAAGGCGAAAGGGGAACCCGCACTCCCCTCGGCCTCCTCCTGCGGGAGCGAGGGCTAGGGGCGACAGCGGCGGCACTCCAAGTAGCCCGCGCCGACCAGACGTAGACCTCGGGGTCGGCCCGACGCCGCGGTGAGCGGTGAAGACTACGGACGGTGAAGCCCTGCGTGGCCTGATCCGTCCCCGACTGCCGGTACCTCAATAAGTCCTTTCTCTCTTTTCTCTCGGTTATGTATGCAAAGTACCGCAGCATGTATCAAAATCATCATATTATCTGATTCGATGGCAGTTGTATCGCGTTAACTTCTCTTCGCGTCTCTCCATTGTACCGCACACTATTATTTTTGTTCCCAGGCACGTAAGGAGGACGCTTGTCTTGGGTCCCTGGCCATACGGACATCAGGGGCAACGAGCAAGCGGACATTTAGCTAATCTCGCCGTCACAGCTCCCATTCAATTCGGAATTCCTAATTGGCTCTATTTGCATCTGCGAGACTAAGACGATATTGGCATTTAGACGCCACCCGTTCCGATTCACTCTTATCATTTGAAGATTCCAACATTTAAAGTACGGTGGAATGTTCTTTTTGTGGCTCTCGGCAATGCGAGGTGACCTTCACCGAGCTGCGCTGCAGGGTACCGAGGCTTAATTTCTATCTGTTCAGATCAGACTTTCACCTACAGAACTAAGTGTGCGGTGCCAGGTCCCCGAAACAATCGAACATTTTTTCCTCGACTGTCGCCGTTTCTCAACAGCTAGACAACTGTTTTTGAAGGAGCCGATTGAGAGGTTGGGGTTGACTTTATCGATAACACTTATATTATCTATTGGCGCATCAAGCTGGGGTTTGCAAGAAGGGATATATAAAATTGACATTCAAAATTTTCTTTCTGCCTCAGGTCGTTTGAATTGCTAAGCGTGCTGATTAATGGGTAATTCGGGTTTCATTCACAACTAAGTTTCCTTTTACAGCCTCTTTCCGGAAATAAGTATATTGAAGTCCCCACGTTTTAACCGATTTAGCCCTGGCCAATCCCCCCTTGTGGGTACGTGCCAAAAAATTTGAGGACATCATCATCATCATCATCATTATGGCTTGATGTAAAATAGTTCTCACCATTATGTAAAAACATCGCCTCATCGCTACATGGTTCGTGTCATCTGCCGCCACGTTACAATACCCTGCAAAAACATTGTCTTGCCCTGACAATAACGAATGCGAAACTCATATCTGAATGCAGCTGCGCTACTTTTCCGAGTTATGTAGCAATGCTTTGAGTTAATAGGGAAAGGATTTGTTTTTTAGTAGCAGATTACGTTCCTCCAACGGTGCCACAAAACCAGCACTGCAGTGCCATAATAAGCGGCACAGTCAGAAACTTGTCACCTGGAACCAACTTGTCTTACTTGGAACCAACGAGCGCCACCACGCTTACGGGGAGCTTGTTCGAACCTTCCGAATATATCTGCCCATCATGGCGCAATCACTCATCGAAAACATCCATAGCAGAAGTTTGGCCGAATCTATCTTCGTTGCCACTGTCGGAGAGTTTTTTCAGCAGAGAGATGGCTCTCCCAGTGCTCCCCTCTACGGGATCCGTTTTCGGTGTTTTTCCGAAATGCGGTATACGCTCTCTGAAGGAAAAAATAAAAAAAGTCAGTTCACGAATTGAGCATATTTTCTTGCTAAATTTTGCAGTCAACGTTTTATAATTATTCTCCTACTGCTTATTTTATTTTTTATATTATTTCCGTAATTATTTCTGCTAATGCTTACCTCCCTTCAAGGCATCACGATTACGTTATTATTTCGCCGTGACCGCTGCGACGCTGAACTTTTTTTGCGCTCTGCCAAATCTTACCGCTGAGCTTCATACAACCACGACAATAATTGTCAAGGTTAGGGCATATACGCTCAATGTCGTTGCACTAAGTCTCTGTGAGTTGCAGCGATCCAGCAAGGAAAGCCCGGCTTGCTTATGCACCGTACAAACAAGCTCCGAACGCGCTCCAAACGCTCCCACCTGCGGCCCCACACAGAAAATAAACTTTCTATTGCATAGCAATACACTTTTATTGCCTCCATCGCATTCTCCCGCTCTATGAACTTGGTTGCTTGGCCCGCACCCTTCACTTCGTCAGCGCGCATGTCGGCGCGCTCGTTTATAGGCAATCTTCACATGCGGAACGCAAATATTCAGTGGGGGCATATCGACTGGGAAGTGAAAGCATATTGAACGTGGAAGGTTTAAGTGCCCCATAAGCAAGGAAGCAGGCGCTGCTGCCCGTCGTCGTTGTATGGAAAAAAGGCGGCTTACCGCGTACCGCCATCCAAGTAAAAAATTAATGCCATTACACTTGGCGAAGGGAGATGACCAGCAAAGCTGGGCGCTGCCTAAGGAGAGCGGGAAACAAACCACGACTGTTTTGCTGCGAAGTCTATACTGCTACCATCCAAGCAAATTTTTCGTGGCGATGTCAGCAGAAACTGTCATCATTAAGGCAGACTACCCAGGGGGACTTACCATACGGGTAAAAATTACGGTTACGTAAGCTAGTCCTAGACAAAAGTGCCTATAGAAATCCCGTAGTGGCGTTACCGCGCTTTCATTTATGAAAAAAGGGGATACCGGTATATCATACCTCTACCAGTCAGCCAAATGTTCATGTCAGTGTTATCAGAAAACTCTCTTTACCCGCCGCGGTTGCTCTGTGTCTAAGGCGTTGTGCTGCTGAGCACGAGGTCGCTGGTTCAACTCCCGGCCGCGGCGGCCGCTTTTCTGGTGTAGACGAACAGCAAAAACGCACGTGTGTACGAGATTCCGGGCACCGTTTAAGATCCCCACGTGGACTAAATTAACCTGGAGCCCTCCACTACGGCGCGCCTCATCACCTGCGTTGCGTCGGAGCGCAACGCAGGTTGCGCTCCGATCAATCAATCAATCAAGAAAGCTCTCTTCACTAAGAAGGGATCGACATACGCACTGGCAGCAGGCGCATACCTACGAATAGGGACTTGCCATACAGGTAAAGATTACGGTTGCGTAAGCTACTCCGAGTGCGAAAGTACCCAACAGCATAGATATCACGTAGTGACGCCAGCACGCTTTCATATATAAAAAGAAAGACCGGTATAGCACCTCATTTAGTTCATTCCAGCCTAACGAGGGTAGACCACAAAAGTAACGACTGCAGACAATAAGCGAGAAGAAGAACATAAATTTAGCAGTCGTGAATGTCGTTGTGCAGTAATAGAAAGTGTGGTTTAGTACATTTCACTTGTTTCTGGATTCACTATTTCTAGACACACCTGTGAGAATCCAAATAACGTAGCATGGGTGATCGTTGTAGGTTCCGTTTACCGCTTCACAGTCAAAAGACCCTCGCAGCCAGCGTGGATTGGAGCCACTTTTTCTATTTGATTTTTTGCAATTGGCACTGTTAAAAAGCTGAAGGAATCAAAAGGAAGTACAGTTTTATTGTAACAGGCAAGCATGGGGGTGGCCGTTTCCCTCCGGCGTCGTACGCATCTTACGCCTGACCCAAAACCCCTCGACAATAAAGGACAGGAGTAAAGGCCCATTCTAGCTTGTGAGATGGCACGTCCTGCGATGTATGGCTACGTCGCAAAGCGATGAGCCCGCCGTCGCTTTTCGACGCGTTGCGATAGCGGAGCCGGTTGCCCTCGAACCGATTATTTTCGTAGCGCGACGGGATTGAAAACCTTGTAGCCAATTATAGCTTCCGAGTGGCCTCATGTAGCTAGAGACTAAACATTTGTTTACATCCAGCATTCCAAACGGCGGCGAGCCACCGCCGGGCCCGTCCGTCCTACCGGCAAGCAACTGCCCGTTCACTTAGGTTCTTCGCTCAGGGGCTTCAGTGTACGCGTCTACGAATCAACGAACAGCCTGGTACTCATTAGTTCCGATAAACGTGTTTGAATTGTAAAAGCAAGTAATCTTCGTATTAGCTAGACGGATAGGGCGTCGGTAGGCTGAGTTGCAGCCTTTTCGTATACCTCTATCGGCGAGTAGTGGAATTCGAAAGCACCAAAATTTAGGCACGCGTGGAAAGAAGCAAACTTTGCGGGTAGGGATGCAAGTGTTGTGTCTCGAAAACAAATGCGTGTACGTATTTCGTCCTGCAATATTATGTTAAAAAGAGTCAGCTTGAGTTCAATTTTTCGAGTCCTCCTGCAACTCCTAGTGCTTTCGGCACTGTTCCAGATTAGTAGCCCGTGTTCTCGAGGGATTTCTACCTGTTTTTGTCGCACTCCTGCAATATAATTTTCTTTGACTGCGAACGATGGAAGCACCAAAGAAATCGTACAAGTAGGGTAACGGCTCAACTAATTGCAGTCGCAACATGTCTCGTCGCAAGTGTGAACACAATCTCGTCGCGGCACGAGCGTCACGCGTCCTCGCGCAACTTGCCCTGGTCGAAGTGGGAGTGTGCCTTAAGTCCTTCTCGGGCAGTGAGTACGTCCTCGTAAAATGCGTCAGCACAGCGTGGATTTCATCGGTAAGCGCATGAAGCATGCCTGTGCTATGCCAAGCGTAGCCCCTCCACCCTTTACCTCCCCTAAAAGCACCCGTGCACGCTATGTGTTTTTAATAATTGTTTTGTCCACTGAATTTCTATTCCGGCATACATTGTAGCGAACAAGGCGGGATTTATATATTTAAGGGATTCGCAATGTCTCGCTATGGAAAGGAATGAATCACAATGAGAGCGCAGCACCTCTACAGTACTACTTCATTGCTGCCTCAGTATGTATCCCAGGTTAGGTGACAGGGAAACAGTGAATAGGGCGCAAGCGGAAATATACTTACTAGGCAACTTTATATCGCTACGCCTCTGCCATTTACTAACCCTAACACCGGTGTTCAATTATTATAGCATAAACTCTGAAACTAAACGCGCATTCTTCCAATTACTGCGCCTTCCGGCCCTACTATACACTTCGAAACTAAGACAAAGAAACGTCTAATTACATTCGTTGCCATGTACTGTGGACCGAGATTTTACGGTGTGATATAGGCAGAGTACTCCGCCCCTACAATAGAATGAACTAGCAAACATGCACACCTGGGCCGATCGCGGAGTGCGTCCGCCAGCAATTCTGTCTTGGTGAAATATAATCCTCGCGCACTGCCTTTCGCAAATCTAATCTCGGCCGTATTGGTGTCGCAAGAATCAGGAAATTCCACTCATGACCATCCGGAAAGGATTACAGGGATTACCAGGGATAACTGGCCGACCGAAACTCATCTAAGCAAACTGATTAGAACTGCCTCGGCAAGGTGGGTACTTCGCGTGCAGAGTGTGCGCCTTACTGACCTGGGGTATTAAGAATAATTGGGTGAATGTTCAAAAGGCTTAGCCTGCAAGCTCATTCTTAAAGCCCTTAATGGGAACGTCCACTCTTAGTGGTAATACCCTTGAGATACCTCAAAGCGAAAGCCCCCTGCTTCAAAGCAGGACCTCACTTTCTAAATTTCGGAAGAAATACATTTGCGTTTACTGCTTTTCATGCCGTCTTTCAACATTGAAGTTCCAGACGTATGTTTCTGTAGGGACGTAACGTATCTGACCATTACTGCGACTTGTATAAAAATTACGAACCTTGTCAAAGGGAAATTTACTGACAAAGTTAGGTAAACTTAATAGTACGTTCATGTTACATTGGGTGTTTGCGCTATTTTCATTGGCTCGTACCCAGCGGTACCGGAGTGGCCTCACCATGTGTGCTCCCATGGTATACATAAAACTTGAAGCGCTTTCCGGCGCCCTAGTTCCCCCTTACAGGGGGGTGCCCGTAGTCCCGTTTATACTGATGGCGGATCATCGGCACCATCGTACAGGTGATTGAGGTGCCTGACTCATATGCGGCGTGGTAGTGCGCTTCCAAATCTTTTATCCCCTTCCGAGACAAGGGGCGCTTGTACCGTTTTTACTTCGAGATGCCCTGTCGTGTCATACTCGAAGTCCGTATAAATATAATATAGAGGCCACCCACATGGCCCTTGAAAGCACATTGTGGTGGCGCACCAAGCTTTTATTGCTACATTCTACGCCAGCCTGCGTTTACATGAGAACCAAAAGGCAATGAATTCGTACCTCACGGGTGTTCATAACGGGTTGCATCAGAGCCACGACTGATGTATACGAGCTGACGGACTGATTCACCAAGGCCCACCCGAAACTGCTCGGCAGGGAGACTTGAAGCCTCAGGACTATATTTTTATCATGGAGTAGAAGTTCAGTAAGGCTGGATTCCGGGACTTTACACCCCTACCAAAGAAAAAGGAGCAAAATGGGTTGTCACAAATTTCTGACAGCGTCGCTCGACGCACGGATTTCAAAATCCGTGCATCCCTGGTCGATGCAGTGACGCACGGACGACAAGTAAGGGGGCAGTAATAACTTCCGCAGCACACTTTCTATTCTGGCACATTGAGTAAGAGCTTTTTTTAAGATCGGAAAATGAGGCTCTGACGTAAACAGTGCAGATAACGTCTATGGCACTATTAAATTTCCGTTTCGCGCGAGTGGATGCGAGAATAAACAAGGAAGCTCTCACTTTGTTTAACGCTCCTGTGCTCCCGGTGCGACGAAGGCCCATGAATCACCAGGGACGGGGAGCAACGATCGTTGCTTCTTGATTGCAGACAGACTAGAAATAGAACGCCTCAAGGGCAGCACACCTTGCTGAGGCTTAGCGGGAAGAAGAGTGGTGCACTACTGAAACGCTGTGTTGCATTCCAGCATGAAGGATGGGACACTCAGGAAAGGCCTTAAAGGAATCCTGCAACACTCTTTGTGCAGTGCACGTAAACCAGCGCGACAGATTGACTACACTGCCAGGAATACCTGAGCCAAATACTACAGGTGCACGTGAAGTGGTAAGCACGCAAATCGCTGTGAAAGACGCGGAAAAGCCAACCGCGCTCTGTTCAATTTCCCTCATTATGCACCCATGGCATGGCCTAAACGACGTCATTCAGGCCATGGCTATCCTATTGGCTGTCGCTGGTCAACTTCGCGGCCTATTTCTCACATTTCCTGTGACTAACCGCCGTTGTCGGCGCTGTGTAGCAACCTCTTCTATGCCTGAGCCTGTACGCACAGTTCTGACGTTTCTTATGTGTTTTGAGTGCGCGCAGAGTTCGAGTGACGAACTCAATACTCCCCTTTCAACGAGATTTCTCGACAACCAATGTTTATTGCTTCAAAAACAAATTACTAGCCTGATAGCGCGCATGCGAGCAGGCAGTAATGCCTGCTTTTTTGTCGCACCAGACCAGCAATTGACCCCTCCACGTTGCGGAGAAAAGGAGAAAACTCCCCAGCATGTGAAATATCAAAGGCCGCCGAAGAGAACGCCGCGAGCCGCAGCTCTCTCCGGAAGAGAGCGCCCAGGTTTCTTCGCGTTGTCCGCGGTCGCGTTGAGAGGGAGCTATTATGCGCGATTCCTCATCACGCGTTGTTTCGGTGATAGTGACAAATTTGTATAATTCTTGAGGGAGGAGATTGCTGGGACAATTGACGTTATCCCCAAAATACATCCTGTGTAGTCGATGGTAAGTGTTCATGGTCCCTTTAGGCTTTCGGAATACGTGCGCGTGGGGGCTGCGCAATTCACTAACGGAAGTCACAAACACCGAGCAGACACGCTGCGGTCATTTCAAGAAAGCAAAAAAGCCCTTGTATTCATTCTTACGTTCAGTGTCACTAATGTCATGAGTAAAGTATCTCAACAGCAGCCGGGGCTTTGATGAAGTAAACATGCGAACACTAATATAAGCATGCATACCCCGCAATAGCTGCAGCACAACAGGAAACATGCTGAGCAATCCTTTTTGCTTTGTGCTTCAGGTTTTTCTGGGCATCCATCTGGCACCGGACTATCTTCAAGGGACATGCGTGGAACACGGACCGGGGCCTGCTCTGCAATTGACGGCGCCTATCAAGAACACCACGTGCGACACGGCTGAACTTCGCTTCATCGTGCCAGCGTGGCTATCTACTGCTGTAACATCAAATCACGTGCCGTATTCAAGGGCTATAAGAGCACCTCCGGTCCCGTCGTTCGCCAGTGGGCATGGCTGCAGCACAACAGGCAACACGCTGAGCAATCCTTTTTGATTTGTGCTTCAGGTTAGTCGTCACCATCTTGCTTAATGTATACGTAGTAATGACCGATTTTAGTGCTGCTGCCCTGCCCACTGTGTTGTTCATTACTTTCTTAACAGTGTTGTTCTGTTATCAAGGGATCTTTTGGCATGTGGGGATATTGAATCAAACCCAGGGCCTCCTAAGGAAGATATGTTGAAGGAACTGTTGGAAGGCCAAAAAAGCTTACTTCTGTCGTTGAATGCGTTCAGGAACACACGTAAAGATTGAAAGAAGAATTTCAGGTTTAGCTGGTCGCATAGACAGCCTCGAACAGAAATTAAATTAACTTAACAGTTTGTCTACCGAGGTTAAGAATCAGAAGTTGTCAACATCAAAGCTTCAAAAGCAGGTATCAACGCTTGTTGACAAAGTAGATGACCCTGAGAATAGAAGCCGCCGAAATTACTTAATCATTTACGGGTTAGAGAAGCCCTCTGAAGAAAAGTATGAGGATCTGAAAGCAGAAGTACAGGAAGACATTTTTCAGCAGAAATTAGAAAAAACGGTAACGGTCATTGAAAGATGTCACAGGCTTGGCAAAAAAAAAAAAACAAATGACAGGCCACGACCTGTGATCATAAAATTTCTTGACTACCGGGAAAAAACTAACGTTTTGTCGAGTGCATTTAAATTAAAGGAAAGCACATTGTCACGGTCTGAAGACTGTTCCAAACGAGCCCGAGAAACACGGAAGCAATTGTGGAAAAGTTCAGAGGAAGAAAGACTGTGCGGCTGTAAGACAAGACTAGTTTATGATAAGCTTAAGGTTCATGACGTCTTGTTTGCATGGAACGAAGGAAAGGGGTCACGCTTTAGGCTCAACAAAAAATCGAATTGACAAAAAAACAAGCACTCCGGCCCATTAAAAATACTAAATGTAAATTGTAGGAGCATTCTTAATAAGGCCACTGAATTAGAAGCATTAATACTTTCGCATGATCCAGCTATTGCTGTTTTGACGAAAACGTGGCTAAGCGACTCAGTTTACGATAGTAAGATTTTCCGTCTGGCTACAGCGCATACAGAAATGACCGGGGTAGTAAAGGCGGTGGTGTTTGTGTACTTTTTAAAGAAAACCTTAAAATATGTAGAATAGCAGATATACCAGGAGTAGAAGGTATTTTTGGTAAGGCTTACCACAACGATGTGCGTTACGTTATAGGAGGTATTTATAGGGCGCCAAACGCTGCTGTTGACGTGCTGAATGAATTGCAAAATTATTTGAAATTGAATATTAAGCATGATGACCGGATTATAATGACAGGAGATTATAATTTAGCTAATGTAGATTGGAAAAGTTTTGCCTTGAAGCAGCGCGACCTTTCGGGTGAAGCTATGCTTGATATTTGCTACAGTTTTGACCTCCTTCAGTTAGTTGAAGGCTACACAAGAATTCAAGGTACCGCTCAGTCAACCCTAGATCTTTCCTTCGTTAACCAAGCAATTACACCTAAAGCAACTACTGAGATATTTCCTGGAATTTCCGATCATCATGCTGTGCTATTTACTCAAGGTGACACAGTTTTCGACAAGAAATTAACCTTTTTATCTTTACCTAATTTCGATCGTGCGGATGATACTGCTATTAAAGATCTCCTTTCATTCAACTTTGGTGATTTTGCGAATAATGAAACTGATATACATAATTTATGAAACTGGTTTAAGGACATTGTCAAGGAATGCATAGAATCATTTGTATCTATATAACTAAAAAACCGAAGCGAAAAAATCCGTGGATTTCTCGGGTGACACTGCGGTTAAGAAGGCAAATAAAGCTTCTAAACAAAAAACGAAGTCTGAACGTAACGCATTCAGAACAAATCACCAAGCTTTCAGTAAAATTGAAAAGTCACATTCAAACAGATAAGCACCGTTATTTTGGGGAGTCCTTGCCGAATTACTTGACCTCGTGTCCCGAGAAATTTTGGAGAGCATTGAGCCCACGTCGAAAGAGTGTGACGTCTTTAATGTCGGTGGTATTTTCACGCACGACAATGCTCGAATTGCAAAAGCTTTCAACGATCATTTCAAATCGGTTTTTTCTTGTGACAACTCTGTATTACAGCTCTTTGAAACTATTTCGGCGTGAATGCCCGATATTGTTGTTAGTCAACAGGGCATATTGAACATGCTTGTCAACCTTGACATCAGAAAATCTTCTCGACCGGACAATATCCCTAACACGTTCTTAAAGAAATACGCTGAATGGATGTCGAAGTACCTCTATGTTCTTTTTACAAAATCGTTGCGCGAGGGCCAGGTTCCGGACGACTGGAAAACATCCAGAGCCAAGCCTATCCATAAACCAGGAAACAAGCAGAGTGTCAAAAATTATCGTCCTGTCTCGCAAACTTCAACCCTTTGTGAACTTCTCGAACACATTATTCACAGTAGTATTTCACATTTTCTGGACGAACATAACATCTTAAATCAACATGAGCATGCATTCAGGAATGGATTTTCAACACCGACACAATTATTATCAACAATACACGACTTCGCTACTTCAATAAATAATTGCAAACAGACAGACGCAATTTTTATGGATATTTCAAAAGCTTCTGACAAAGTTTCGCACAATAAATTAGTATACAAATTAGAAAAAATTCTCGGGAATGATCAACTTATTAAATGGATATCGGCTTACTTGAAAAACAGGGAACAATTTGTTGTTTTTAACAATCATTCCTCTCACAGGGTTGCCGTTGATTCTGGCGGCCCCCAAGGGTCGGTTGTGGGTCCCCTTTTGCTTATTTTGTATATTAACGACATAGTAAATGATATCCCTGTAAACATTAGGCTATATGCGGATGATTGCGTTATTTACTCTAAAATCGAATGCCCGAAGGACCACGTTTTGTTAAACGAGTCGCTAAACAAGGTTGTTTCCTGTGCGAGGCTTGGTAAATGTCAATCAATTTGAAAAAAAAATACAAAGACGAGCAGTTCGCTTCACATATAACAGTTATGAACGAACCCCGGTAACTGAACTGTTATTCAGACTAACTTACAATCACTTCCAGAAAGAAACCGCATATCCGGATTAAAAAAAGGACACACGAAACGGCTGATGCGCTAGTCGCAACTGTGAAAACAGGCCATCAGGAAAGGGGCGTCACCTTTTGCGCTTCACCGAAGTCGTGCAGACGACCGACTTGAAGGGAACCAGAAAATGTCGTTTCAAATCGCGCGCCATCAGCCGCAAAGGGTTCGCACAACATCCGACACATGGCGACGAGTGTACTGGCCAGTAGGAAGACGCAGTGAAACATCCCCCTCGCGAGAGGCACGATCAAATGCAGAGCATTTCCGGGGGCGCACGACGTTAAGTAGGTTTGCGTTACGTTAAGTTTGTTGCACTTGTGGCAACTGCTGACCAGAGAACGCTCGTCAGCAGTAATTTGAATGAGTAAAGGGATATAAGGGCGCGTTAGTAGCGTCCCATTCTGTGTCGGTTTGTGGGCGCAGTTGGTAGAGCACCATGCTACATTGCGTTCTGCCCGCAGGGTCGAGGGATCGAAAACCTGGCGCCGGATAGTATTTTTTATATAGTAGGGACAACGACGGTGGCGGACTACGGACGTCAACGCGCGTGACATCGTGAGTTACTGAAATGCTCTGCATTTAATATCTATATTAAATTATTAATAGGCATTACAAGAAAGATATGGGAAAAATTATTTAATTTTCTTCAGGTTACGCCACTGGACAACGCCATGATCGTACAATACCTCCATTCCATACCCGCAATAATTGCTTCAAATATTCTTTTTTTCCCTAGAACTGTGCAGGATTGAATAGTTTAAAGACCCATCAAGTCATAAAAACAATCTTTAGCATCCTTTGCCGCTGGTCTAGAATAGCAGAGAAAATAATTTTACTGGTGTGCTAGCTTTGTTTTCTTTTCGTAAAATGAGAGTGATGTTTCATCTGTGCTATTTTGTTACGTCTGTTTACCTTTGTAAAACGCAAGTGGTGGTTCTTTGTTTGCCTTGTGTTATATGGCTGCCTACTATGTGAAATGTGAGTGACATTTCCATCTGTTTGCCTGGTGTTATATGCTAATATCTTCGTCTTTTGTACCCACCTGCTAACATCCCTCCAGGGAATTGCAGTACAAATAAATAAATAAATAAATAAATAAATAAATAAATAAATAAATAAATAAATAAATAAATAAATAAATAAATAAATAAATAAAATAACATGGTGCACAACCTCGGTGTACAATAGGCGGAGCAGGTAGCTTGCACATATATTCTACTACCCGCCATGGTGGCTCAGTGGCTAGGGCGTTGCACTGCTGAGCACGAGGTTGCGAGTTCGATTCCCGGCCGCGGCGCCCGCTTTTCTGATGGAGGCGAAAAGCAAAAACGCCCGTGTGTACCAGATTTCGGCGCACGTTAAAGATCCCCAGGTGGTCAAAATTAATCCGGAGCCCTCCACTACGTACGGCGCGCCTCATCGCCTGCATTGCGTCGGCGCGTTAAACCCTCCCATCAATCAATCAACATATATTCTACTGGAATTCGCGTAGTGTGCCCGCTCACGCAACCGCGCACGTGGTGCGCATATAGATTACAGTACAGTAAAAGTTGCCTTTCTACAGACATCCGGAAGCACTGGAAGAAGTCAGTGCCGTCTCCCCGTCTCAGACGCGTAATTAATGCGAAGTATTCACCATGTTTGCGTCGGTGTTTGAGAAGCGCACGGATGCGCTTGTGCCGAAGACTACGCCGCCAGTGTTGGCTCATCACATCTGCCGACGCGTTCATTTCCCCCACCGGCTAGTCCACGTTGTTCTTTAAGGATCACAGCGTAAGCAACTAGGAATTCTGCGACATTCGTACTCAGCTGGTACGAGACTAGCGTCAAGGTCAGAAAAAGGTACTTCGTGAAAAAAAAATGGCTGCGGCTCTGCTCGGCTAACCTTGGTTATGCAAAGCAAAAGCTTGGCTTAGTCTGGTTGAGTCTTGGTTTCGCTGGGTGAACCTTTGATTTAGCTGTATTGCCGACCACGTCTCAAAGCTGTTCGGTTCTATGCAACGCGAGGGCGGACGAACGCGGCGTTCGCCGGGGCGAACGCGGCATTCATTCATGGCCAAGGCATCGTTCCTCTTCGCCCGGCGCGATACGAGTCACGTTTCCCGAAACGACCCAGCGCCGCAGGCGTGGGAGACTGGGCGTGGTTGGCTGCCTCAACCGCAGCGGTGGTGGCGACCGCTGTGGGCGTCCGCAAGCGCCAACAGCGGGCCCGGCGAATGACGCGATGGGCTTCGAGGGGTGTGTCGCCGGGGGTGTGTCTCCGGTCGAAAGGTCATTTACGCACCCTCCACGAAGTCGCTGGACGAAAGTATTAATGCTTTGCTGAAAAACCACGATATGGCTGCAGCAGAATAGCGACGGGGTTCATTGTCACTGTACCCCAACGGCAGAGAACCGCTGAAACCGGATGTTAGAGCGACGACGTCAGAGCTTTAACGTTGTTTTGGTTCGCTGTCTTAAAACCAAACACCACGCTCGATTACACGACGTAGTTGTCCCAACACTCATTTCGGAGTACTGCTCCGAATTCAAAAGAAAATGGTCGCCCGGCATGGCCTCGCCTGTCGGAGGTCACGCGGGGCCAACAGGTCTGGCGATCCAACATGTAGCACGAAAAAGAAAGCAGGCTCACACCAAACCACACGCACAGCCCTCGACCATTTATTACAACTTAGACGTTCGCACTGAGAAGAGGGACTTCCACGATGACGTGCAGAACGTGCACGTCATAGGTAGCGGAATGAAGACTAGCGGCGCAGCATGCCACCCCTCCCTCCCCCTCCCCCCCTCTTCCCGCTACGACGCCCAACCAGCGCACGCATAAACCGCCAACCGCTGATGGGTGTGTTCTTAGGCGTGAAATACCCGGGTGAAAATGTCACGCGGAAAGCCTTTCATGCTGAAAAAAAATTATGGGCTCATGTTGGAGATCGAAGCGGGCACGGGGCTCTCGTAAAGCCCGACATTTTCAGCCCGATTGTGCAGCGTCTGAAAGAGGCACCGCGGTGGCGGGGGCAATAGCAGTAGAGAAAGCGGTGTCGGCGGTGGCGCGGAGGACCGCCGCAGCGGCTCCGAACAAATCGGCTTCGCCGGAATGAAAACCGGGAGGGTTAGACATACAAACGATATAAGACATACTTCGCCGTACAAACTAAACAGAATGAAATGATTCAACGTCTCTTGCTACTCATAGCCGTAATTAGCCGTAAAACTTCCACTCTTCAAAGGCGTCATAAGAACGCAACAGAAAGTAGTTTTCTGAATTTCTGCAGAATATTTGTGTAGCCCAGAAATGCATGCCTGGGATACCCTGCACCTTATTGACACCAATAACGCCCGAAAAAATTTTTCTTGCGCTTACGACTGCTGATCTTGTTAGAAATTGAAACAGAATTATTTAGTGCTTCATCAGGTTTGCGTCTTTTTTAAATTTGGGTTTTGACGCGAACTACTCCGACAGACGTACTGGCCGCACCTCAAGCTGCAGCCTTGTCGCAGTCACCGTTATCCGTTCCGGGCACCCGTTCTACAGAAGTGCCGTCCCGAGCCCATATCAATGCAGACGCATCAGGCTAATTCTAGTTCCATTCTGTCAGAGTGCATCTATGATGAGACCCTCTGCCTGCTGCTCTGACAACCGTAGTTGTCAGAGCAGCAGGCAAATATTACACAAACCCAATTTATTTTCTTCCCGCCGCGGTGGCTCAATGGCTAAGGTGTTGTGGTGCTGAGGGCGAGGTCGCGGGTTCGATTCCCAGCCGCGGCGGCAGCTTTTCTGATGGAGGCAAGAAGGAAAAACGCCCGTGTGTACGAGATTTCGGCGCGCGTTAGAGATCCCCAGGTGATCAAAATTATTCCGGAGCCCTTCACTACGGCGCGCCTTATCGCCTGCGTTGCGTCGGCGCGTTAATCCCTACGGTCAATCAATCAATTTATTTTCTCTTTACGGCAGCCGCTATTCCGGTACCATTTGCGTTGCCCCTGCAAAGACAACAAAGGTCAATTCGCGCGTTTTATGAGCCAACTGAATCAAGGAATTATTGACGGAAAGGAGTTCCGCTGGTCAGTTTGAGGATACACCGAAAGCTTGATACACCTAGAGCTTTCGTCTTACTATTTGCTTTTTTCGCTCCTCCTGAGCCATGTAATTTGCTATCTCAAATAAACTTGAAACTTGAAAGTTGAAACTTATCGCTTACCAGTCAAAAGCTGTTTGTTGATTTCGTTTGCATGCGTCCTAATACGCACCGCACTTCGCCGGGGTAATCAGAATAACACATATTTCTATATCGAGAGGCTAGTCGGAATGGTCTAAACATTTTGAAGTATCAATATACCACCAGAACTGCATAGCAAAAAAGATTTCTCGTGAAAAAGTATGTTTAAAACATTTAATATGACCTGAAACAAAGCATGACCACCCCCCACCTCCCCCAACAAACAAAACAAAATAAAGCAGCTTCCGTACGTCATGAATGGCCCCTTTCACGCATCTTATTAGCTTTCCTTCCGCAACCGAGTCATCACTTTTGCAATGTAAGCCCAAGGTGAAACAGCATTCCAAACAACGGTAAGCTCACACGCATCAGCGCAGAACACGCTACCGCTGACCAAAAGTTAACAGCTTTTCAGGAGCGTCATCTACAGTGTGATTTCCGTGTGGGCAGCGGAAACAGCAACCTCAAAAAGTGGAAGAGGTCACGAGTACAGTAGTGTTTGCTACGTTGTTTCAATGCAATAAGGTCAACGCTCGACTACCTGGAAATGAGGGATTTGATTTTTAGATTTGAGCAACGGTAGAAAAATCTGTATTGATAGTAAAGCTTCAAAGAGCCTGGGGCAGAAGAGAATATCAACCAGTAAAAGGGGACGTGCGCAATCACACCCCCTAAGTCCAGATTTCAGGCAAGAATCCAGGTCACACAAGTAACGCTTGAAACCTAAATACGAAAACAGCCTAGGTCGTACCATTTCTGTTTTTCCTTGCACACTTCCATCATCTGTTTCCAGCACTGATATAAAAACAACGCGGTGGATGGATCACTAGTCGTCCTTTTTGGAGATCTGGTTAATGTTTTCACACAGTTCGAGTAGATTTTCTTTTTTCATCAAAAACGACAAGTAGTTTGATGTGAAATTCTGTTGCGCCATAAGCAGGACACGCTAATGGTGCTTAGTTTGAAAATGACTTCGCCGGCCAAATTTTCCTCAGTGTTCTGTTCTCCTTCCCCTGAGTACAAGGTCATTAAAGGGTAGAGTTATAAGGGTGAGGGTAGAGTTATAGAGTTATATAGGTTCTTTTTTAGACCTTATGGCTGTGCGCTTTCTTCAATTATATCGCCCCGACAGCAGTACTAATTCTGTTTTAAACGCCTAGAAGTACTCGGATACAGTTTTCGTAAAAAAAGCTGCCAATAACACCAAAATAGAGCTCCTCAAATTGCGCTGACTGTGTTCTGCATTGGCGTTGCCGGAGCGTTTGACGCTGGAAGTTAATGGCCGTCTAAGCAACCGCACAGATGCAGGAAATGGAGGAAAAAAGCACCGGTGCACATGTGCCTCACCGCGCACCTTTAACTGCTGGATCATATTTCCCAGACAGTTAGCGTAATTATCTATCACGGTGCTCGAGTTTGAAGGGAGTATTAGCCACCGTGGAGAAATGGGTTACACAAAGGCGTTCGCTGGTCTGCATGGTGCAAGTCCTATTTAGTTTGCATTCTTAAAATATCCGGTGCTCTCACTTAGTGTGAACGCATTTTTTTTGTAGTTAAAATACAATGCGGAATATTTCCAAAGAAAGCTACTAGGTTATAACCACAGAAATAGTAATGCTGACAACAATGATAAGGTTACTGTGCAAAGGCTCCAGCGGAAGAAGTGGGAATCAACGATATGCCGGACATTTGCACTGTCACTCCGAGTACAATGTGCCAATGAGATTTTTGGGTCTCAGTGCGACAAACAGTAACTAAATTCGTCACTACAGAACTCTACAGCGTTTGCAAGTGAGCCCAAGTCTGTGGTAATTTGGTACTAAACTTCCTTACAGAGGTAATATTTCATTTCGCTCATTAGAGCCGACGCGGGACGTGACGGTGAAAGCTATGTAGCACACGTCGCCGCAGGTTTTGAAGCTTTTGAAGCTTTGAAGCAGGCTTTGAATCTTTTGTTTACCCGCTTTTCCATTTTTTTTCTGATTGGAGTGTGCGCCATTGTTCCTTTCAAAACCTCAAAGCAAAAGTGTATGCGCAACTTAAACTTTAGCATTATCACTTGTCCAGGAACCCAGGTGTGCGGTTCACGACAAGAATTATTTAGAAATAAAGTGCGAGAATTTTTTATACGCTATAACTGTTGAGGTGTGAGCCATAACATGCACTTCTAGCGGCTGAAAATTGTTCATGAAATAAACAGGTCTACGCTTCTAGTCTTTTTTACAGGCCTGCAGCGTTAAACTATTACGCTTTGTATGTAAACAGCCTGTCTGTCTAACCACGTGAATAGTCAATTTATGTGCTACCAGTTTTTGAAAGAACGAAACATATTTCGTTCGAACTGCGTGGATTTCTCAAAAAGACTTACCTCCCTTCACATGATGTCATTATGCATTTGAGTATACGCTCGACCACAAATATTTTTTCCACTGACCACAGAAACAGTTGCGCAAAATATATCACCGCTCCACGTAATCGTTCAAATTTTATCCGCGGGGGTATGTTTTCTGCACAAGAGTTGCATAAATGGAAATTTCGCATTAGACAAGAAAAGCGATGACTGCGTGCCCTGTCCATTCCAAAGCTGTCACTTTTGTTCCGTCAACTCTTTTGTCGTGGTTGGATTCGAAACAAATCCCCAAAGACGCGGACAGGCGAACTTAGAATTGACTGCCCTTACAAGTAACCGTATGATATCGACAACAGGCGCTTTGTAGTCATTTCTTTGTTTTTGGAAATGAAACGTTTTTAACTGTTAACATTTATACAAATATTTGTGGTTTTGGCAGTCTAAGTTGCGGTTGCACGTGAGTTATTACAACATGTGCTGGTCAATTTCGTGGGAGCGAACTTTCGTTTGGAACAATATTTTCCGGAAATGGTGCTGAGCATTAGCGGTGCAGTGAACCTTCAACGCCATTTGGTAACTAATTGGCCCTTCGCGCCTAAGCTTGTACAAAGACCGCAAAGCGTGTAACACATTCGAAATTGAAATAGATTTTAATCTTCATCTGCGATAGGTTCAGTAACTTGAAAATATTGTTTTTTTAAGTATTTTACTATATAAAATTGATCCTTTATTACAAACAGACAGAATCGGGTTCTGTCTGCTCTTTGCACCCGTACTTGCTGAAGACAATTAGACATGGCCACTGTATGCCGCGGTTGCCGATTTTAAACCATGGGGGAGGGGTTTTGACCTGCGTTAATAAACCCTGCAGCTTCTAAAAACATTGAGAATATGCAGTATGCCCATATGACCGGGTTTTGTATCTGTGTATTGTATGAACCGGTAACTTATTGTAAACTAAAGGTGGTTCATTATGGCCTGCCGAATCGTCCTGGTGTTTCTCAGAAAATTTACTAAGCGGGCGAGGTTCCTTTACTACCGGGTGTTCTGTTCGTTCCAGAAAAACCCCAGACGACAGTTTAAAATACCATCGAATTCCGCTGAAAGATTTAGTAATATGCAGGTCGAGAAACAGATCTCAGAACTGGTGTACCCTAAATATGAACGCGAAATGTGCTCTGATTAAATGTTGTTTAGCACCCAGAAAAAAAATTTCGCGACATTTGAAATGCAGTATCTAAATTGAGAAATTTTGCATTATTTCTACCGCCACATTGTTCCTTCCTAAACTTTTAGCGTACCGGTGCCACTTAAAGAAGTATCATAGCAACCTAGAATATGTTGTGCCCTATTGTATAGAAGGTGTCGGTAGAATGCCTTAGAACCATAGAATGCCTTCGTATGAAGGGATGGTGGTACAGAAAATGAAACCGGGTTAGTAGGTCAGCAGTAAATCAGCGGTGTCCTATTATGTCCTGTGGCCCTCCATCCCTGTCAGATGCTTCGGCATATATTGAAACCCGAGACTTAATCCGAGAAATTGAGCTGTTGTGATCACCGTGTTTTTTGTTCTACTTGCTTAGAATGGCGCCGTCGGGACACCGAAGCCACGTGCCACCGGCTATTCATTCACCCGCTGCAAGTGGGAGAAAGGTCAGCGCCGATGCGTGTACACAGAGTACGTAGCCGTAGCAAAGAAGCCCTGCTGGGCGATGTGATCAATTGTTGCAGGGGCGCGATCACGCCTTAGTAGTTCCCCGACCCGCATTTGCCTCAACATTCGGTTTATTTTTGTAGCTTCCTAGAAATTCCGCTTATTGAATAGACAATTTATGGTGTAAAAGCGTTCATTTTTGGCTAGCCACAACAATTATTGTTTTTTCTTTACACCGACAAGAGCAGCTCCCGCAAAGGCTGCATAAAATGCGCCACTTTTAGAGGGAGCAGATATGGCGTCATTAGCAAAAGCAAGCAATATAATCTACAAAGGGTGAGTTTTTGGCACAGGTAGCAGCGAAAAATAACATGAACGGAAACAAGACCACAAGAGCTGGGCTGTCCTCGATGTCTTCTGTTCGGCCCTGTCCTATTTTGCGTCATATCTGTAAAGGAGATAACAACACGCCCAGTTATGTACCTAAAGTTTTCATTTAAAAATGTGCACAGATGTTTGTTGTGTGCCCTGATGCAAGGCGTGCGCGACTGTAGGCGCTTTTCAATAAAGCCTGGAATGAAGCGGCAATTAAACCTCAAGCTTATAATTTATATCATAATTTTGTTGCCAATTCTTGGACGAGGATATGTATGCTATATTTTCATAATTTCCCCATCCCGAAAGACCCTTAGGTTTACACTGCGACCCCAGACGCCTATGGCATGTCCTTATCTTCGCCCGGGCATACATTCGGAGAAGAGGTTGAGAGGTAATTACTTCTGTATTCATAATGAGGTGCAGCAGTTTCCGCCGGTTAACCTCTGTTACATTGAAATCATAATACATTATTGTGTCAAAAATACCTTTAGCCACTGGGCTAGAATGTTTTGCAGATAAATATAATTATCTTGCGGGCCACACACCAGCATGCTGGAGACAGTAAGAAAAAAGGCTCAATCGGTTCGTCTCAAACTACCGTTTTGTTTTGTGGAACTGCCGCAAGTAGTATTAGTGGACGCCGCCGAGTCCGTGTTTTAATGTAAGATGGCCCCAATTACGCTGCTTGCATATTTTAGACCCAAAGAAATTTTGTCAATTATTTAGAATGATATCTTACCTCATTAGTAGCGTTCCAAAGTACCTCGAACAGATTACTTGGGAAAACAACTTTTTTGTCACCGCTGCAGTTCTCGTTCTGGTTAATTCCTTGTTCGTCGCCATTTGGTTTTGCCAAACGCTACTAAAAACACAGACATTGAGTTCATGTGATGACCCTCTTTGCGCCACCTTTTATGTGGTTGAAAAACATCGCTATTTGAGCTCTCCTTCCAGCATAAATTGTTACGTATTGCGCACTTTATCGAAATCAACTTCCACAATATTTGTTTTAAGGAACAGCGGATCACTCATACCAGCGATATATACAGGATTACGTTTCAACTGCGGCTGCGTGTTCAAAAAGGCAGCGGAAGCACATAACAAGAAGAAAAAGAGTGAAAAAATTACTCTGCAATTAAAGAACCGTAGCTTCTGGGGAATTCAGCGTATTTTACAATGAATTATTATTTTTTCTTTTAACCCTCACGGACACTGTTAGATGCCTTGAATCGTGCTCAGACAAGGCGTTGCTGTCAAGTTATAGGTACCTACCCCCAAAAGACAAATATGAGTGGGCATTGTTGCGTAATAGGCCGACTAAGTGGGCTCCGTCTTCTCAAACCCCTTTCCCCGTCCCCGGTGCTAATAATTTTGGAAGGCCCTATGCCACTTTGACCCTCGTTCTGTATACACATGCTTGAACTTCTACATCCAGCGTTCCGCTCAGAATATATTATTCGGTGAGCCGCCTTCCTGAACTAAAATAATAGCAATAGGTTTGTTCCTGGTACAATTACTGAAACTTCGCTGCCACCAGAATTCCAATAGTCTTCAATCAGATACCTAAACCGCTGCTCAGGAAACCACATCTTAGCAATGTCATTGTTCCTTGCATCGACCAATCGCGTTAACCCGGCATACTTCGTAATGTCTTATCGTGTAATTATGGTTACAACACAACGAAATAACGAAGTGTCGAAGGGTGTATTGTTTTTGCTAATAAGCTTGAAATTTAGCTTCCTATACCTAGGGGTTGCTCTAAAATAAAAATGCTCATACAACCCTTGCAGAAAATACCTTACTTTGACGTGGCCGTACTTCAAACCAACAAATTCACTTGAGATAATCAAAAATGTTTGAACGCATCGAACTAATAAATTCACTTCAGATAAACAAAAATTTTGGAATACATGCCGAAGACCTGTTGGCTTTGGGCAGAACAGCGCAAAAAAAATACGTTTACGATACGTAGATTGCAGTTTTAGGCGCTGCCACCTCCCTGTCGTAGTCAGAAGCCTTTGTTGGTATTTTAAGAGTTTTTCCGCATGTAATCCGCAGTAAGACACACCTAAAAAGACGTTAGCGACCTGCTGGCCGTAATGCGAGTGAAAAAATCAAATTGCCGCTCGCATGGTGCCCTGATAAGAGGAGCGAGATGAAAGCGAACTACAATAAACGAAGCAGTCTCGTGTTGCAACAAGACAACAAAAACCAAAAGAAATGCAAGGGTCCTTGTGTTCCATGCCATGGCCCGCGAACCGTGGGAATGCTGGGAAACTCTAATTGAATTGAAAAATCCGTACTTAGATTTATCATGGTATGACCAAGAGGAGAGGAAAGAGAGGTTACATGAAATGAAACGAAAGGGGTTACTTTCCAGAGGCAACAGAAGACTTTCGCGTTCCGCACCATTTCCAGTGAAGCACGCACATGCAGGACCAATTTTTACATATTAGTGGTTCGTTATGCTACACGTTTTTTGACGTTTTGTTCTCTTGTTCAAACATGGTTTAGCAGCAAATTTATTATGCATTCAGCAGACACCTGTTTTGATTAATTTCATTTGATATTTCGCACATGATACAAATAAATGAACTTAAACATTTACAGAAATGTGATACCGGGATGCACATAATACACAGCTAAAACACGGAAATGCCCGCAGAGGCTTTTTAATCCTCCTCATTCAAAGCACGCCGCAACACCAGCCTAAATACAGTACGATGTCTTCTGATAGCGAATATGCAATTCCTTCTTGAAGAATTTCCGGCTATTATTTTGTGGGAGCACTATATGGAAGCATCCACTCAACAGCCAGGTAGAACGTTAAGGTGCAGTAAGATTTGTAGTTGCAAACACGTGCTGAAAAACACGTTGAGCCCTTTTCAGTTCATCAATGTCTCTCATGTGTAGCTGAGTGAAATGAGCAAAGAAGGAACAGGGGTACCAGAGTTGAGAAAAGAATGCAACAAATAAGTCTGACCTGGTCGCCCAAGTTCCATACATTGTATTTCCATCAAAAACAGCGAATTTCATTTCGCTCGTGAGGGTACCGTTACTATACAACCACAGCATCCGCCTGGTAAATCACTTCGTAAGCGCTGCGGGCACGCAATCTTGCCTGAACGGATGTCTTTACTCTAAAGTGAACAGCCATAAAAACAATACGCGAAGCCACAGATACACAGCGGGAAGTGGGAGTGAGCAAGACATGGTTCAATCTCTACGGGCTGGGAGAGGTATTATTTTTTTTCCTGCACCTTTTTAAAACATGCGGCACCGTTAGTCCCGCCATCTCGTACCGTCATCATTTTCGTTCTACTTCCCCGGCCACGGGGCGCATCTTCCTGGAACGACAAGGAAAGGTGAATAGAAAAATGAAAAATTGAGTAAACCCAACAGGTGTTCAACACGCTAAAAGCGGTGGATGTTCATTGGCGCAATGTTATTTCGGGTACCTTTATTTCTATGCACGACCACCTTAACGGAGATAATTAACCTCAGAACGTGTAGTGCCTCTCTAAAAAAGACGACCTATCGCAAGGTTTAGAAAATAAACATCTGCTTGTTCAGGAAGTAGAAATTTGAAATGTTTAAAAGCAGAAAACGTGAGGAATTGTATGAAATTGTCACTTTTGCGTCATCTTTTCTGCCGCGTGCTCACAATGCCACATACTGCAACCGCACTATAAATTGTTTTAATACATCACGCAACCTGTGAGAATTTTTTGCGGTATCACGTTGCTGCAACTTGTCTTTATTTCGTAATTGTGCAAACCGCACTATAAATGGTTTTAATATGTACGAAACCTTCAAGACGTTCGGCGGTAGAACTTTGCTGAAACGTCTTTACTCCGTATTTGTTCTTGAAACGGAAGACTTCAATGCGGATATGATGCAACACCAGATGGTTTTGTTAAAATAGTTTATTTTCAGCAAAGTACAACACCGGCTCCTCGACAGTCAGACCACGCTATGCACCACCAGGCCATCCATGGGCGCAGAAATAGATTTTATATGCATAGGTAATTCTGCCTACCGAGGGCGGTTCAGGCAACAGCCTCGTCAAAACATTACGGCACATAATATTGCGAGAGGAATAAGGTGCTTTACTGACGCAGTGGAAGCGAAATATAAATGGCACGGAAGATAAATCACCAACGCACATCACCAAAGCACGTCAATGTCCGGAGGCTTACGGCACGACGGGACGGACGGATGGCCGCTTGCTGCCATGCGGGCTCCTTGAAGGTGGCTGGCGGTGACTTGTCTCTCCTGGCTGGCAGCACTCCCGGCCGGCGCCTCCCCGCTGGCGATTCCCCGCGCTAACAAGCACCGCTGCGCTTATCTAGCGTGCACATAACATGCCACGCCCCCCTCTATCGCACCGTCTTTCCGCAGTGCGTTCACAGATGGCAGGAGAGGTGGCGCGCGGTAATTCGAATGCAGCGCCGCGACGGCTGAGAGGGGAGAATCCCTACAAAGTTTAACCATAAAATTTATTTTTGCGTGTCACTGACAACTAGTGCACAAATGAAGCACCTTCCTGAAGCATGGTGACGGTTAATGGCGAGCACAGTTTATATATTTCTCTGTCGTGGACGTACCGGCAGGGGTTTAAGGGTTGAAATCTCAGATGGCATTGTTGGCTTTTCCGTCAAGCACCGACAAGTAGTTACGAAGGTCCAGGACGTTACTGGCAGCGAGGGTTAAGCTCAGTGGATCGTCTAAAACACATTTTCTTGAATATCGTAGGATTCTTCGAGAAGTTTCCTTATAGAACTTTTAAGCACAAGGTGGTCCGGAACTAAAAAAAATCTGAAAGCAATCATTACAATATATTTGAACATTCTTTGACATCCAATCAAGTAATCAAAAACACCAAGTACCACTGACTCAGACAGACGATAGTAGGGAAGCAGAGGAAGTAATCATAGCGAAGCGAACCATAAAACCTATTCAGCAATTTCTTGCATCATGATCACCACAATCAGCCTGTCTACGCCCTCTGCAGGTCAAAGGCCTCTCCCCTAGATCATCAGTTATACCGGTCCTGTACTAACTGCGACCAATTTATTCCCGCAAAGTTTTTGATCTCATCTGAACACCTAACTATATGCCTCCCCCTGCCACACTTGCCGTCTGTAGAAATCCACTCTGTTACGCTTAATGACCAACGGTTATCCTGCCTTCGCATTACACCACATGGCCACGCCAATTTCGTCTTCCAAATTTCTATTAACATATCCTGAACCCGCGTTTGTTCCCTTACCAATTCCGCTCTCTTCTTGTCCATTAACGTTACACCTATCATCTTCCGTTCAGTTTCTCGTTGAGCCCTCCTTAATTTAAAATGAACCATTTTAGTAAGTCTCCAAGTTTCTGCTCCGTAGAAGAGTACCGGTAAAATTCAGCTTTTGTGCACTTTCCTCTTCAGGGAGAAAAGCTTTGCTGCCATTCTTTATCTGATAATGCTGGTCGAATGACTCCGCCCTATTCTTATCATTGTAATTACCTCTGCCTCATGACTGAGATCCGGGGTCATTACTGTAATGACCGCCCTAGACATGTAGAGTAAAATCGTGGTCTTGGAAATTATTATGCAGAAAACTATAGTAATGCTCAATAGCCTCGGGAGAGCCCAGCGGTGTCACATATTTGAGGAAGCAGTGGAAGTGGTACGCGTGTTTTCTTTTATGGAACCGCAATTCACCTAGATAAGGGCATACAAATAATGACTGCGAACAATTTTGAGCACTGTAATTGCGCTGCAAATTTTGAGTCTAATGTGTGAGTGAAGTAAGTCAGTGTTGAAAAAACTGGAATTCCCTAGAGGGCTTCTCGGGAGCGTTAAAACCAAAAACATCACCTAAAGCCGTGATGCAGTAGTTGTACCTCTTAATATTTCAGTAATATAGTGTAAGGGGTGTTGATATTAAAGAGGTGGCTCGCACGGGCACGGGGCACAGGCATAGCTCGCTCCTCGCACTCGTGGCAGTGGCTCGTGTTCAGCACCAGGAATCGGGCGGCTAGCTCTGTGGCTCTTTTTGCAGTCGCTTTCTGCGACATTCTGGTGCCGTCAAACTCGGGAGATCGAACCACGAGCAGACTCGACTTGACGCCGCACAGACGCCGAGGTACGCTAGGATGGGGATTCCTTTGTATCCAGCGGATTTGAGACGCCTCGTCCTGGAACACTGCTCAGCGATCGTGCTAGTGCGGAAGCCATCCGGTCGACCGGCTTCGCTGCCGTCTGCCATGGACGAACTACGCCGCCGACGTGACATCATGAGGCAAGCCATCACAAGAGGCGTAGCTGCAATTGAATCGCTGCTACAGCATCCAGACGCACTGACCGAGCAAATCCACGCGTACCTGCGTGCCCTCAACAGCAGGTACGAGGAAATGAAGGCTCTTGACCACAGCGTTCAGACGACCATAGATTTAGACGAGTTGGGAGCTGATTCTTTACTAACTTTTAATACGACGAACTGGTCACCTTGATCCGCTCTCACCTCTACTTCACCAGACCCTCCACGGTTCCTTCCCTGGTTGCTGTTCAGAGTACCGGAGCGCCGCGCCGTGATTTCAGCAACACTCGGCGCGGTGAGACCGCGGCGGTCCCCGGTGGCAGTAAGAGAATCGTGGAAGTCGACAATGTAGCGGACCTGCACACTACCTGTGGGCCGTGCGTCTGTGACCTAAACGTCCGCACAGCTGGCGACGGACTCTCATCGCCCTGAACAACTGGCGAAACTTGCGCCAGATTCCCTTGGGGGACGATTGGATACCCCCCGCAGCCCGCCTAGCGATGACTGCGTCCTTCTCGAGGACGGCCAGGTCGCCGGGCTCTCCAAGAACCACGTGACCACTACGTACAATGATGCGGCCGACCCGGAGCAGCCCAGCTTGAGGTTATCCGGCGGTTCGGACGTCAATGTCGCTCGTAGGGGTTCTTTGCTGCGAGAGCACGTGCTTGGGCGTCGCGAGCGGGCGCCGTTCTCTCCTTCACGATGGACGCCGTGCATCTCCCGGCACTCGCGTTCGTTCAGGTGTTTCCGCTTCCTGAAATCTCTGCCTCTGATAGACGCACCGAGCTGGAAAGTCGGATCACGTGAACCGCTAAACGAACCCTGTGCCAGCGAAATGGTTAATGGTTACCGGGAAGCTCCAATGGCTGCGTTTGCCCAGCCCCCTGGAAATCTCCTGCAAACCCCACCATCAGCTGCCACAATCATCGTTCCGGAGGCATGGTGGCGCACTCCGCGATTACGATTCAAGCCAAAAAGGACAAGTGGTCAGCTGTGAAGAACTACCAGCGATAGCAAACGGTTCTGGCTACACGCGTGCCTTTCAGGGGCTAAGCAAGACTGAGTTGGCAAATTTGATGCGCCATCGCGAGCAGGGCGAATTTCCCCATGACCCCGGGGGTTACGGCGGATCCAGAGGCGACTAGGGCGCCGATCGAGGAACCGGCAATCACCATCACGCCAAGTATGAACCGGGATGCGCAGGTCGCGGACCGGCAACACTACGCCATCAGCCACTCCAGGAGGACGGCTCAGAGGAGTCAGCAGTCGTCAAGGGAGGTTGCCGCGGCAAGCTCGAGCGAACGAGTGAAATGACTCTGAATGCAATTAAGGTGGCAGTACGGTCCTTGCTGTTTTCCATTGCTCTGCGTGGCAAGGGGACAGATCATCTAACACGGCTGGAGAAAATACTTCGACCTGAGAGTGATGAATGAGTCCACGATGGTTTACTTTGTCGTGCTCATAACGTTTATGATGCTCTGGACTTCCACAGTTTGGAGCTAAACATCCGCATCTTCCAGTCAAAACATCTCTGCTGCTAGATACCCCAAAGGGAATTAATTGCATGTTTAGGAACCTATACCACCCCGTAGTCCCTCTCAAATTTCGGCGTGTTCAAGAACTAACGAACTCACGCACCTGTTTGCTTACCCGGTCTATGTGAAACTGTTCTTCGTATCTCGACTTGTTCATGCTTATGCCGGCTCCCCACGCACATTTCCCTGTCTTTGGCTGCTGCACTGCCGTCGCAGGGCTCATCCTGAACTTCGTTCTACTGCCCCCCACCATCCGTTTTGTTTATACGACTTGAGCGCATGTACGGCGGTCCTCTACGGCATACTGCTTGGTTCCTCCTACTCGGTATTCGCATATTGGCGGCGGGAGAGTGCGTTGATGGTAATAAAGAGGCAGCTCGCACGGGCACGGGGGCACGGGCAAAGCTCGCTCATCGCGCTCGTGGCAGTAGCTCGTGTTCTGCCCCAGGAATAGAGTGGCTGCCTGTGTGGCTCTTTTCTCTGTCGATTCCCGCGACAAGGGGTCTTCATTATTATAGCGCAAACTTGTCAGAAGCACTGTCAACTGGCTCAGATGGTACTAGTTTATAATCAGACAACACAAACGCGACAGACGAAGAAAAAAAGGCGGAGGCAGTACACGTGCTGCCTCCATACATTTTCATCTTCACAGCGCAATGTTATCGGGACAATGGGGAGGAAAACACTGGCCAAGCACTGAAGATAATACTGTACCAACTATTTTTGCTCTGTGATGAATTTTGCGATGAAATTTTTTGTGCTGTGAACGTGAATCTATACCATTATGAACGGTTTTCTATGCTACTTCAGTTTTCCGTACTTTTTCTGCTTTTTCGCACATTTTGCACTAACATTGCAGATTCCAAACGTTCGAACACGTAACCACAGCGATTCTATTAACAACACAAAGTGTAGTAGCCCTTTAAATTCCGTAAATATTTCTTATGGCGTTTCTGTTACTCGATTGTTTGCGAACTACTTAAAGCAGCGGAGTTGTTGTAGCTGTCCGTAATGTATGGCGCGTAACGCTCTAAAAATACCAAGAAAATTTTGAGTGCTTATGAGGGCGTGCGTCACAGCTACCGCCGGGCGTCTCCGGCACACGCAGTGGCTTTAGCAAAAAAAAAAAAAGGTGCCCGGAACCTCCAGGAGCAAAAAACTGCCCACACCCGTGAGTGCGCGCCTCGCGGCAAACGCCGACCTTCCCGGGCACGCTGAATACCCTTAGCAAAAAGGAAAAAAAAATTGGCGGAAACCTTGAGGAGTGTCTCGCGTTGCCTAGCGACCAACAACGCCACAACTGGCGCAACACCAGCCCCCCGGAACTTCGGCATGACGCAGGAACGCCCTGCGTGCATCGTGTACGTACGCGCCGCCGCTGCGCCCCACCTGTCGTCAAGCGCCACCTCGCATGTAATGCTTGGCATGAGGAACACGACAATATCGATGCTGATGACGATCACTACGAGAAGCTCAGTGCAAAGAGATTACGGAACATGTAAATAAACAACTTTAAACTTGTACAACTACGTGGTGAGATGTCTTTCAGTGCTCAAGTAGAAAGAAATCCTGCAGCTTCCCTACGGTTCAAACCTTGCGCGGCTTACTGCAAGCTAGGCCACTTTTCTATCTCAATTTTTATATAACGATTCGCATTTATTCATTTCCTATATGTCGCCAGCAGACCAAAGGTAAGCAAGCTACGTGAGATAGCCGACAACCAAACTACCAAGTGAGCTGTCCTTTAGTGAGGCTGTTTCTTCCACGTCTTAATATGCATTAGCTACAGTAACAAAAATCCTGTGCCAGGCTGAGTGCTTTGAGGAGCCAGCCGCTGTTCCGTCTATTTTGGCGTTCTTTTAGTTTTATCATGCGCCTCACGTTCAATGCAGGGTGGGGCTATGTAGGAAGCTTCCATTTTGAAGCAAGCCGGGAGTGCCCACAGGCAAACCAAGTGCGGTGGTATATATGCATAGTTGGTCGTCTGGGACACCCAATGCAACCGGGTCACTGGGTCGACATCAGGTTTGGGGTTTCCAGGGCTGAAGAGCGCGTGACCTTTTCTCCTATACTGTACTGCCTGATATAGCTCGATTGAATTGCGAGTCACCGGAAAATTATGTTATTGCTCTTGTCGCTGCTCCCGCATTTCAGCCACCTTAGGTCTCAGGGGAAGCAACTTCTAAACAACATCGCTGAGAACACCTGTTGGCCAGTCGAATTTGAAGAAAGAGAGGGAAGTGTGGGCACTAACATCTGAGGAAAAAGTGGTTTCGTTGGAAAAAGTCGCTATGTTTGTTCACAACGCTGGAATCTTCGCAGCATGTGAACTACCTCATCTTCGCAGAAGATGAGGTTGTGAAAAGGCATTGTGCTTTACACCCTGAAAATAACCGCTGTGAACTGACTTCACTAAGCTGGGAACGCGCTTGGTAGCCGCACCCCCTGAGCCCCACGCTGTTGACCAAGATGCCTCCCTCGTTCGCCCTCCTGGAATTGTGGTTATGTGGCGGTATGTTATATTTCGTTTTAAAGATGCTTAAGCATTTTGTGCCTCCATGCAAGTGACTATGACAGTTTTCTAACGAACAAGATACTCGGATAGATAGTATGGAGTGATTTTTTCTGGTACAATGAGGAAAGCATTTGTGATTTGCGAACAAACCACAAAAACAGCACCGAAGATTACGATAAACCCTAAGGCGAAAGTTGTGAACGCGTGAACTGCAGTCTTCCCGGTCACGGCGCATATCTTCTGCGCCTCAGGAAACGATTGCATGATCAGCGAGCTCACGGCGTGTCGCGATGCTGTGTCGTTAGCTCGCCGCGCGCCGCAGCCGACGAGTGTGTTGCTGCAAATCATATTTGAACCTCACACGCAGATATCACGTGGTTCGTATTTATGAGCCGCAAACGTAGGAGCGTAGTCGAAAGTGTGTGGTGGAGGGCTGCTCGGCGGCGACGCATGGGAAATTTTGAGGGGAGACAGGGAGAGAGATAATGTCACAGCAGCGCATGCCGCCCTTCCCCTCACACTTTCGCCACGAGCTCCCTCGGTTTTCTTGTGCTTTCGGTGCCTCCTTTGCTCACTGGGCTATGCAGATATGAACGCCGACAACGCCATTCCATGGCACCGGGCGCCAAAGTGCTGCGTACTACAACTTCACGGCAGTCAAATAGTATATCAACAGGTAACGAGCATACACAGGCTATAACAGTGCGCATACATGCAATATAACCGGATGTACCTAGCAAACTTTTATTGGCATTACATTCTAGGTTTTCTCCGGAGAAAGTGCACAGGCGTTTCGCTATATGGCGTAGCAAAACAACTAGTGGCCAGCCTCGGGTTTCGAAGAGCCAAGGAAAGTTGGCACAACCAATGCGAACGAATATTTTTTAACATTTTGTTAGCTAAAACTCAAAGTTTATAATTACGGACAGACGAACCAAGGAATACTGGAAGTTTGTTGACTAGTGTGTAAATTGTGTGAATAAATAAAACTTGTACACTGGTGCTCCTAACATTCGTTTGTGCAGTTGCTGGGATTGTGTTAACTGGGCAGCTACTAGCTCGCCCCCGTCACTCTGTCGCAGACACAGTTCACTGCAGAACTTGTAGTAACGAGTATAAAATAAATCCGTTCACCAATAAAAGGGTCCAACAGCTGTCGCGGTGGTCTTGTCAAAGTTTTGGATCATTATCAATGCTTTGGAGGCACCCCATTACAAAACTTTAAAACAACTGTAAGTCCTAATTCCGCATCTGCAATTCATATTCACAAAATGAAGGCGCCGGCTAGGGACACTTTGCCATTTATCAAACCTACAGAACAAAAGTAAAAAGCATTTTAATAGAAACAATTAGAGGCCAAACCAACCGAAAACTGAAAACGACCAAATGTGTTACTTGGGTGAGAGCTGTTGGAAGAGATGTAGATGACTTACATTGAGGCACGATATATTTCAGGGAAACCTTCATGCTGACAAGTAACCTATTCACTGTTAAAATAAAAAAAAACATCATTAATGTACACCTCCATCCCTGTGCTAACACGCACCCTCATTTGCAAGCGCATGTTGGTTGGCACACAGCTGTTGGCACTCTGAAGCCAGGAAGCTGCAAAGTGGGCTTTGTATTAAGCGGAAAAACTAGTACCCATACATGCTCAGAAAAAGAATATACGGTTGTGTTTGCCATCATCGCTGTAAACAATAATTACTGTTAGGCACAAATTGTTGTCAAGCGTTTACGACTGTGTAGTTAAAAAAGGGCTAGGTTCCGACATTCGTTGACACTCTCATCTTGGACTTTATATCTTGACGGAAATTTATATCTAGCTTTATCAAAAAGAACGAACTTCAGATAATACAGCTACGTATTACAAAATCTATAATAATTCCAGACATTAATGGTATGGTATTTAGTTAAAGACTCGGTATTTATATTCTTCCGTGCTCGATGGCAAATATAATGCTGACGAACCGAGATAGAAGCACTCTATATCAGTCAGAACATTACCTGGAAACATAAAATGAAGGTTACGAACTATTTTGCCACCGTTGTCTTGTCTGCATGCACTGCGAATGCTAAAAAAATGGCTTTCAGAGGGTGGTTATGTAAGTAGATAATAAAGCATGCACCAAAGCAGAAACATGATGAAGTGTTATCAATAAATAATGAATAATTGTGAGGATGCAGCCCTTTGGATTTCAGGTGACTAACGTTTGAACTATAGCTGCCATAATAAAAACAATCGTGTTTTGAAAGTGTACGACAAATCCGAATTTTAAGCGATATTAAATGTATTGAACGTAAAGGAATCTCGTAGTGGATATTGTTTTGGCGCAGGTAGGTAGTTTACGAATTGGGATCGACTAAAATAGCTGTTTACAGACATTTATTTTAAATGCAACATGCATTCGAAGCAATTCTTTTTACTTACATAAAGAATAGATTCATCTCCCTCAAACATGTTCATTCATCTTCAAACGCATGTTTAGTATGCCCTGGTAAGGGCATGCTAAAAGAGTCGACAAGTGTTTATTTCACGTAGGGGTTCGAAACTGCATTTTCGAAGCTTTTCACAGAAACGCATTGATGCTTTCCAATAATCCGATGTAGTCTTATTTGATTAGAGTGAGCTTGTTTTCAGGTTTTGTTATAAGAGAATTTTTGCCAGCACTGTAACAGCTTGCTGCTAATGCCACTGTTTGCCTTCTTTGTTTTGCATTCTTATGAGAATCGTAGCCCTTTTGGTGTATCCTGTTTATCATAGTGCAGTCCTTTTTGTTTTCTATATACTTGTTAACTCCAAGCTTTGTGTGTAAATCTTAATTAAACTGATGTGGCGAGTACTGCGGAGTTAGGTACCTCCAGCTGATAACACATAGAAGCCCGTCACCCATTTCTTTGCGTAATTATTGGCTGAGAAAGCATCCAAGCCTGCTACCCACCCACTTCGGTCACGCGGCAATATAACATTGTATTTTTAAGATGCTAGCAATAGCGTCAACCATAAATACTATAGCAGACACAATATATCTGTCACTGCACAAAAACTGCGCTTCTCTGATGCACAATTGCAACAACTCGGTAGTGGCCCTACAAATGTCGTGGTGAGATTTACGATCAATTGGAATACATTTAGTGAGTGAACACTTGCTTTGGTATCGCAGGACATTGGCATTCGAAACGGCCGCCAGGGAAACGCCAAACACGCAGTGTGCACTGGGAGACAAACAGAAATTATGCCCAACTGAAACGCAACAACACGCAAGAAAATATTTGCTTTCGACTACCTTGGAAATAGGACTAATTGTTGTCGGCGGCGAACGCAGCCTGTAAGCAATCCTAATTTGGACAAAAAATGCTTACTCCCATTAGTTTATTTACAGATTTGAGCATCTCATTATGCTGAATGCCAGTTTTTTTGGAAATTCCTTTTTGAGCAAAATATTTACAGGATATATTAAAGTGATTACCATGATTATGATAATACAAGTTTCCTTCCGCTAATTACCTAGAAAGTATGCTTAATTGGAAATTACAAACCAACGTGTCTTCATTCGTGCACTTTTTGGACAGCGCACGGCTTCGCTGGTGATGCTTTTTCATATAGTGTAAGTACACTAAATATTTTGAAGGCGTTATATAAAATACCAATAGAACGGTAGACATGAGTAGGAGGGGAGTGTGGGATTAAACTGAGCCTTTAAAATTGGGTATGTAATGGGCGTGGTATTCACTGCTAAATGGGATTCCGTTCACGTATGGAAAAGGACTTCAGGAATACTCTTATATCAAGTGTGCATGCGGCTCCGTGCAATTGCGCAGGTCACACATATTTATAGTGCTTTCGTTACACACAGAGACTTTTATTTAGCAAAGAACATATAAAGCATGTGACCGCGGATTCTCTGGTTTCGTGACTCTTAACGTGAACAGGCATGTAAGAAAAACTCGGTTTTTGTAAGAGGGATACCCCGTGCTTGCGGACTTATGGTAATGACGCCATTGCTTTTTTTCACGGCAGAGAGACCCTGATTGGTTCGGCTTAGAGAAATATTCACAAATTATTTTATTTGCGTTGATGTTAACAGAAGTAAGTCCCCGCATTGATCATTTGCTCGCCCGTTATTGTATCACACATTTACCCGAAAAAATTTTAATGCGAAATCTGGTTTGCTGTGTTGTTAAATCTGTATATTTTTACTAACTGATGCAATCGTAGCGTAGCTACATTTTATACTTTCGCGTTCGAGTGCTGAGGAATACGCCAGAGTGCGAGAGAAAGCACCCGGGGAAACTATATAGCCCCCATAATCGTTTAAACATCTGCCTACTTCTCCTTTGTCAAGAGGAATGAAACACATTTTGTGTCTATCACGTGCCTGTTCCGCCTATTTTCTCAAAAAACTGAAAAGTACCTATAAAGCAAGCAACACGAGGGATCGATGGCGTGCATCCTTCGCTACCGAGAATGGCACGCCTTTATTCACAGGCGCTATTCCGGGACAGGGGTTTGTCACCCTCTAGCCTTCTTGTACGTCACCCGCTATGGTAAGAAGTAAATCGCGAGCTTAAAGATACGCAATTAAGTTACAGTGCAGTGGGGTTCTCTTAAAACCATTTGGAACACGTGGACGACAACACGAGCACGAGAAATAATTAAAAAGGATACAATAGAGTATTCAAAAACGCCAGACTTCAGCAGCCTAAAATCCAGTACACCTTATATGCTCCCGATGTACCAGTCGGAGGACGGCATGAAATAAAGCGGTTTCCATATTGGCGAGGAGAATTATACAGTCATGTTGGATTGCTGAACAGGAACATTTCAATGTTTTGGCGCCTGTATCTGTGTTTCTTGTCTCTCTTGTCCCGTCCAGTTTGCGCCACGTTTTTAACTTTGTTTGAACATTTCAATGATTTGGGGAATGTTTAAGGACAATTTTTGCCCAATAGTAATTTTGTTGGAGTAAGACACATCGTTGTTCTATCCAAGTAGAGAAATTTTAGGTTTTACAGTACGGAAATTTGCTTGGGCTTTAAAATGCAAGTTTCTGGGCTTGGATCAGAACTCCCGTGTCACAACGACCAGAATAAAAAGCGTGCGCCTAGCACTTATTGTGTGCACGCAGAAACACATATTTCAGGTACCTGGCGGAAAGCGAAAGTGTGTACTACCATATACATGTGAACATCGTACTCAACGCAATGGTATAACGAAGGAAATGTCTTTTGTTCTTAACGGTATACAGACACCTCCTCTTTGTGAGGTTCCCTCGACTGGTTGAAGGCAACACAGCCATTTGGGTTCTATTCAGGGATGACGCCGAGCGAGACGAATAAAACATCTAAAAAATACCGTTAGGAGATTACTCAAATAATTTAGTTGATTCCGTTGACATGACAGTGGGTTGAAAGTGTATTTTGATCGATACATCGCGCACACTGCGTACAGATAACGTGTCTGCTATGTTTTAGGCGTTCTCAAGGCCGGTCATCATCATCATTATCACCAGCCTATCTACGCCCACTGCAGGGCAGAGTCCTCTCCCATTGATCTCCAACTACCCCGGTCTTGCGCTAACTGCGACCAATTTATCCCTGCAAACTTCATCTCATCTGCCCATCTAACTTTTGCCGCCTCTGCTACGCTTGCCTTCTCGAGGGATCCACACTGTTACTCTTAATGACCAACGGTTATCTCGCCTTCGCATTACATGCCCTGCCCACGTCCATTTCTTCTTCTTAATTTCTACTAATATGTCCTTAACACGCGTTTGTTCCCTCACCCACTCCGCTCTCTTCTTCTCTCTCCTAATGTTACACTCATCATCTTCCGTTCTATTGCCCGCTGAGTCGTTTGCAATTTAAGTTGAACCCTTTTACTCAGTCCCCAAGTTTCTGCCCCGTAAGGTTGTACCGTTGATATAAGGCCGGTATGATATATAAAAAACTGAAAAGAATACCAACGTTATGGGTTATTAAAATATCGGAAGCATTGGCACAAGAACCAGAAAGCCATTTCGGGAATAAAAAAAAAATTCTCTGTCGGCCGCTCCTCAGGGCGAGCTCTGAAGGACGCGATTGCGAAGCTATAAGTAAATGAAGGAAATATATATATATCTCAGGATTTTTTTCTTCTGCAGCCCCTAGAGTATCATACTGATTATTTCTTTGAAGCTTGGGACAAAATTTGTCGCTCGATTATTTTTGTATGGTGTCAAATGAGTATTTTACGTGAATACAACTTGTATTTTGTTTCCATGCCTCCTTTAAGAGCAGTCTAGGTACATGTAAATACACAGCACATTTCTGACCTCACGGTGCGTGACGCTACATTTGCCACTGTATACAGGACGCAGCAGTCCCGCACTAGAGTGCTTGCCTCTCCAATAATCCGCTTTTAATATCGAGCCAATGTTCGTAACTTGAGCAAGTTTCGTGAAAATTAGAGCAAGCGCTCCGGTCGATTGGGGCGACTTTAAAAAGGCTGCTATTGAAAAGATCAGAATAAAATTCCCAATAAAATATTAAAAGTTGACTGAATGAACGCTCGAACTGTATGAATGCTCTAACCTAACCTAAAGATGTTGTAGTCTTGTCACCATAGTAAAATCAAAAGGTGTACATTCTTGCGGGACTATAGGTTGTTTAAGAGATGGTAGCAAGACAATTAGCGGCCCCAAAACAGTAGGAGAATTGCAAAGAAGCCAGAGAAAAAGAACTCTTCGAAAATAACGATACAAAATCTGCCCGCCTTAAAGGGGCCCTGAAAGGCATTTTGAGCACACTAAATGAACTAGCGCAATCGCTAGATTGGGTCGCCAACGTCACCTGTGCCAAGTATTACTCTTTTACGCGCAGCGGAAAGCTCACACTTTTGTTGCAAAGTTTGTCGCTTTTTTCTCACCCTTTCCTTCGTGTTTTTGGACGCCGCCATCTTCACATGTCTACATCATCGATTCCCAGATGTTCGTCATGAGCTAGACATCCTGCTATTGGGCGGCTTTTTCACGCACTTCCGGCAAAGAGATGAGTCGTCTGCTCAGCGTCGGCTCGCCGGCTGATCTGCCAGCGGAGTGCCGGAGTGCTTTGACATTTTACGACAAACGAAACAAGTGTAAACAAACGCTTAACCGTTTGTATTGAATGCAACACGGCCATAACACGACGTGGATTTTATCTTACGTGAGTACGTACCATAAAGAAAGTCCCGTGGCACTTCTTTGGTGCAATCGCAGAGAACGCCCTGAGCCGAATGCCCGGGTTTGACGCGTACATTTTATACAACTTCAAAACAATCCAGAGATGCGTTTCGAACGAACAAACGTCACAACATGCGTTGCAAGTCTGAACCGCGATTGACAGACGATGAGTTGCCTCCTCCTGCCCGTCGTAAATTCGGCACTCACCTCACACCCGGTTTGCGGGGACGAGCAGCAAGTCACAACTCTGGCGCGCAAGCGAGAAGGCTTTTAGCCAGGCACACTGCACATACCCCATGCGAGGTTGAGTGGTACGTCGTTCGAGAAAGATAATCCAGACCATGGGAAGCACTATCCACCTGCAGAAGTACAATGTCGCATTTCATCGCGAAACGAACGCGTCCACAACACACAGGAGGCGATGCACACACACACACAGCTTCGGTCGCTGCATTGGCTTAGCTGCAAGCTTCGTTCGGACAATCAGCGATGCTACGACGATACAGAGCTGCGTGAGGACGACGTGCTAACCACTTCACGTATTTAAAAACACAGGGGCAAAGGACTAGGTTCATCGGAAGCAAAAAATCTTTCCTCCATTATAGTTCCTGAAATATACTGGCTAGTGTGCCGAGGGCAGGCTCCAGGCGGGCGCCGGGAGCGATGTACGCGGCCGTCTGCCGCTTGAGGCGCTGCCGTGCGGGAGTGTGCGCGTTCATCCGGCCCGAGCAGATCGCGCGGTTACCTCCGAGCTGCGTAGCAGACGGCAGCGGCAGAACTTTCCATTCCCGCTTGCGACGAAAGCGAGCGAAAGCGACGGAATTCTGTCGCGCAACCAAAATTTGTCCCGACCATTCGGCAAAAACGATCGTCGCGCGACAAAGCGACGGAATTGCTGCCGCTCTCACTCGCTTTCGTCGCAAGTGCGAACGGGCCTTTATGCGCAATCTCCGCCCCACATAAAACAAGCTCTTGCTTGTCGCCTGAGCATACGGTTGATATCTGACTACGTTACACTGTGCTTGCCAGTGTATTTAAACGATGTCACTAGGTTTGAAACGTACGCGCTCGGCGTGCAGCTTTGTAAACGCAAGCGGTTTCACATACGCACGCTACTTTGCTGCTAATAGAGTTTTAGTACAGCGTTTGTGGCCTTTGCATACGCTAAACGCTAAATTTTTGCGTCCCGCTACGTGACACCGCGATGGGAGTTTTAGTAGAGCGTCTCATCAGTTTTGCGCAGGGTGTCGAACCGGAACCGGAACCGAACCGGAAACCGGAACCGAACCCGAATTTTTGCCCGGAACCGGAACTGAACCGGAACCGTATTTTTTCCGACATTTTGGAACTGAACCCGAACCGGAACGAATCGAAGGAACCGTTCCGAACCGGTTCCGGGGCCTCAAAAATGCGATTTCTAGTTTTTCATTTGGGTACCCTACCTTGCGTCTGAAGATATTTTGCCACTCGCCAGACAGAACCATGAAATATTTTGCGTAGTCTGCAGTTCCCAAGGCCCATCATGTTCTCTTCTAATTATTGCCGTCAATTTAATGTAAAGTTGTCCGTATATGCAATCAGTTTGCGTTACGTACTGCCCATCCCTCCTAATTATCTTTTACATTTAGCATAACTTCAGTTAAAACGCATATTCCGAGGCAACATATCATGGAATATTCTTCATGGTTTCTATCTACATTGTGTTTAAAATCTTGTAAAGTTTTCAATGTGTTGTTAATTCGCATGCATCCCTGTCCGCTTGTGAAGGCCTTCAGGGATACCATCAACAATAAATCCATATCTCCCACTTATTCTAGTTTGAATGGGCAGTTATATACAAACAGCACTGAGACACAAACACTCGCAGTTCTCAAAATTAATGTCACTTTTTCTTGTATACAGTGCCGTTGTGTCCTTTGGTTACTGCTCTAAGAGAACATGAGATATAAAAATATGGGGAATCCTAATTTCCACTTTTAAAGTATATTTGATAGCATTTTCATGTTATCTTGAATCTGCTCAACCTTAAACTTACGACGCGGATGGATTGAAGTCTTAGCGGGTAGACTGGGGTGAATTAGTTAGGTGAGCGAATGAGCTAATATGAATTAGTGGGACCGGTGTGTTGATTAATTTGGATTAAAGGAATTAGCGGGTCAGTTAAGGCGGATTCGACGGTCGGACCAAACATAATATCTTTGGGGTCCTTGGAATTTGGAAATTTTGCAGCGTTCTCCTTCTCGACCAATCAGGAAATTTTGTCACGCACAAAGTAGGCGCAAAGTTATGTGACGACCGCCTGAATGCTATAAAAGATCTTTCTTTATGCCCGTATTGCGCTATTATGTTGTTGCTATATTAAAATTGACATCTCGCACTAAAGTTAATAACTAATTACCTAATGCATATTTTATATTCATCAAAGGGTTTTCGAAACGTGTGTATATATGAGGGGAGACAGTTGTAAAAATAACGGTAATGGTCGTCAAGAAGTTAGACCACCCGACCTGGCGATACTATCCCACGCCGCGACGACCGCGACAGCTCGCTCAAAAGAAAGCCGATAAATCGGCTTATTTTAGCGGATATTATTCGTTTAGCCTCTGCAACTACTTTAAGGGCTATTTCATACAGTATGCAGTCATTTAAAGGCGCCACAAAGCAATTAAACTAAGTACAACCAACTTTCACTGTGGCTTGTAAATAAAAACGCATGGAGGGCGGCGAGGGTCGTCTGCTTTTGTACTACCCAGAGACGCCGGCCACTAGGGGCGCTGCATGTCACCAAAACTCCAGCGCAGGAGGCCTATACGTACACACACAACGTTGAAGTGTTCGCCCTATTCATGTATCACAATTTGAAAATAGGCGTGCTTCTTTCTTTCTGTTCGTGCTCACAGTAAATGCCGTTGCACCAAATTGTTTCCTTTCTTTTTCATGCACGACTTGCTACACCAATGCCTGTTTTATGACTTGTATTTAGAACGTACTCCCTACTCCTGATTTGGGCGCACAAGGGTTATAGCAGTCTCGTCTAATTATTAAATTCCGAAAGGTAGAGACGGTCATTCCCTCTCCCCTGTCATACAGCGTAATCATAACACGCCTCCTGAAAATGAGTTTCTGTACCATGAAGTGAAGTGGAAATTAAAGATTGCCCCTCAGGTGCCGTTAACTGTGTTGTTGTAAAATAAAAAAGGTTACGATGTTTCTAGTGGTGGGAAGGTAATGTGTAAGCAAGAGAAACTCCAGCACGCATAGAATGTTGTGGCTTTGACAGAGGAAGATAAAGAAACATCCCCCTCGTGAGGGGCACGATCAAATGCAGAGCATTTCCGCGGGGGGAGCGCCTGCAAGTCGTATGGATGACGTATTGGTTGTTGTTGTAATTGTTGTCTTCCAGCGTAGACATTGTCCATGAAGTCGATGGTGAAACGTGAAACGTGCCGTGAACCCCCTGCCGTGGCTATGACGTAACGTGGAGCGGCTACGACGCAACGTGGCGCGGTTATGACGCAACACAATCCAACACAATCCACTTTAATCCAATCCAAATCCAAACCAATCCAATCGAATCCAATCCAATGCCCCTCGCGAGAGAGTGTTATAGCGCCGAAATCGCGCCACCACACGAACGCGTGATGTTGACGTCACGATCACGTCACAGTTGTTAGCGACCGGAGCGCGCGCGAACGACATATGTGGTTTAAGCGCGAACCGATCGCTGCGAGAGAGCGCGGTGCGAGCGCCCCCACCTGTTCTTGCGCGCGAACCGGCTGTTGCTCAGCGCGAACCCAACGCGGCGAGAGAGGTTGTTGCGCACGTCCCCGCCTGTTGTGCGCCCGAACCGAACACGGCGAGAGAGGGTGTTGCGAGCGGAGAGAAGGCGAGGAGGACACGCGGGAGAGGGCGCACCTGTGGCCGACGGTTGAATGAGTCAAGGATATAAGGCGCGTTCGTAACCTTCCGTTCTGTGTCGGCTTCGTGGCCCAGTGGGTAGAGCACCATGTACCTTGCGTTCCGCCCGCAGAGTCATGGGATCGAAACCTGGCGCCGGTAAGTATTATTTTTTATATAGTGTAGGGGAGCGATGCGGACTACGGACGTCAACGCGGGTGACATCGTGAGTTACTGAAATGCTCTACATTTAAAAACTAAACTGCAAGAATAAAAGGGAGGAACGATCAACTGGTTTGATGCTAGAGACGCCCAATAGCATTCTTCAAAACATCTCTTTGTGTTACCGTTCTGCAGCCTCCCAGAGGTGTAGCATCTGAACCCCCGAACACAGCCCCCTCTAAGCTGAGGAAGCGGCGATAGCACGTGCGCTTAGCCAAAGCGGCGCCAAAACTCTCATAACAGACTCTTAGCAGACGTGGCCCAACTTTGCCAACGGTCGATTGCATGTTACAACACTTCCGGTGATCAATCAGAGACCACATACGAGGCCAGTCACGATTGTATGGGCACCAGCTCATACTGGCATCCCCGGCAAACAAAATCACCAACCTCGTGGGTCGAGATTTGACCCACGAGGTTGGTGATTAGGTGACCCACGAGGTTGGTGATAGTCAGCGCTGATGAAGCCCGGCTGGAGTGCATGCATCCTGCAGTCACAGACCAGGAAGTTACTCAGCACTATGGCCTCTTTCATAGAACGTATTCTTCCCCGCACAAATTGCTACCGATTAACCAGGAAAGATTACTCCGCACCCTGTGGGCATACACTTTCCCACTCAACACCAGACTTCACCTCTTTGACGGGACACAACTCTCTCCATTTCGTAGCTTCTGTGGGGAGCCTGGGAACCTCATACACATAGTAGGCGGCTGCGACAAGTGCGCCGTAGATCCATCCCACCTCCACGTTTGCATAGAGAATTGGGAGACAGCCATGGCCAGCTCCGGCGTGGAAGATCAGTTGCTCTTGATGGAAACGGCTGTCGATTCGGCCCCCTAGGATGAGGACGCCTCTCTGAAACTTTGCCTCGATTGAATTAAACTTCATCTCTCTCTCTCTCTCCTCTCCATCTCTCTCTCTCTCTCTCTCTCTCTCTCTCTCTCTCTCTCTACAAGTGATCATAACTGCTGCGTCTGACTTCACTTGCCTATCATCTTTCCTAGAGCCCTATCGCTGTCACCGGTCGCTGAAGGGCCATTAGCAAGTTCCTATGTCCGGTGGTTCCCTATCCAATGCCGTCCTATACACGCCGTCCAATGAGTCTTTATAGCCATTGTTTCTTTCTAACAGCTCTGTTAGGAGATAAAAGATGAGCAGAAGGAAATTTCTCTAAATGCCACCTGCCACGCTTGGTAGCCGGCGTCACATACTCGTCACACTACCATAGAAAACATTTTGCAGGTACAGTTAAAGGAGCTCTTCAACACTTTAGATAAACTCGCCGCGGTGGCTCAGTGGCTAAGGCGTTGCGCTGCTGAGCACACAGACGTGGTTTAGATTCCCGGCCGCGGCGGCCGCTTTTCTGATGGAACGAAAAGCGAAAACTTCCGTGTGTCCGAAATTTCGGCGCACGTAAAGATCCCCAGGTGGTCAAAATAATGCGGAGCCCTCCACTATGGCGCGCCTCGTCGTCGGCGTTGCTTAGGCGCGTTAAACCCAACAATAAATAAATAAATAAATAAATAAATAAATAAATAAATAAATAAATAAATAAATAAATAAAAAAGCAGTAATAAATAAATCAACACTTTCGATACACGCTTTCACTCTTCGCATCTGGAAGCACTGCGAAAACTATCGCTATTGCCAGCACAGAGCAACAGTGCGTGATTTGCTCGTCACTGCGGATACACTTTCCGTTTCTGCTTCGCTTTTGTGGCTTTTTTTAAAGTGGCTATCAAATTGCGTTCTATTCTGCAACTTAAGGAAAGCCGGCAAACAGCCGCTACACCGCTTTAATGATGTCATTCAGCGGTCAAAGAACGCGAAGACCGGGAAGGGGAGAAAAATATTTTGAGCAAGTTTCTATGTTATCTGACGAGGAGAGAGCAGTAATTTTTGGCTGAGGCACATTGCGACCCCATAATCTAATGTGTTGGTTGGCTACATTCTGCAAGCACTGAAGCTTTAGAAAAAAGTTGTAAAATGTGTTGCAGGGTCGCTTTAGTTTGGACAAAGAATATTTGGACAAAGAAACCTTCATTATGACTTTGTTTTTATGCCGACTTGATAAGGAAACGAAAAAGGAGCCGGAAGAAGTAACAGAAGAAAACCGCCTGCATTTTTTCTTCGAACCCGTTTGAACCCGTTCGAACCGGTTCAAACCGGTTCGAACCGGAACGGAATGACGCTCTGGAACTAAACCCGAACCGAACCCGAAAGGCTTGAACCCGAACCCGAACCGAACCCGAAAAAATTCCGGTTCGACACCCTGGAACTTTTGCGTAGCGACACACTAATGCATACGGCGCCATCTGTCAAATATTTTCCGAACTGTCTCGCCGGCTGATCTGCTAGCGGAGTGCCGGAGTGTTTGGACATTTTACGACTATCCAAACAAGTGCAAACAAACGCTTTCCCGTCAGTGTTGAATGCAACACATGGGTGCAGCTTGTCAGAATACGGGTTCTCGCTGATCGAGTGCAGCGTTGGTTTGCTCTTCGCCTTCACGTTCATCGCCGCTGATAAAGCGATCCGATCCGGCGCGTTTTGTGCACGGGTTCTGTGTCGGTTGAAAATGTCTTTTTTTCACATGCCGCCGGTAGTAGGAATTACAACCACCGCAAAATAACACCCGGCACCAGCGGGGCCACATCTGAGACCGCGCTTTTTGGATAAACAGTGCGCGGTGCACCAAAGGGAACGAGCGCACGATTCTCCCCACGCGGCTGCGAGTTCGCCGCCGATACCAACTGCAGCTACGTACACCGCGAAAGGGCAAGGCCAGGCCGCACACATGCGGCCAGGTCATTCGTTCGCTTTTCCAGCCTGTGTCCATGGTGTCTACAGAGATGAAAAAGCCGAAAGAGCTGGCCCGTAGCAGACGGCAGTCTGTGGGAGCGCAATAGCGGAAGTACGTCACCGCTGAGGAGCGGAGCATCATGGGAGGGGAGGCCAACAGCGAAGAAACAGTTGAAAGGAGGAGGAAATACGGCGCGACGATAATTCGCGGTTTTTGATTTACGATTTCTCAGCTAATACTCATCGCTTTAACAAAATTCTTGCAGGAGGAGATTGCTAATACATTGCTTTATTTGGTTACATGTACATCCATGCATCGGCGGAAGGCATTTCAGGACCCCTTTAAGGTGCAAAAATTGGGATCTTATGTTTCACCAAATAAGGCACTTTTGCTTCGAGGTCCCTAGCATGAATAATTTTTCCCAAACATGTAATATGAGACTCCGACGACGTGATTCATACCGCGACATTAAAAGTAGCGCTTTTTTTTTGCATGCAGTTCAGTTCTAGTAAAAAAAATTACAGGTTAAGGGGAACAAAGCCGCATTATTAAAGGCATCTCGGGTTTTTAGGAACGCATTTGGTGACGTTTAAGGACTGAATGACAAAAAAAATAGCTGCGGCTTAGCTCAGCTCATCTTGGATATGCAAATCAAAAGCTCGGCTTATGAGTCTTGGTTTCGCTTGGTTAACTTTTGATGTAGCTGTACTACCGACCACGCCATTCGGTCCCGTGCAACGCTCGCAGAAGGAGGCCCGGCCTCGCTTTCATTCTCGGCAAACGCGGCGTTCCTGTTTCACGGAGAACGACGCGCAAAATGAGTCACATATCCCGAGACGACCAAGCGGCGCATGCGTGGAAGGCGGCGGTTTCGGTCAGCTTTGGATGAGCTGAGTGGCCGCTCCCGTAGCGGCACCGTCGCTGAGTCGCAAAACGGCTTAAAACGGGGCGTTGTGTGCAGCGCCGACAGTGAGCCCGGCGAATTACGCGATGCGCTGCGGCAGGAAGGGGGGGGGGGGGTGTCGCCGGGTGTGTGTCTCTATTCATCAGGTCACCTTGCGCATCCTCCACGAAATCGGTGGACAAAGGTAGTAAAGCTTTGCTTGAAAATGAATTGGGGGAGTAATCAAAAATGAATAACCAAAGCAAGAAGAATGACCATCGTGCCACGAAATTGGCAAGACAGGCAAAGGTAAGTAGGGGCGGGAAGCTGATTGGCTACGAAGGAAGGACGTGCATTTAGCAAGAAGAAAATGCATGCACCGTGTAGATAACAAAACCACGGCACACGTTTTGGCAGCGTTGAGTGCAGGATGGTTATGTAAAAAGAAGAAGCAAAAATGCGGAACATGATTGCCTGCACTGTGAAAAAGTTAACAAAGAACACAAGTTAAACGTCATAGTCGCTTAGCAATGAACATGTCCATATCGACGGAACATTTTTGCAGTCAGCCTCTTGGGATTGCTTTTTTAAAACGCACTTTGTGCCGCTCAAATTCAGAGACGTCACTGAGGCACACGTCACCCCTCCCTTAACTGTTCAAATCTTAGACCAATCCCCTAGCAACGCCGCCTGTATAAACATTGCCTAACGCGTCGCCCGCCTTTTCATGGGAACGGCAGGGACGCATTAGTTCAGGCACTCATCCGATATGTGGCGCAGCGCAGGCGGACGTCCTCGCCTTATGTCACTGCTAGCAAGTGGCAAACGCTGCACCCACTTCTACGGCGTGTGTCTGCCAGCTTGCCTGTAGGATTTCAAGAGCCGTTTCGCTCACATCTTAGCCGCGACGGGGCGATACTTCGGGGGCGTATTGGGGATCTCGTTCAACGTGTCGCTCGCTTCATACCTGCTGCATTTTTAGAAAGATGACTGATGGAGGCGGAACTAAAATAGCGTAAGAACTTATTAATGGTCAGGTGAACAAACAGCAAACAGGAAAACTGTATTTTCGGATTTCACACTCATTATTTTACTGATATTTTTCTCTCTGGAGGATTTAAGGAAGAAAAAATTGCGTGCAAATCTTTTTTTTTCAAGCGCTCACTTCTACCATTACTTTCCAAAAAAATATCAAGTTCTTGTATATTTCAGGAAATTATAGGAAACAAAAGGATAAGCATCTGAGGGTCCCGCGACGCTGCCTGGTCGCTTCTACAGAACAATTTTCAATTTTAGAATCGCGTACCGGTGCGGAGTGCGAACAGAGTGGACAAAAAAAGGCCGAAATGTGGAGGGGACAGAGGGGGATGCGCCACTCAGAAAATTTCGGGGCACGTGATCCAAGTAGGTAAGCGCGCAAAGCCGGCATCAGCCTGCGGCAGCACAAATGGTATTGCGTCTGCCGTGGCAAAGGCGATTTCATCAGCGACAGACCAAGGCAGACAGGCATGGTGCAAACAATAAGTCGTAGAAACGCTGCCTGGGGAACGCTAGACAAATTGTCAACTATTTTGCATATTTTCCGACAAGCGGCGCTGGCTGGCGGACATGAAAGCACGTAGGAAGGCTATGGAGCGGAAAAGGGGGACGAAGACTGGCGGAGCATGGCAGCAGTGGCAGCAGTATCAAGGTGAGAAAGTTTGGAACTCGTCACAATCAACCTGTGCATTAAATATTTCATCCTACCTCTATTAAAAGATTGAATTACACCCCCCTTTCCCTTCGCTCTGGCGGTTCGGTAGCAGTCTTTGTTCTTTTTTTAATTAGCTGTAGTCCAGGTCGGTCGAAAACAGGTCGTGCGAACGCGACACAGAACAGAAAGCACGTGCGTGCCACCACCAGAGCACGCGAAAGCTACCACGCACAGCTAATTGCCTCGTCTCAGGCGGTGTTCAATTAGCCGGACGCACCATCGGCAATTTGTCGGCTAGTTGGTCTCCATACAGGTGCTATTTGCGGCTTCCGGAGAATGGCGAAAGCAGCGAGCGTCGGAAGATAATTTGCACGCGTCCTACTGACCCAGATCTAACTCTCGCGAGGTAACTCTGCTGTACGTTTAAACGCGACCAGATATCCCTAATTGCGGTAAAGGAAAGGCTCACTTTCACGTTTAGAATTTAAGATCTCAACCGCGAGCTTTTTCTGCTTGCCAGCTGTAGTAAACGCCCTCAAGAACTCACATATGAACTTTTTCATATATCCGTTCTGACCCGTCGGCTCTACTCAAAAGGCAGGGAAGTGTAAATAAAAGTTGCTCCTATACATTAGCTCACCGAGAACACAAATATACCATTCTTACCCATAGCTTTTTTTAAATAGCGTCAAGAAATAGCGAAAACGTGACGGCCGGTGCACTACCACTAGTTATACCGCGCAACTTGCACCGGAAGAGCTTAAACCATCTGTGGTGCGCAAGGCCTTTACTGGCTGCCGCAGGATGCAGAAACCTTGTCCATATTTCGGCCGAGCAAGCTTACGAGCTACGCACGACCAGTTGGTTCGATGCCAACAAAGCAGGGCCTCGAAAGAATTATGTTTTTTCTTCAACAACGCGTGAATGCTGATCCCGGATCCCATGAAGGAACATTTTTCTTTGTGGTCTGGAGCTGCAGAAGACGTAACTTCAGTGAAGCACGGCTGAAACGGACCGAAACTGTCCACACCACTCGGTATGTGGTAGCTTTGTATTCGGTTGCTTCTGTGCCACCATACATCAGCGCTGCCTCGCTTGCTTCCGGATTATGCTGAAATAAAATATAATCAATAAAATAATAAATAAATAAATAAATAAATAAATAAATAAATAAATAAATAAATAAATAAATAATAATAAATAAATAATAAATAAGAAATAAATAAAACCTATTTTTGACACGAAACGGTTTTCGCTTGAGACCTTCACGGGTTTCGAAAAAGGAGGAAATCGTGTTTTTCTGCAAGAAGGCATGCTATGGGCTGCAGTTACTTCGTAAATATAGACATGGGAAGTATCTTTGTGCGCTGAAAATCGCGGAGAGGTTTTGGAAAGAGGCGCACAGTGTATGTTATCGTTTTCCTATTAAGGTGATGTGAGGGATTGAGTTCACTTTCATGCGAGGCTAAACACGCAAGACCAAAGGCAACTTTCCTAATTTTGACGGCCGTATTTGTGTTCAGAGCGTTTATCACCGAGTTAACATAGGTTTACTTCAGCTTTCTCAGGCGTACCCTGTTACACAAAACATCATGCCAACCAATTCGTTGTCCTTATTTGCGGCAGCATGAACGGGAGAGTTACGAAAAACTGATTTGCATGAGAAAATGAAATGCGTCCCTAGGAAGCAGCCCCATTTTTTTCATTTTTATGTCCGAGAAACAGCACGTGGGCCTTCGATTACCTTGCGCAGTGAGAAATGTGAGGCAAGTGTATGCACAGGAATTCACAGAGATAGTATTTTCAATGCAATGTCGCCATCTTGGTACCCCATTATCTCTCATGGAACAGCCGCCTAGCAAGTTATTCTTGAGCTCGTGGACGATTAAAAAGGCACATCCATGGGTAATTTTTTTTTGCTTTTAAATTGCTCTTGCGTTTAGCTTCGATCCTGTTTGCACTCTTGTCGTTTTCAATTGTTACACTTATTCAGAACTCCACGCCAACACATTCCGTTCTAGCTCCTTCCACTGGGACTGTGTAATTCCTTTTGGTTCAAAACGTTATTCTTGTCGCACTATTTTCCACCATACCGTTATTGACACGTCCAGTCAGTGCACCCTGACAGTATTCAGGCTTATAATGCACAACATATGCACCGAAGCCGGTGACACTACGTATAACTCAATACCCCGATAAGGTCACCAAACAAGACGGACTATTTTAAATACACCCGTCCAGACACCTGCATTTCTAGGTGGATGCTTTTTTATTCCCAGTATTTGCAATGCACAAGAAATGCTCCGAGTATGGTGTCAGTAGGTAAGGAGCCTTAGTTTAATATGTTCAAGAACCACTCCACTATTTTGAATATCTCAATCCAGTCGCCTGCATTCCTGTGCTGATTTTTTTATTACATCCCCCTCCCCCTTCACTACCCATTGTACATTTGTGACGGCCGACGGGACCTCTTAGTTTAAAATATTGGTTAAATGCGCCTATGATTGTTTAATGCAAAAGAAAAGGTAGGTTATGAGAAAAAGGGTCGCTGGCAGGGGCGGAAATGAATGAACGGCTCACACTCTACAGCATTTTTAAAAACCGATGTCAGCAACCGCGCCCAAAGCAATCCCGCTCAAAATCTACTTGGGCATGCGAAAGGCTGAGACGGCGTCTGAAATTGTGAGCGCGGTGTTCGGCAGCGGCATGTCATTTTATGCACGTGCCCCGCTGGTCTCCGAGAGCGGGGCAATCGCCACTATCACTCACAATGCCAAACTCCAAACAGCACACAGCGGCATTTTATTGGTCAATGATGCTTTCGAATTCAAAACTTTTAAGAAGCTTAAGTTGGTTCTCGGACTTCATGGACAGAACAGTGGGGGACCTGGTGAAGCATCCATGCTAGATTACTGGATTACTTGCCGCCAGGAGAATCTTTCGTTCGGGTGTCTGCGTAACAAACACTGCAGCTATTTTCAGTTCGGAAGAAGCAGATAAAACGACGTTATAAAAAGTGGGTTTCATCGGTTAAAGTGCGTGCACTACATGCGTTTCCCCGATACGTACCTTAAACCGGGATGTAGGAGAATGGCATGCGAACTGGAAGCAGTGCTGAGGATTTCTGCAAATGGTCAGCTGCTTTTTGCTTGAATTTGTCCATCGTCTGTTGCAAAAATAATATGGCCACAGCGGGTAGAGAAAGACATCAAGAGAGAGAGACAAAGAGAGGGAAAGAGCGTAAACTTTATTCCTGAGTTTGTGTTGAGGGAGATACCGCGTTTTAAATGAAATACTTGGTGTGCTGTTATGGGCATTATACGATAATGATACAGTGGGTGAAAATCCCCACAGAGGGTAACAACGTTCTTAGGTGCTTATTTCCGGGCTGTTAGAGTTTATATATTTGTCGCTCAAGTAGAAAAGCATTGAAACACTTCTGGTGGCATACTTGTTGGATGGATTTTTATTTTTGTATTTTGCGGCTAAAGTTACTGTACCGCAAAGGTGTTTCTCTGATCAAAATATGATTTAATAAAAAGCGGGTCTTCAGTTGCTATTATTCTATATGTGTTTATTGACGGCGATCGTGAAAGCTATCCCAATTCGGTGCGAATATGCGACTAAGAAGTTAGAACGGGCTTCTTTGAAAACATAAAAAGTGAATTGTTTTAAAAGAAGACAATATTGCATTTATATATGCAGGTATTAACGCATACATGTCAGTGGCACTTCAAGGACCCCGCACAAGCGGTGGTCGACCTTGGTTGTCAAGCTCAAGCTTTTCCCAGGGTCAGTCCTCGCATTTCAATTTCGGTTTTGTGGAACAGGCACCAAACTGGCCTGAAGAGCCAAGCGCTCTTGACATAGCTGTCATGAAGCTGATGCTTTCGGAAAACGATACCTTCGTTACGCATTGGTGATTACAGGTTACGGCACGAGAAAGAAGCAATACAAATGTGATGTCAAGGATAGATACCTTGATCAGGCTTAAGTTTATATAATTTGCTTACCATACTGGCTGCCACTGAAACTTTTGATTACATTTAAAAGAATCTATCAACACAAAAGTCCTTGACTATTGACGGTCGAAGAAGCTCGAATAATAATGCGGATGTATTCTCTACTTTAAGCGGCCAGACATTCTACTGATACCTGTCCTTGCCTCTTATTCACTATCTGTATCAGTTTTGATAGTACATACCCAAGTGTTCGGCACTGAGCATCAACTACCTCGTGCAGCCGTGATGCGTATGCTGGTTTTATTGAAAGTTCATTAATCAGAAATTTGGTAATATTCTGGATAGGTTTGGTGATGAAAACAATTTTGGTGGAAGCCCAATTCGTAAACTGAGGTTCGCAGCAAAAATAGGCTGATTGGGTGGACGTCCGCCGCTGGTCAATTTTACTAGAATGCACCTAAGTCTCCTGGAAAACGTCAATGTGCGAAATAAATATTCTTGCAGAGCCTGCACACTCGCTGCATCGGCGTAGTAGCTAGGAAGTTGTGCAAGTGCGCACAATGTCGTACGAAGCGTCATTCTGGATATGCTATTCGTGATGCAATACCTATAGACGACCAACAAAATATCTTCAGAAATAATTTTATGGCATGGTCTGAAATCGTAGTGCAGATGGTGTAAACTGTTCTTGCTTATCTTTGGAGAAATCTGGGCGACAAAATTTAGGTGTACAGGCCTGTAGTTTTTTCTCTGCATCAAAGCGGTTGCCATGGAAGGAACAAAGCCTACTACTTGGGTTGAGGACCACAGCGCTAAAGTGATGTTCGCACGTGGAGTGTCGAAGCCTGATCAGTAGTGACAAACACGGATTGCAGAAAATTTGTCTTCCGCTTGTTGCGACACGAGCAGTCTAATGTGTAGGCAGCGTTCACAGCCACGTAAACGGTTATAGTGAACGCTGCTGATTTTAATTTTTGTGTTGAACGATTTTAGAGTTCACGTCTGGATCCTTCATACATAACCACTGTTTTTGGCGCTCTTTGCCGTAGTTGGCCTCGCGCCATAAACATTCAACAATCATCATCATACTTTTCCGTGAAGCGGCCGTGCCTTGAAGCAAAACACGCTGATGAGCAAGCAGGCAAACCACACCAAAATATATCTTATGGGGGTTGGTATTGTTTAGGAGCCGTCTCTTTGGAGGCTGCTTATTTTTTCATTGAAACAGGTAATTCATGCGACTCACATCACAAAAAAGCTTCATATGCTTGTCAAGTGGCCAGTTTCAAAAAGCCTTGCATCTTTGGAGAGAACCGAGGAAAGCCGGGCTAACCCATGTAAACTAAGCCCAACAGGCAGATGGTGGTGCACAATTTCAGACCCTGAGCACTTGACATAATAGCTACTTTAAGGTGATGTAGCTACATTCAATTTAAATTTGCTCTTGGTGCGTGAGTCTCCTTAAGTAAAATCGGTGTTTTTTACATGACTAGTTTTCGCTGTGTCTTTTCTATATTCTATGTCATAAAGGTCAAGACAATTCATTTCGAAGGCTGTATCTATTGGGCTCGTACCGCATGTCTCTACATTCCGGCCTGAACCTTTCATCTTGGGTTCCCTAAACTGCGTGCTACTTTTAAGGAGCACAAAACTATACCTTCACATCGTGTATCTTAGTCACGCATGATACGTTATCTTCACACCAGAAATATTGTTCTGACAACAGCAGTGGTTCTGGTATGGCTGGAAAGTGAAAATAAAGCGAGTACCGTGAAACTGACAGACATTTATTAATGGCATAGGCGTGTTTCTGTCCCTAGGCCTCTTTTTTAGAGGAAGCTGGCTCGGGAGAGAGGATAAAAGCCCTCAGAACAAACAGACCAATGGTGGTGCTAATGTACTCTATACACGTTTCATAGGCCCCGACAATAAAAATGGCATGCAGGTCTTTAGCCTTGTACGAAACTTCTAAAAGATAAAGGCTGACAAAAAAGTAAAAAGTAGCTTACTTTACTAATTAATACGTATATTTCGTTTGTAAGGCATTGCAGCAGGATATAAATTACACTTTAAACTGCAAAAATTCATCTCTAAGATATAACACGAACATTCTGGGTGCTTGCCACTGTTACTACAGAGAAAGCACGACCTTACAAAATTCACTGCAGAATCAGTCTAAATTGCTGGATACAAGCAATCCAAAACACTCAATACAAGCACTAACTGGAATTGATTGACACCATTCAAAGAGATGAGATATAGAAATGTGATGAGGCTGATGGTAAAAAGTATAGTTGTTACTGACCAGTAACTTGTTACCATTAAAACTGATAAAAATTAATGAACTGTTTTCTTTCTGGTGCTGTGCACGCACCCCCTCAGGGAAAAACCAGGACCTGAACCAACTTCTTTAGTTCGCTTGTTTCAGATTTATAATTTGCGGAAAGAAAGCTGCACTCAAAGAACAGATGTGCAGATTGCAATTCCGGTACTTTCATCGCGTGTACAAACTTTGGGTTCACAAGCGTGATCGCATTTTGATAGGTACGTTTATGCCGACCTTATCAGAGAGTGTCTGTGTGTATGGTGTAGGAAATCGTTCCTGATAAAGTTCATGGAAGTGGGGAGCAGTTCCGAGACTGAATTATATGTACTCAAGAGGCGCCTTTATTGTAGTGTATATCGAATTCAGACTGAATCCTGCAGCCTTTTTAGGAACAATTAAATAAAGGGATAAGTGTTTTGGTATGAGTGCACCATGGCGATAGCGGAAATTTGCATGAAGCATTCACTTGAGAAAAAACTTTTTTATTTCGAGCTCAGCATCACTGAAATACTTGTTGAATACACGCCAAGAATCAATAGTGACTTATGCTAATGTCTCGTTCGAAGTGAGGCTAAAAAAATAAGACGTCCGGGTTTTGAACATCACCAGAAAATGGGGCGCCTCAGTCACCAATTGGTGATTTGTAATAAAGTAGTGCTAAAGAGAATTGCATTTCAACTGGTGGTTGCAGTTCAGTTTCTTAATTACGCGTCGAAAATTGCATGTTAAAAATTTACTACAGCCACAGCGGAAACATTTAAACAAATTGGTTCTGTGTAGCACATGCAGTGCAAAAACATTTTTTTAAGTTGGTATAGGAGCAACTGTACCGTTTATATAAGCTGGAAACAGAATTTATACCACCTCAAGCTACACTGGTAATATGTTACTCCGGAGATTTAACTAGAAACCATTCCAACTAGTAAACATTTACGCAAGCTAGATGCAACAAAGCAAACCTGAGATATTTCGTTTCATTTCCTATTTATGCGCGTGTGGCCCACATCACCCATTTCCTCAGTTTGTGAATGGAACTGACAAGCCCTTTTGAAAAATATGTGGCTCAGCGCGGAAAGCATCATCTCGGTTAAGGTGAATCAACAAGCATGAAAGCGGAATTTACGGATCACCACGATTTGCACAAAATGCTTCGTGGAAGCTACAGGTACGCCACCTAGTGCGACGATGTGGGATGGCCCAGTGGCCTCAAAGATTAGGCTTAGAGAATGGAGGGGAAACAAGGAGGGCAATGTTCGATCGAGCACGATGCGGGACGAGACATTTAATTTCCGGCAGCCGTGGTGGAATCCCTGACAGCAGCGAGAATGCGTGAAGTCTCTAGCGAGAGAAAGTCGTGGAAGTGACCACCCACCGGGCTCACAATGCTCCTGATCGGATCTATACGGTAAATAAGGCATCAAATACATGTCGCGTGAACTTTTTGAACTCTTAGTTTTCAATTTAAAATTGAAACTGGGTTTGGGGGCAGATGAAAACCTGGATATAAAAGTGGGTACCGGATGTTTTAGACGGGGGGAGGGGGCGGGTTAAGCATTACTTTTATATCTAGCAAATATTTCTGGTGAGCGGTTTTATATCTCCTAATCAAAGACTGGGTGGAGCCGGTCATTTCTGAAACTTAGTACTCACTTGGGAACAATCAAAAACGTCTAAGTTGCTATAGCGCCGGTTCCTTGAGCCTTACGGTGAAACAAACCCGTGATGTACTTGTAGAAGAGTGAGCTATCTTTGTGATCAGGAAACAAGAGAACAAAATCTCTAATTATCTTTTTCTCATCTTGCACTATTGCCCCTTCCCCAAATTCAAAGTAAAAAATGCCCAGTGTCTGTTTGTCTTGCTCGCATGACACAGCAAATAGACTGGCTTACTTACTCATATATTGGTTTATGTACCTGCGCACGTTTGCGGGATTTCCAAGTATCCGTCATGACACACGTGAAATGTCTGAATCGCGATATATTATAGCTATACCTCACAATATCATGTGACCAGCACGGATTAAACATTCGGGTGGACTGTGTCCAATGCTCACCCAATGAACGTGGCCTTCATCATATTAGTCATTTGATACGAGAGACTACGGTAACGCTGATCAATGAACGACATCATTTTCTTTTGAGACAAATTTGAAAAAATTAAGAGCATCCCAATCACTGAGGTGCCCTTCTAAAGAATACTATAAAGCAGAGATGTGACCAGCGCGGTCGCAGCCCAGCAAAGACAAAGCTATGGGTCGGCCAAGGAATGCAAATACACATTTTGCCTATAGTACACTTCTGGATTGGCAACAGGCTTCTCACATCTTTGGTTTTCTTCAAAAACAGTTCGGGGTAGCGCCATCTCTACATTCCCATCTCATAGAACACGACAGGCCTCCTAAAAAAGCTCCTTAAATTCCTTGTCTGCGTTTGCTCTGTTTTCATTGAGGATGCTGACGATGTCTTCGACGTGTCCACACACCTGCGATAAGTCACAGTCAACCTTTTGCAAAAACCTGCAAAGTGGCAGCGTCAGGGAAAACAGCCCGCTGATTGCGTGTAGGGAGACCACAAATTCGGGCATGGTGATCGCACTTAGCAGCGGGCCTACTTTGGACGATATATCTGACGACACAGCCCCCTCTAAATGTTTAAGAAATCTAGTGATAGGCTTGTAAAGTTCCAAAGATCGTCGGAGGGAATCATGGCTTTCAATCCACCTTTTTTGGCAGAAATATATGAGGGACATCCCTTCTTGTCGTTCTGTTTCAACTTGATCTTGTAGCTGGTTGCATCTCTTTGGGGAATGTGCACAGGGAAGAAACAGACCCCAGGCAGTTTTATGCTAGCCAGCTGGCACGAATAAAGCAATGCCAGGTTCAAGGAGTGAGCACCACATTGAACGTTAAAGACTTTTGGAAATGTCTCACGAATCAGAGCTTCAACACCGTTTAGGGTTTAGGTGCCAACTCATAGAAGCTGCACAATCGTAGCCCTGCCCGCATAGTAGAGTTAAATCAAAGTCTTGGCTCCGTAACGTGCACAAAATGCTGTGTGCTAGGATCTTGCAGGTGAGGTCATAGACAGGAACAAATTCAAGAAAATCTTCTGGAAGTACACAGTGCTTTGTCGTGTGCTTGTCGACGTATCGAACACACAGGGAAAGCCGCGCAGTACAGGAAATGTCTGTCGCTTCGTCATCGAGTATTGAAAAACAACCAGAAGCGTTGACTCGGTTGACAATATTGCTCTGGATAAATTTGCCACACAACGTAATTAGCTTATTTTGAGTTTGTGGGCCTGTGTATGGCGTTCCGGAAGACATTTCAATATGCTTATTTATTTGAACATTTCCACATGCGGCCCTCATTCAGAGAAGTGCTCGAAAATTCCAATCGTTCTTGATGGCAAAGCTTTCCGCCAAATAGATAGGACCGCATTCATTTGTTCCGTTAAGTGCCACTTCTTGGCGTCCGTAAAATATTGCGGTTTATATTGCCCGCACCAAAACTTTACGGTTCTCCTCGGCCAGCTTTTTCTATGTTGTGTCCAATTGACCTAATATGTCAGACTGAAGTCCTGAGTGAACTGCAAGAAAAGCCTCCGACTGCGATGCGGACATCACATTTGGAGCTGCTGACTGCATGACTTTTGAAGGTGCCTGTGGCTTTATTGTAGTTCGTGAACGCTTTCGTAACGAAGCAGCCCAAGCACTGAAGTCCCCCCTTTCCAGCACACGTTTTGGCGAAGAGTACGCAATATATTCCACGGGCTCGCAGCACTTTTTCTTTTATTTTTGAGTGCACCACTTTTTTTGTGACTTAATATCGAAAGTTAAGAGTCTTTACATCCGGGTTGCATGTGGAGTCCCAATCACAAGAACTAGCGAAGGCTACGCCAACCACCTCACACGTGTCCACGCCTGGGTTCCGCATTGCCGGCGAAGTATTGCTGGCTGCTGAAGCACGATTTCCACAGGCGTGACACATATCGCTTCCGTTGAGCAGATCCTGGGACGGAAGAAAGTTGCTTGTGCGAATTTCTGCGCTGAATTGAGTGTTTGTCGCTGAGCAGAGGCTTCTGGCTGTGAGTCACGTGGTTGTTTGGTTCTTGAACATACTCGCCCGCAGTAACAGGAGGGTTTTTCGTGAAGTAACACGCAGACTTGCTTGCTTGGAATTCGAACCATGCCTCTTCATGGTGTCACTGCATTGCAAGGACTATATAAGAACTAGCACGTTTTACGAAAGACCTTGTATGAAGGAAAGGCTAAAGCTTGCTATGCGAAAACAGCGCCGATTCTCTTGCCTGGAACCTCTTTTCGGTGGTATTCCGAGCGTGCGAGTGGTGCCCGCCACGCCTAGTACGTATCAGGGGTTTCAAACACACATAACTGAGTTTGAATTTAGCCCCGCAATGGCCGGGACAGCAAATAAGGTTTAAACGAAGGGGAGGGGAGGATAACAAGATGCAGCTAAGTGCTCAAAGTTTCGAAGTGTGCAGTGTGTAGTCTTTTCCTCAGCGGCGCGATCTCGCTCTTTCTCAAGCCATAAATAACGCTTCGACATGCCCCCAAACGCACGTGGACGCATATTGGCGCCAAAACCCACAGTCCGACATGCTGCTGCAACAATGTCACCACATCTAGAGCGCAGTAAAAGTATTTGACACAAAGGCCAACAGGCAAACAAACATCCACAAACACCGCACAACGCACTAGAACCTTTGCACTTTCGCGGAAGCCTGGAAATCTCCCGTCAAGGCGTCCTCTTCTCATTAGCGACGTGCAGCCCAGTTTGCAAGGTCATAAAACGCCGTGCGGAGTCTCTCCGCGGCCCCGTGCTCGCGCAACCCTGTGCTCTCTGTAGAGTGTTTAATTCACAAGTCGCGGTTGCTTTGGGCCATTGTGCACCCGAATTAACGTGCCCGAGTCGAGTGGCGTCCGAGCGCAAAAGAAAAGATCAGTGTCCACTCTGCCGACGTGAAGCCGTGAAAGACGCGTTTTCGAGCAGTCTTTCGGGCCATTTGCATCATAGGCTGCCCCAGGAAGGTGCACCCGCACGCATTCGCTCTAAAACTACAAATAAAAGTAAACCAAAAAGACACGCATGGGTGGTTCGGACCGCATGCGGCCCGCAGGCCACGTGTTTGAGAGATGGTCATGATTTGAGACTCCCCGCTGTATACCGAAAAGCGCGCCGGTTCCGTTCCCCTGCCGGATGGCATCTTGCTCCACCAAAAGAACATACAAACAACGCACACGTCAAACTCAGTGACTACCGTCAGTCGGCTTTCCTAGCAGCGAAACTATAAACTCAGAATTTTGGTCCTCGACATTATCCCCTTCGAGCGAACGGCGGTACAGCGAAGTCACGCCTGTTTAAAACGGTTCAATAAAGTTTTGATTGCTGCTACTACTGCACGAAAACCTTGCAATTATCTCTCTCGTCATCTTCGGCGGCTACTTAAGTGCCCCAGTGGCCCTCACTATTTCTTCTGCTCTGCAGCGTTGCCGGCATCTTCGATACGACATACGCACCCCATACGAGTTTTTTAGTAGACAGCGGGGGCCCATAATCCCACTGAGAGCGAATTTCACGCACCCTTCATTTAGGAGAGGGTTAAATGGAGAGTTTTTTTGTACTAATGCTCCCTGGAAAATGTACCCAGGAAAATATTTCGGGCGAGTTCAACCCCCCCCCCCGCCCCCGCCCACCCACCCCGAGGCTACGTCTCTGCTTTTACCGCCACCTTTGCAGGAAGAATATTCTGCTAGTGTTTACATTGCCCTATGGGGCTGAACGCGTTTGTTGCATTAAAACCAAAAGTCCTAACTGTCACTGTCCTCTAACCTAGAGAAGACTAGAACATGTTACCTCCTTTTCTTCGAACGTGTTTTGCATCCTTTTGTCAGAAGGCGTTCGGCCGGGTCAGCAGAACTATACTTCACCGTAACAGTTTTTGATGACCCTAAAGAAGCCTATTCGTAAGAGTCCGTCCTGAACATGACGCCAGGTAGCTCTTGCATTCAGTTGAACGCGTTGTTTTTTTGAACCCAACGTGTTCTCCTTCTGATATTTTTACTCTTTTTAGGAAAACAGCGTGTGTTGTGGAAGGACCCGCCGCTCACTGCGGCGCTTAAAGCAACTATTCACATAGGTTGCCACGTGGCGCTTACCTACTGCGCATTGAGAGCACAGCTGAGGGTGGGGAACTAAACAATCGTTAACTCTTGGAAGCCCTGCTCATTAAGCTGAGCGTGGGCAGCGCCGCCAGGTCAGCGATCAAAGGCTGTGTGCTCGTCGCGCCCTGCAACAACCGACATCCTGCACGCCCGCACAGACGCCCTGTTTGCTCCTGCGTAGGCGAAGCTTTCCGAAGAGTGCTCGTAAAGACTGCTTCATTTCACGCGCACACACCAGTGCCCTTGCTCAATGCGAGGCTCGACACAAATAAGCCATCCTAATATCAGTGAAAGTACATGTACTACCGAAATAGGGCTTTGGAACAACACAATCAAACTCCTTATGGAACACCGGTAGCACGGTTTTTATGTTGATGTGTGTTGGCGAAGAGATCAAATGTTATTCCTCGTGTACTTCGATGCTAGATCCCATTGCACGGGAAGGTTAGGTCAACCTGGAGGCTTTCACCAAGACGGCGTTAGCGGTGAGACAATATTTGGGGTACGGCAATTGTAGTTGCAACGCCACGAAATAGCTCTGAACAGTAACATAAAACCTCTACTCGGCGGCGAAATTTACAACTGAGAGGCAAAATGTTAGTGATAGAGAAACTAAAAATCTCAGTATCAAAGTGAAAATCATACTAACTGAAGGAATTGTTTTCCTATTATTGCCTTTAAATATGAAGTGTTGTTTTGTTTGCTAGAGGTATTCGCAAAATTATATAAAATTACAATAACTATTTAGAACGATCAGCTCTAACTAGTTTGACTTTTTTACCGCAAAAACGATTACACCGGCCTTTCCCGATATTTGGGAGCTTTGGCACACCAGAACGCCCGTTAAGATACAGTGGACGCCCGTTAAGATAAACTCGAAGGGACCATGATATTTGTTCATATTATCAGAAGTTCGTCTTAGCAGAAGCCCTACCGAAAAAAAAAATGCAACATGCCAAGATGCATGCAATTATTTGCTTCAAGAAGGTGAATGAATTATACTTATAATGAAGGAAAATGACAAAAAATCGTTTATTTGAGTGCGCAACCTGATAGAAGACTGCCTTTAATTGCTCGTGCCTGGTTTTATCCACTAAAAACGGCGATGGAGAGCGTGCACCCGATACCTAAAGCGGTAAAGAAGCAGAGACAGAGAGGGAACTGCTCGCTTTCTCGGCGATGACACGCTGGGACTCGCGACGCGAACTGACGTGAACTCACATGCTCCGGCTGTGACGTGAAATCACATGCTCCGGCTGAGAAACGGCATTAGCCAGGCCACGTTCGCGAACACAAAATCTGTGTCGTCGCTTTTTTACTTTTTTATCCTTCTAGTTTTGCGCCTCTCTCCTCAGGAGCAGAGTGGCAACAAAACTTCTCTGCTTGGCCGCTGACTCCGCTGGTTGAAGGGTGGGAGAAATGGTAGCTTTATCCGCTAGTCTCTTTTTCTCGCTCCCTCCCTTCCTCCGGGGGGCAAACTGGTTTCTCGCAGTGGTTTTCTTTTCTTTTTCTTTACCTCTGGTCACGTGAATGCCCCGCCGCACCCCGTCAAGACTGCCATGTTGCCTACTCAGAATCACCAGCAGTGGTGCTCACCAAGAATGTCGCTCGTCTTAATCGAAGAGTACGTGCAGGGCTGTTCATCTTAAGCGCATTATTTGCATTGGGTCTAAGGAAAACCAAACGAACGTTCCCATGTTGTTTGACATTAGCGAGAATTCGTCTTAACTGAGTGCGTCTTAGCGGGAGTTCACTGTAGTGTCATAATTTTGATGCTGATGAAAACACCATTCAACAACACTCGAGGGTTTGTTATCCGTCATTAAAAAATGCTCCATTAAATCTTTGTGTTTTTGTCTGCAATGCCAACGCTAATTTGGTGTAAATACGTAGTTAGAGAATCCCGTGGATGTTGTCGCAGTATTCAGCGTTGAGCGCAAGTATCGAAACCAACAGTCTTAGAAAAAGGTTTGCTGCGTAATCCTTGATATAAGCGAGGCTGCAGCGGGAGACTTCGGAACTGGCTTTGCAGGATTGCAGTATACCCAGGGTGCTAATGGGAAACAGTACGTGGCGCCGGTGCGTGCATGTGCACGGGGCTGGTATTTCTTATTTTACTGGGTGGCCAGCTCGGACGGAGTGCGCATAGCGATGACAGTAACTGGGTAAGTTCTCCATGGAAAAAAGGGATCATTTAGTTATTTGCGGGTAGTTGATTAAGAAAGAAACAGGAATAGCCGCTATTCTGCTCGGGGTAAATGTTTTAATAAAAGCTAAGCCGTTCCACTCAATCTAAAAGCCGTCGGAAGTGTCAGAGAAGTGATTCGCCTAATTGGGCTGTGGCGCCGTTATCCGCTCACTCTTGCCGCCCTTCATGCTCTTCGCCGCCCAGTCTCATTTCTCTCCTAATGATTCCAACGGAGGTTCGTCAAACGCATTTCAAATTTCCCGCCATAGCAGTGCTCGCGAGCCCCCTTGCCTGAAACCGCGCCTAGCGGGAGTTCTGTCCTATTAAAGACGCTAGTCTTTCTTGGGCTACTACAAACCCAGAAATTTTGGTCTGTCTGTCTGTCTGTCTGTGTGTATGTCTGTGACTCGATTCAGCCAGCCGGCCAAAGGGAAACGAAGTCTCCAAAATACTCTTATAAACTCAAAGCCAAATTAAATGTCTAAGTCTGGTTTATATGTTCATACGTGTCAACATTCTTGGAGAGCAAGACATTACGCAAATATAGTGCAGAAAGTCATTACACCAGAGATATTTGCAGCGTTCTTTTATAAACAAGTTCATACATGCTTGATTTTTGCGAAATGAAATTGTACATCCACTGCAGAAAAAAAATCACACTGTCGCCTGCTGTCGCCCGCGCCACTACAGTTCCTGGCGACATTTTATAACATAAAGCGGCAACAGTTATGAAAGGTCCCGCTAGATAGACTCCACGTTCTGTTTCGAACGCACGTGGACAAGGGCAACGCGGTTCTACAAACGTTCAAGTAGGGCGGGTCGATTCACGCGCGTCTCCGCCGTACGGCAGCACCGGCATAAACGCACCCGGCCTGGAGCAGTGGAACGCAGTAAATTTAAATTGGCTGAAGCGAACATTTAGCTTGTTTACAAAGGACGGAGCACGACGCGAGAGGAACAACATGAGAGGTGAGCGGGTAGGTGAAGGCAAACATTTACTTGCCAAATGGCGACAAAGACTATCGTCTTTTGTGGATGTTTGCAACTAAAGGAGCACACTCGCGGCAAATTTTTTGTGCTTGCTTTTCCTCCCGCCCGTTCCGGCGTTGCACTGCCACATTTGTAGCTTAGTATAGCAAAAACCAACCCAACCAGTGTTCCAAACTAAAGAACGCGGGTGCTGCCGGTTAATTACATATATTTATATTTCGCCTCAAACGTGCCTACAATTTTCTTTTTGCTAAACAACAGGGAGAGCGCCTGCGGTCCACGAGTTTCGAACGCTTCCGGCTATATAAATCGCTTGGCTTTCGAAGCCTTTGGCCTACACCGCGACGACATCCACTGCGAAGGAACGCCGTGTGGCTCTACTTGGGCCCAGCGAGCGAGCTACGAAGACAAGGCGAGCCCTTAATATGCTCTCCACTTAAAACACACACGCCCAAAGAACACCCAGAAGGCGCACAGTAGTCCAAAGACGGTGTATGTCATATGCACTCAATAAGAAGCCACTGTCGTGAAAAAGTACTGCAAAGGGGTGGGGGTACTAAGCTTCATGTGTGAATGCATGGACGTTACTTCTCGGGTAGTTATATCGCCGAGGTTTTCTATCTTTTTTGTAACCTTTTGAGTTTTTCTACCACTCTTTGATGCGAGGATTAAGAGCCTTGAATATTAATCCCGGTTAAGCCTGTATTCCGGAGTGTCGTTAGCCTGATGTTTTCCCACCTGCGATTTGCTTACACTAAAACATCGATATACCCAGGACACCACAATTGTAGCCTCGGAGGTACTGTGTCTTGGGGGGTACTGTGTCTAGAAACCTCATTAGAAAAGTTCAACCCGTGGTATTTAAATGTTTTTGCATTCCTCTGCGTCTGCAGTCTTAAGTGCCCCTCCAGAATTTTAACAGCGTAGCTGTTGTAAAACCGTAAGTTTGCCATTCTAGGAAAAATACCAAGGAAATGCGGAGCTCTCGTCAGCGCGTTCCTCGGGGCGATCGCCTAGTGTTCCTGTCACGGGCACTAACTTCAGCCAAAATAATTTGGCGAAAACCAAGGGGAGCGAGAAAATTCGAGCGCGTGCCTCGTGGCGACCGCCGGGTGCGTCGACTGGTGCAGTGGGGTTAGCAAAAAAAAAAACGAAAAACTCCGGCGCTGTCGTCAAGGGCTGCCGCGCATGTAATGCTTGGCTTGAGGAACACAACGATATCGGTGCATATGATGATGACTACTACTAGCACAGTGCTAAGCAGCGACAGAACATGTAAATAAACAATTTCAAAATAGCACAATTGCGTCGTGATGTGTCGTTCAGTGCTCACGTATAAAGAGATTCTGCAGCTTCGCCTTATTTCAAGCCTTGCGTGACTTAGTGCAAGCTTTTCCAGTTGATCTGGTGGAAGTCTACAATAGTGAGGATGACTTTGCATGCACCACTTGCCGCGAAGACGACGACGACCTGTTCGATGCATATGAAGACAATTACTAGCACCGTAACTGTGCAAATAAACAATGATACTGAAACGTCAGTATGTGTCCTGGAATGCTCACCTACAACAGCTTTGCAATTCAAGTATACCACGTGAGTGCAAGCTTCTCTATTTTTTTTCCCTTTAACCCTCATGGTTACCTTGTCGTATGCTGAACCCGGAACATATGGCTGTTTTTGTGAAGGTAGGCTGCACCAATGCATCTTTTCGGATAGCTCGAGGGGTGCGATCCCGCTGTTACTCATATAGACTTCTGGTTTTGTAGAGAAGGTTCTCGGTCATATTGGAAGATTTTGGAAAGGACTGTGCTCCAAGAAAGGCGTATCTGGACCGAAGGCCCCGGCATTATAGCTAACGGCTCTTGACCCTGCATATCTGGTTATTTGAAATTTCTTAGACAATTTTTGTGTGGTATCTTACCAAGCACAAGTTGGCTCCAATTAGGTTGACGTGCGAATTACATAACAAACGTTGTATGCTTAAAATAAATACTGACGTGTGGTTCAACGCATGGCAGCACTTGAAGTATATGCTGGAAGAAGCAAATATCATTGATCATCGCCCTGATATTGACTACTGATGCCTTTCCCGCCTGTAGTGAACCAGGAGTTTGCGCCGCTAACACCACCAGCAGTAATAAATTTGTTCTCGTGCCTGCACGACTACTGCCAGCGGGAACGGAGAAAAACAGCTGCTGTTGTGCTAACGCATTTTAAGGGCGAAAATACTTTATCGAACTAAATTCATCAAGTCCTGTACTCAAAACACCCAGGTTTATTACAGGAGACAGTATTTATTCTATTCGAGTATGCAGAAAACACGAAATATTGATATTTGTTCCTCGATAACCGAAAAAATTATAACACCGACGCAATGGAGAAAACTAATGAATATTGCTTCTTTTAGGAGAAAGCAGTTTTTAGCTCAAAGTAGAAAAATGCAAGATAAAATAAATCGATTTCGTTGAAATCTTTCCCGAAAGAGTTGATAAAAATCAGTAGCTGATTTTCCCCAAATCCCGGTGGGCCGGTAAAACGACAAACATAGTCAACAGAAAGGTACAGCTCCGCTGATGGTTCAAGGCGAATTTGCTTGCGAGAAAGAAATCAGCCCCACAGCAAATGATAGACTAATAATAACCACGGGGGAAAGAAAAATGTTTTTGTTTGGCGGCGAGGCAAGCGGTTAAAAGAATCGTTCTTAACTTTGCGCACGGATCCCGAGAAAAGGGAAAGAAATGTTCAATGTATTGGCACATTCGTATATTGCACAAAAAGAAATAAATAAAACAAAACATAATAGTTTTGTAGGTGCTGAGAAAGAAGTCGAAAAGAGAAACAAAAGAAAGAAAACCTTTAAAATTTGCGGTTTAAAAAGCACTAACATGAAAAATGGAGATCATTCTGTGCTTCAATCTGTGCAGGACCCCGGCGAAGTGCGAAGGGTCGTAAATCGATTTCGCTGGTGCATGCAGGGACCAAAAACTAAATATCATGAGTACGCAGACGCTCAGACACCTTATAAAACAACTTCAATTCCAGCCAAGGTCAAAGATTCTGCAATTGGGAATGTGTTTCTTTTTTGTGCTGTTCCAAATGGAAAAATGTCCGCTGTCCGCTCATGCCGGTAGGCGAAGCGAAAAAGGCCACGGCATGCGATAAAAGATATGAACAAAGGTTGATCATAGATACATCTTGGGAGGAACAAATAATATTTTTATCTCGCTCGCTTGTTACAAGGACGTCAGTGTATGATTTTATTTCTTTCAAAATCCGAGCCCGTTTCTAGAAGGGGGCTTCACGCAATGATTGCATCGTTTTAAGAGGATGTCAGTCCATTATTTCACTTCTTATGTCAGGAAACTCAAAATGAATCTCTGCTTTTAGGACTGTGCTTTCCACATTGATTGTCTAAGCCTCATAAATTTTACGCTCCACGGTTTCGAAACGGGGGAAGGGGCGATGTAGAGCATTTAGGCTTCAAAAATCGCCACGAGACGCGTTCGCACCCATTACTTATACGGTAAAAAAGCCCACTCAGCGCAATGCGTAGTCGCAAGTTGTACTCTTCTCAACAACTTTTCCATAATGCGGCTAAATTTGCAATCAATGCCAGTATTTTTGTGCCGCAAAACTATGACTTCAGCAAGATTTGTTGACGGGCTAGTAGGTCTGATACTTGAAAAGCCACGAGGATTGCGCAATGAGACGACACACCACATAGGAAAGACATGACGAGAACTCGTCCTGTGTTCTTCCCTAGCTGTGTCATCCTTCTGAGCGAACCGTCATCGCTTTTCAAGGAAACTATGTGGTAAGACAATTCGTAAGAGAAATTGATCGCAAGAATAACCTGGCCCACGAAAAGTTTAGCACGGACGTTTCATGTAGGGATATTTTTATCACGGCATTGTATCAGTTGTTGGGCATTCTTGTACTCAGTTCCTTGTTTTCTGGGACCCTTCATCACACCGCCATTGCTTATTTGTCTCGGGACCGTGTGTGCAAGATTATAACCAATATTTTTATGTGCGTTACTCTATAAATATACTTGTGCCTTTGAATGTCCACACGTAATTAAGCATTCGCGGCTTTTCGTTTGGTGGGGTGTATGTCATGCGGGCGAAACTGTAACTAGAATGCGTAGTGTTTCTTCACAGCCTTTTCTAAAGAGTGAGAAATTTCGGCATTTGAAACGCATTTGCCCAACAGGCTTTGAGAGGGTTTTATTGCTATTGACGCTTTAAAATGGCTTGGGCACAAACCCACCAGTCAAAGCATCCGTTGCCAGCCACACTTCATATGTTATTTGTTGTCAGTATTGAACTTTTTTGGATGCCTTATTTGAATGAATGGTGCATTATAATCAGCACCACGTACATAACCTGTGCTATAAAATAAAACGTAAACAATATTTTCGATTGCCTACTGTAGGCAATTACGTGCGCCCGTGGTGGCGCGCTTTTGGCTTCTAGAAATAAAGCTGTGGCCCTTCTCTACTGGTGTATCTGTGTGGTATAAAAACGGACGCAGATTAGAAGCGCAGTGATACTTAAGGTTTTTAGGGGCCCACAGTACACCCGTGGAAGCAAGGCAACGAAAACAACACAAAATGCTTTGGGACACCTATAACGACACCGGCGGCCGTGGAACGTTAAACAGCGTGCGCATTGTGCCTTTCTGAACCAAACTTCAATTCGAAACACAGAGCCTTTTAGAACAAAGTGCCAAAACAAAGAACCAATTTCTGGAAAGCCTAGCAAACAGCAGCAGGTCAGATGTATTAACTGTTTTAAGATGGAGTAGAAAATGGTTTGCTTGCTACGATTTCACTCCTTGCTTCAACAGCGTCGTCGAAGCCATCACATCGTTATGCTCTGCATCTTCATCTGCCAACTTATGCAAAGTGCACAGAGAAGGCCCATCCGATTGCATTTTAAGAACTCCCACCTTGGATTGTCTAATTCATTCTTTTCTCCCAATTTTATCATTTCCAATTGCCTTCCAGTAATTTATTCCGCTCTCTTGGTAGTCACTCCGTCACTAGCACGTTCCACCTTACGGCAGTTCTTCACAGTAAACGACCTACACAAGTGCGTTAGTACGAGCTTCGAAGTATACCATTTAGTTTCTTCCTTACTAGAATACGCTCGTTACTCACTCCTAAATGTCCCTCCAATATTTACTCTGTTAATCACTCTATGGCGGAACTAATCCCAAGCAGTGTAATTTTACGTGGAATTTGTGGTACTGCAAAGCATGGAAGTGGTCTTTTGGTACGCCAGTTATCTTTTCTGATGTGTCCAGTACCGAAATCTTTAGTTCTTTAAATGAAACAATTCAATCTTGCTGGCTGAGTTTTTGTTTCCGTAACAAGCTTTTCTACCACGAAAATGATTTAGGCAATAACCTCAAGAGCATTTCTGTTCAGCCTGTTCGCTTTCAAATCAATTATGCGTAACGAAATTCGACCTTGTCGCGCAACGATTTCAGTGAGCATCTATTCTATTTGAGGACCGGGAATCAGTTCTACATCTCCGCAAAGCGTAAGTTTGCAAGCATGCAAACAGTAATGCACAATACATGTGCTTGTTTGTGGGCATGGCACAACCATCAAAAACCGATTACTCGAGCGTACGCAGCTACCATCATAATCATCATCATCAACAGCCTATCTACGCCCCAAAGGCCTCTCCCATTATTCTCCAATTACCCCGGTCCTGTGCTAACTGCGACCAATTTATCCCCGCAAACTTCTTGATCTCGTCTGCCCATCTAACTTTCTGCCGCCCCCCTGCAACGCTTGCCTTCTCTAGGAATCCACTCTGTTACCCTTAATGACCAATGGTTATCTTGCCTTCGCTTTACATGCCCTGCCCACGTCCATTTCTTCTTCTTAATTTCTACTAATATGGCCTTACGAAGCTACGTTTGCTATTAACCTGGATAACAGTAGGAAAAGACATGGTCAGCAGAGCTGTTTGGGTAACTTCGCCATGCCCACTGAAGTGAGACCGTTGTAGGCCAGGCATTGTAGTCCGCGCCGAGGATGACGTCACTGGCAGAAGCGCCATGGAGCAGTCGACAGGCTGGAGACTACACAGCACGTGCCTCGGTTCGGGCATGCGCGGAGGTGCTGTAGGCTGGGACGAGGCAGGCGAGGGCAGCAAGTTTGGCTTCTGATGACAGACGGGACTCGAAAAAAAATGCTACCAAGTAGTAAAGCCTGGAGAGGAAAAGAAACAGACATGCTCAGCATTGATGTTTGGCTCACTTCGCCATGCCCACCTATTTCTACACTGGCTACGGATGCCCTCATAGCCAACAGTATTTGATAGTAGCCAGCCACAGCATGACGGCCACCAAGCTGTATACCTTAGTCTTGATAATAGATAAATTAAGCTGCCTTTGTTGTACTGAATATACATTTTGGTATTTCCAACGCGAGCCTTATCAAAGGCAATTGAAGGGTTAGATAAGGCCGCAGTCTAACACTCAGTAGGGCAGAAGGGTCAATGTCCTCTACAGGTATAAAAAGTGTTTTCGCTTTTTGTTCTTTTGTAATTGTTTTTGTTATATTCGTATCATTGCATGAAAGTAGAGATGACTCAGTTGGAGAATAAAACTACAAGCTCCTATCGATGCCCTTGAAAGCTAATCTTTAAAGAACCGCTAGTGAGCATGCCCTGGTTCATTGCATATGATCACTTATGCGGCTTTTTCGGCCTACGTATTTCCATTCATTTGCGGTGTGATGTTCCTTGTTGAAGACTTTAATAATTATTTTAAGGTATCGCATTCTAAGCAAAATATTGCTCCAGAAGTTACTTAAGATTTTCGGTATGTAATTCATAACCTGCTTCTCAGGATAACAATAGGTCTCTGTAGGCGGCCGATGAGGTGGTGCGGCCGAGCCCACGTTTATTTCGGTTGCGTTGGCCGTGCCATGGTCGGAACGAGGCGCGTAGAAACGAGGGGCGTAGAACGCGAGTGCCGTTCCCGAGGTGTGCCGAGTGCCGAGTGTGTTCCGTGCCAGCTGGCCAATCTGGTGATGATGATGGTGGCGCTTAAGAAGATGATGATGGTGGCGCTACAGGGCTCCCCCTTTAGCGTGAAGCGCGGTAAAGTGAGAAATGTAAACAACAATGCAGGAAAATACACTATGCAATATGTACAGGTATGTACAATTTGTCCGTAGTCAGGAAGAGTCCTTGGGCAGTCAGTGGTCAAGTGGCAGTAGGTTGACTAACGGCACGGTCCTGGTCGTCGTCGAGGTAGCGTCCGGGATGTGGGGAAACCTCTGGTGGGCGAGGCTGGGAGTGCGGCCGCGGACGCATTGCGGGGTGCGAAGCGGCTGCTGCAATTGATGGTGGCGCGAACGGCAGGCGTAGCTGGAAGGACAGCGACAAGGTGAAGCGTGGTGCGGCAGAATGACGACCGGAGTGGCTTGACTGTGCTGTGGTGTGAGCTGTGGGGATGTGTCGCTGTCTGGGCAACTTGCGCAACCGCCGTGAGAGACGGAGCAGCGGAGGGCGCCAACGACAAGCGTCTCTCCAACCACCGGTGTGTCGGGTTCCTGACGTGCAGTGCACTCGCGCTGGTTTCATCCGGGGTCGGAGAGCAGAGCGCCTGTGACACCGTAAATCGAATACGCTCCTGTAGCAGGAAATCGGTCGAGGTGGGGTGACCATTTCGTGGCGCGTCTGACTGCATAGGAAAAAGACATTCTTTCGGCGACGTTTGTTGGCACGTTTGTCCCGCAATTTTTTCTCCGGTGTCTTCATCATAGCCAGGGTGTCAGGACTGTGGGGGGCAGTCTGATCAGCTTCGAGTGTCAGTTGCACATCCGAGGATCTCGAGCTGTTTACTGCTGGAAGCTGTTCCACCGGTGACGGGGAAGAGGTCTCGCGCGTGTGGGGAGGAAAAGGGTCTGAAAGATCCTTCTCACCCGTGCCGTGCGGCGAAGGCGGTGAAGTTTCCCAGTTGTTAGCGGCAAAGCAGTCGACACCTGGGTGGGTTTCTGCAGCAGACGCCACAACGTGTGAGACTGCGCCATGGTGTGACGTCGAGTTGGCTAAGTGAAACGCCAACTCGGAAGCGCCGCAAGTCGTAGTCGGGGTTCGCGCTTGTGGATCAGACGAGGGTCGAGCTGCCGGCGACGTGTAATCCACGGATGCCATTGGAAGGCGTGGTGGTGTGGACAAAAGCGTTCGTATACTGTGGTGGTTTAGGACAGCGGCCTTCAAGTCGTCATACGCACCGGGTCCTGGGGTCGGCAGCTGGATCTGCTCAATGAGGTCAGCAGGTAGTTGCTGTAGTGTAACGTGGTACCTGATTTCCGGGGAGCAGATGTCATTTACATAAAAATGGCTCTCCAGAATGACGAACCAAGCAGAGTGGTTTCTGATGGCGCCAAACGGAATCACCAAGGGAAGGTCTGGGAGGGCGGTGAACGTTCTTCGCGTGCCGTCGTCCGCGTTGTGGGTGGGGAAGCAGCGTTTCGAAGCCATGGCGAAGCCGCTTGTCCGGGTCACCAAATTGTAGGCGGCCGATGAGGCGGTGCGGCCGAGCCCATGTTTATTTCGGTTGCGCTGGCTGCGCCATGGTCGGAATCAAGCGAGTAGAACGAGGGGCGTAGAACGCGAGTGCCGTTCCCGAGGTGTGCCGAGTTCCGAGTGTGTTCCGTGCCAGCTGGCCAATCTGGTGATGATGATGGTGGCGCTTAAGAAGATGATGATGGTGGCGCTACATCTCCTACTTTTCTTCTTTGGGCAAAATGCTAAACTGTATGACGTTAGCAAAACCTGACACTGTTTTATCTCTACACGCGCTCCAGACACGCCAAATGTGGGCTTTAATGAATTCCGTATTTATAAAGTACACCAAAAGTATACGGATAATGGTTGTGCGTTTTATTGTAGGTAGGAACACTAAAACCGCATCAAACTTTCCTGTTTGCGGCCAATCTCTTGATTCACCTTTTTTGGAAAAAAAATTGTGCTTTAGTGATGCCTTGGCGTGTCTAACTCCGTATCCTTTCCGTATTTACAGAATTCCGTATGTACGAAACATTTCGCTGGGAAGAGACTAACTTTCACAAAAATGCATTATTTCACTGATCAGCTATGTCTTTTGATACTACGATGGAGGTGTCAGAAGGCCAACTCCTCACCATTTTTCCCACAGGAATAATAATTTCTGTTTTTAGGTGTATATTTTACATATCTTTTATATTCAGAAAGTACACTGGAAGGCCTAACTTCCTAAGTAATTTTCCCCTGCAAGGACCATTGTTAGGAGCATTGATCAAAATGAATCTTTTCTTTTGGAGTGACCGAACGTACGGTGCACTTCTAGAGGGAAGACGCGAGCGCGTACCACCACGCTCCACGAAGCGCTGGCGCCGACAAGTGGCGAGAATCGGAGACAATCAGTACAAGCCCACTGAGCGCTTGAAGAGGGAGCATCAGCGCATCGTCTCCTAAAGCGCGCAGACGGGCCGCCTAGCTTCCTAGAAGTGGGTAATCCCGTACTCGAAGGACGGACTGAAAACAAACAGGTGTTAATTGACCAGATTTAGGGAAATCCCCAAGGTGGAGTATGGTTATGCGAAGGAAAGTTTGATATTCACCTGAATGCAGCTATACGGCTTTCAAGGAAAGCTATACAGCTTCCTCAGAAACTTCGCAGTTGAAGAAAAATTCGTCCCGGTCCCGAGACCAGCGCTTATCCGGAGCAGACGCTCTACCAACTGAGCTAACGAGGAGGCTAGTCGTTTGTAGCGCGACAGCGAATAGATCAATAACTCGAAGTAAAGGACAGGTGTTAATCGACCAGATTTAGGGGAAATCCTCAAGGTGGAGTAAGGTTCTGCGAAGGAAAGTTTGGCGAAGGAAAGCTTTCCTTTGTAGCCGTATGGCTACATTCAGGTGGATTTCAATTCCTTCGAAAAAAAAAAACAGTACGCAGTTTTTGTTCCCGCTACGGAAATGAGAGCGCACTCTTGCATTAAATTTTTAGAACGTTACTAATTGCCCCGTGCATCCGTCGATAACTATGCCAGCGTGGTAATTATATTGTCCCTTTCCTCAGAGTAGGCTGGGCTCAGCCATGGTGTGTAAAGCCGCTTGAAATTGTTACTTTTGTAAGACGAGGTTATATATAAATGTTCTGTTTCGACCATGTCCCAGTGATAATTATACACTGTAAAAACAATCTTCGTGCCCCTCTTCGCGTAAATATTGTTTGCTTATTGGAAGTGTGAGAGCAGCAACGTTCACAGATTACAAGGAATCATGCAGGAATTATAGCATCCGAGGTCGCAGGGCGGTGGGCGGTATCTCTAACGCTGTGTCGCTTCGTACAACGGACATTTTGGCCTGCAAATTTTGCCCGTGTATTCAAATCCACAATTGCTTTCACGTTAACTTTATTGAAATCTAACACATAATTCTGCAATTCACGACCTGGGATAATCTCGCCGTGTTTATTTTGAATATATTGACTGCACCCAGAATAATGTGCAGGGTGGCGAAATAAAATATGTAAACAAGGTGACCCAGTTTTACCCAAAGTGTAATGGGCTGAAATTCTTGTGCGTAATCTTAGGGCCTTCTTAGCAGGTAATTGTGATATAATTTTTTCCGGTAGTTGCGGTAAAACCGCAGTTACAGCCGCTTTCTGTAACCAAACCCCCTTCATAAATGTCCATGGTTTGTAAGCAGAGAGTACAAATGTAAACGTTTGCAACTTCACTGAGAAGTACCTAATTGTATGAAGTTAATAGAACACGGTGGGGTGATACATACGTATTGGCGTAATTACAATATAGTTTGCTTCGGTATTCTTTTGATTACACAAGAGGTAGAGCCGTTTTCAGTAATCATACTCCCTCCGTTGATGGCCGTTTGCCACTGCGCAGCAGGTAATATAGAAAAGCCAATTGATAAAGGCCAAGGTCACACAAATTTCTTGAAAGTCGGCTTTACATTTTCACATAAGGACGTTTGCCGGAAGTGGTTAAGTCGCTGGAACCTGTTTTTATTTTTGAAGAATTTCCTGTATAATGGGAATCGATTTTTTCGGTAGGGGAAACCCGCTTTCGGATGGAGAAGCCGTTTTTTTCAGGGCGGATAAACACGACACCAGCAGAGGCGGGCGGCATCTAGTACCAGAACAGCCCTGTTGTTTAATGCGCGGCGAAGGTATTAGCGTTGTTTCACAAAACTGTGAATCTCCTTTATACACCATGGTTCAGGCTAGGTTAAGCTGGCAAACGGGGAACGCATAAAATGGGATGATTGTGCAGTTGTGGATGAAAAGAAGGGGCTTTTAGGTATAATGGATTTAAAATACAGGCTGCAAGAGCGCAGCGGCTACGCGCAGCGGCTATGCGCTCGCTTGGTACCTCTAAGAGAGGACCTGGATTGACTGAGCTGTACCCTCCCACGCTTCCGCAGTACTCATTGCACTAGGGGCTGTCAACGTAATTACGTGGCCCGAGAAAAAAGTTTACGTACCTCATGAATCTTTTTTGTGCATCATTGGCACTCCCAACTCATTCATTGCCTTGCAAATCGAACTCAAGATTAGGGTAATTAGGTCGGTGGAAGGAGGTCGATTTGCAGCACGTCGTAGCCAACAATAAAGGTAGCTGCTCGGAACACCAAACACCAACAATCTGTTCCGGGAGGTATCGATGACCTAGAAGACGATACGTTGTTGCTCCGGAAGTACCAGCAGGTTTTTCTGCAGACTGCTTGTTCTCTTTTTTTTGTTTCTTTTCCTTTATTTATTATTGGGTCGGCACGGTGTTAAAACGAACAATTTCGTGGTGTATGTTGTGGCCGTGGAGCTGGCCTAGAAGCCTTCCCTTTCTGGAAGAGGTCACCGCGCGTTGATTTGCGCTGCTGTGGGTCCGGATTCGGCTTCCTTCCTTCTGTAATATTTTTGTGCAAACGGTTTTTTTCGGTTCTTTTTTCAGTTCCACTTCCACCTGTAATTGGCACGTGAGTGTCTAATCCGGGAAAAAATATAGTCAAAGCGGAACCCCTTTGAAGCTGGACGGATATAGTCAGAAGGCTTGTGTCAATAGAACACACTTGCGAAGCGGCTGCTGATGATCTCCAAAACCAGGATTTGTTTGTGTTAAGCCGACCCATATGTCTTAAGGAACTGTAGTTAACAGAGAGGTCTGCAGCTTACACTGCCTCAAAAGTTTTATAAATACAACAAAAACAGAAGTTGTGTACCTTTTAGATTGCACATTCTAAAAAAAACACTAAAGGCAGGTAGCTAACCTCAAGGGCGCAGCCGGGGTGGTGTTGGGGGGGAGGGGTGTGTGCTTTGGCGTTAGAACCACGCCCGAAATTTTCAGAGCACTGCCCCCTCCCCTCTTTCGGCCTTTTTTGGGCCGTGCAGTAACACGCAACATCACTATAACGAAATGCAAAAAAAAAAACGAATATTAAAATCACCATCATTAAAGCAAGAATGACTAAGGTATTCTTAGGGTGCCGATGTTGTTCCTTCCTATGTTCTACTGGTGATGTAAACTACCCCCGGAAAAATATATATCGCTGCGCCACTGGTTTACCATGCCATTTCTTTCATGAGAAAAACTGCTCCATTTTCGCAGCCTATTTTGGACTCTCGTAAAAGTTCCTGAAGCTTGAGACTTGTTTGTAAACGCGAGTGTGCGCGAAGACAGGCTGTCCTTATAACAAGAACCTTCTACAATAACCTTTGCTCGCATTGGAACCTGGAAGTGTCCGTAATGGTGCTTAACACGTTACACTTTACAGCTCGTCTAATAAGAATAGTTTGTTTGCTACATGCTGCCTCGTCTTCTGGTTGCTGTGTCTTTCGTATTTAAACAATATTCTCAAAATCATCTATTTTTGCAGCAAATCAATCAACCGCAACGGCTTCAATAAAAATAAGGGGGCCGCAAAGACGATTCTGGTTTGTTTATCCAGCTACAGATGGAAGACCCATAAATGCACAAATCCCGTAGTTACTCTTCCTTTCCAGTTTAAGTTCTCAAGTGGCTATAAAAATTTGCTGAGTGTAGGGTTGTATAACTAAAGTGACAATTAGTAGTGCCCATTTTTTGGATATGCAACCAGAATGCGATAAAAAAGTATACACTTTCGCTATTTTCGATTACCAAATAGCAGTGATATAATTTATGCCCATACTTGAGGTCTCCCTTTTGGATTGGCTGGGTAACCGGAGGATGGTCACACGGGAGCTCATAGACAAGATGTCCATGTGGGCTCCTTTAAAATAAAATTAATTTCAACCAACGCCTTTTAGTACTAATTGTACTACGAAGAGTAGACGTAGTAAGATAAAATAGACGAGATTGTATGTCGGCCGCACCTCCTCCTTCCTGGGAAGGCTAGGACAACCTAATATTACAGATACAATCCTTGTGCCTGATAGCAATAGATGCTCTTCCAGCGTCGCCTTACTAGAAAGAAACACATTGCCAGGCACATGGGAGAGAGACAATTGTGTAACACTTGAATAGCTTCCAGTTTCTGCAGAGGCTCGGCACTCTGGATTAGTAGACACATAAATATCATGGGGCTGCAAATCATTGCACTTGGCGCGAAAATATGTCCTCAGCTGTGGTATTTGTATACCTTAACGAGTGCTTCCGTTGTAGGGGATAATTACTGCCCGATGTAACCGAAGCTGTGCCATTTGTTGCCGTAGGTACCCGACAGATGATGGATAAGCAGGGAGTTAGCATCTGCTGACGACAGATGACCCAGTAGTCTTGGCTCAGTGCCATACTTTGCTGGCGTGGGCAGCTTTAGTAGCTTCAACCACTAAAACCTCATCTTTTTCGTTTTTTGGGTACCAATGGCAACGTCGTTAGCTCTGATTTTTACCCTAGCGCTGGAAGACTACATTGTGCACGTTGGCGGGTTCGTGGTGCGGCCGAAATGGTACGTCTGGAGGCACTTCATAGCAGGCGAACAAATACCGAAGAAAACTTGCACTTTTACACGGACTTATCCTCTCATGCGTGAGTTTTTCGCAGTGCCGCAAAATATTTATTTAGTTATTGCAAGTGCTCAACAATAGAGAGAGAGAGAGAGAGAAGCTCTTTATTAAAGAAGGAAAGGAAGACAGGTTTGCCAACATGCGTACGGCGGCATGCTACTCTGCAGGTAGGGGAATGGGGAAAAGACAGATGAGTAGTAAAAATAAGAGTAATAGGTTAAAGAGGAGAAAAAGAGATAGGGTCATATAAAGGGACATGTGGCGTAGCATAGACTGTCCCCTTAACGGGAGCTATAAAGTCTCGGCGACGCCAATATCTTCCAGATACCCAAATAACGTACCCAGGAATTTCCGTTGAGATGACGGAGAATGCCATGGTTCAAGTAGCACGATCAGCGTAATTGGTCGAGGGTGAAGACATGTCATCCTTTGCTCTAACCGACTCCCTGCGTCAGTGTAGGCGGAGCACTCTAGCAGGACATGCTCGATGGTTTCGGGGGTGCCACAGTTGTCGCAATGTGGCTTGTACTTTGGCCTATGCAATGTAAGTAGGCATTAGTGAACGCCACATTGAGTCGCAGTCTATGAAACAGTGCTTCCCGCCGGCGAGGTAGTCGTTCTGGCAGCCTCAGTCTTATCTGTGGGTCAATTGAGTACAGAAAATCATGATGATGTTCCGGAAGGGTCCATAAGAGGTTTCTTTCTGCTAGAGCTAGGGCCCTGGTCATAGTTGAGCATCATTTCTTGTAAAGAAAATCTTTCTTTTGTTTTTCATTTCTTGGCCACTGCGTGCAGCCTGATCTGCTCTCTGATTTCCTAGGACACCACAGTGTCCAGGGAGCCACTGAAGGGTTACTGGATATCTTTGTGGCACTCGCTGGGGCCGGTATTGTCACTCGGCGGTGCTCCTCTGCAAGGCATATATTGATGGTATCTTGCGCTATAGCCTTCCCGTCCTGCAGACACTGTGCCCGACAAGCAAAAAACAGCTGGAAGCGGCAAGGAACAACTGTTTGAGGAAGTGCCTGACCCTCCCTGCAGGCTCGTCATTTTGTGGGACTCTTGCAGAAGCTGGCTGCCTGCCCATGGGTGTTTTACGGCTTCAAGAGACGCTACGGAATTACTTGAGGTACAGACTACATGCCACAACCCATTTTCTGGCTCGCAGTGCGGATCAAGACGCTTCCAGCTTTGGACGAACAATAAGGGCAATTGATGCTTCCGTGCCAAATCAAGCACCGCAGACCATGCCACTGGGTTTTCCGCCCTGGACGTTGTCACCTGTTACGATAAAACATTCTATACCTGGAATTGATTCAAAAAAGCGCATATCCCAAACTGTCCTACTTCAGGTTACATATGCCCATATTCACAAATTTTACTCCGCAAAGACCCATATTTTTACAGATGGATCGGCAAAATCTCAGCACAGTTCTTCAGGAGTTTTTAATCCGTCAGCTAACAAATCACTGTCATGCCAGCTTGAGCGAGCGACTTCGTCCACGCTAGCAGAACTTTATGGAATTAAAGAAGCCATCCGGTACATACTTCCTTAGCCACCGACACAATGGACCATAATCACCAATAGCGCTGGCCCTTCTCGGGTGATGCACTGTGTACATAAGAAATTTTATCCATGCCAACTGCAACCTGCGTGCGGGCATACCACTATGCCCGCACGCGGGTTCTTGACGGAATCTTTGGCACTGCGATCAACCGTATTGACCGCTTGCTCTTTGCCCGTGGGTGCTCTACGTGGCATTCGCAGCAGCGCAGCAGCAGCCTCGAGAAGACCGCAGCGAACGGTCTCCAGAAAAAAAGTAGAACCCGTAATCAGCTATTTTTCCGACGCTTTTGCAGCTGTCGTGCGGAGATTCTGTAGAGGCCACCATTGGCCAATACGCTGCGAAATACTCGGACGCCCTGCCAAAAGAGTTCGAGTGCGAAAAGTCACCACACTTGTCATGCTAACATCTCCTGCTCAAACGGCCGGGGTAGTATTCACAGCTGCTTTAATAGCTACCGTACCTTAAACTACTGTGGACGCGGTGCAAGCCGGGAGGGATGATGGCACGCCCGCGGAAGAGTTAATAAAACTTTCTAAAAGGTCTATCATTGGCATCACTGCGTATAAGTCTGCGAGTATTTGTTATTTTATTCCGTGTTTTTAAACGTTCACGCCAATACAATTTCAGACCATGCGGAATCAGGTGGCAATGTGCTCTTATACAAGCGCTCATAACCAACATACGTGGCCCTCCAAGAGGGCTCTAAACTTTTGACACATACTTTGTCTTGGACCATAAACGCGCCCATTTGCGTCGCACATACACTTCACTTTGCAGGTGTTTCTCTGCTATTGCAGTCTGTTACCGCCATGCAACGTATCTAGAAAGAACAATGTTTTATGTCTTCTCCAAAGTTTTACTCGCTACAATGCAAGACCTTCCTCTTGCAAGAGCCACAGCCCCCTACTCCGTGCCGTTGTTCCTTCCTTTTCGATTAACCCACTCGGCCTCGGAGATGCCAAAAAATACGCCAGTGATCGCACGCTCTAGTCTTTTTCATTGTTTACATTACAGCCCACAAATATGCGCAGACTAGAATGCTAGAAAAATGCTGCATGACCCTCTCCTCCCTACCGTGAGACCAGTCTGACGTACATGTCTGGTGATTTTAGAGGAAATGGTTTATCAGTTGTGGTAGGAACCTGGAAAACACCTGGTACCGTCAGTTCCTGCTACCGTCTGTCTGACCTTCGAGATCAGCCAAGGTGAAGCCAGCCCCTTGTGGTACTGCGCAGAGAAAGCGTCTAATGCGAAGGGTGAAGAAGTGCGCGATAGGGGGAAGAGTAAGGTAACGAGGGGCTAGCTACATTCCCGTTTCACTTCGTGTTCACGCATGCACTGGTGATTTCTCCAAACAGCGTCTCTGTTTTGAGGTGCAATTATGTGCGCGTTCATTGCGCGATCCCCGCGGTCAAACCAAACCATCGCTCGACAGTCTGCGTTGAACCAGTATGAACCACGGCCATTTTTTTGGTTTGCACTACGACAGTGGGAAGGACACAAAACGTTGTCCCCTACATACGACATGCAGCGTTACTGTGTAAAATGAGTTACACAGCTAGCTATAACTAACATGCGGAGGTATTTGCTGAGAAGGTTTGAGGAGGCTGATCTCTTGTTGCACCGGGGAAACCCACCAAGGGATTTTTCGGTCCGATCATCTAGCATAATACATGTCTCAGAAGGCATGGGAACTTCTTCGCTTCAGTCTCGTTTCACTGAAATTCATACCTGGCTTCACTGAGATTTCCAATTTATAGTGTAACGTGTTGAGTGGATATACGAACTGGATTAGCAGCTATCTGAGATAGCCGAAAGCACGTCGAAATGTCTTCACCATACCAAACAGCTGTAGGACATTTCAGTGTATTCATGGGAGGGAATAAAACTCCATACGACTGACATCGTTATCTGCGTACACTCCAGCGCTATGGGACGGAACACTGCCCAGCAATTTCCGAAGAATGAAGCCATATCTTTTTCATCGTTGCGATGTAACCGTAATACGCGAGATATATTAGGTTCATTCAATCCTTAAATTCCGAGCCGCATTCCTCACCAATTCTTGTGTAATAGCGATTACTTGGTTGCATTTGGCGGAAATATTTTAATAATGTCGTTTTAACTATAAATATGGATACGTACGGTCACAATTGACCCTTCGCAATCTCTGGAAACACTTCGTTTCTTGTCGCTAAGGTTCTTGGTTAAGTGGTTACGCAAGTGGGTCTCGCGCAAGATCATTCTTGGCCTGGGGATTTGTTAGCGACTTTGTTGGAAATGACGCAAGCTGCCTCTGGCATGTTTTGCAACGGCACGTGCCAACTTCGGCATAGATATCGGTGTCTTACGTGCTCAGATCACCGAATGCTGAATCTGTCAGTATTACCGTTTTCCTCCAACCCGACGGCCAGCGCCTAAGGCAGTGCAGTAATGACCTCGATGTCGCGAGTTAGGTTGCCGGTAACGGAACGTGTTCTTTTGATTGAGGCGAAAACGGAAAAAATAATCGGTTGTGCTTCCGGCGACGGGAACGTGGACTTCTAGCGAAGCTGCAGAAGATTACTGCAGCTGCTGGAGAGTATGCAATTCCTAATCGGGTTAGAGTAATGGGGGCGCCCATCGCACTGGGTTCGTCATTGTACACAATGATGAGTACTCCGCTGACTTTGGCTACTTCTTCTCAACACGCTGCATTAGGCCTAATAGGACGGATGCAGCGGGACGTCTTTGACGAATGCATGTGCATCACTTCGGTTATAGCCTGCTCGTAGAGTTACACTGTGTGAGTGTTGGGTTTCGGACAAATCAACCAATCCCGGTGTAATCGCTGAACAATACACATCTGCGGATATGTGGTATTACGGGTAGTTAGGTGTAGCAGTAGGGTTTGTTAAATATGCTCAATAGGAATCTGTCACTGGCGCCAATTGGACTAGCTTCAAGGCCTTTGTGTTGGGTTGGGTATCATGAAAAGGGTACAGGTTTTAACATTTTAGAGAATGTAAAAACACTTGTTGTGTAGCATAAACGACCGTGAAGGTGGCTCTTTACGCTTACAGAAAATAAAATTTCCGTGTACGCAACAATGGGAGAGTTTAAACTTTATGTACCAACACTAATATATGTTACCGCAACTTTTAACTTAGTTTTATAGCAGAGCGGAGAAGTGGTCTCTGTATGGCATTCAGTAAGCAGTAGGCCCGACAGCGGATACGCGTTGCCAATTTCGGTTCATACTGAAGTGCGCAGTCGCGCCGGTCGAATCCGTATACCATACCCAAAGCAGGTTTCCTCTCTGCTATAACGGTATTACTTGTGCAAACAGTACAGAAATACACCCTAAGTGAAGAGTACAAGAAAGAGACACATGAAGCGAGGAAAACAAACATGGGCACTGTCGCGTACCTGCTGAGGCGAGAAATGCAGACAGTAGGAATAAGCTTGTCTGAAAACCGAGATCTCAGAAATTTGCCGAGTATCTACTTCTTTCGTTTGAAACGTCGACAAAAGATGATAGTCGACTGGCGGTCCTGGCAACTACACGCCTCCCTTCTTTTTCCGCTTAACTGTCATGCTGTTATTCTCCCGTCTCGTTCCTCTTGATGTAAAACGCAAGAGGTTTACTCAAGTCAATTTGAATTGACCGCGTCCCACTGCTCCAAGTCAGGTGCGTCTAAGCCAGCACTGCCGTACGGCGGAGCCACGCGTAAATTTAGGCACCCTACTGCAACGTTTATAAACACACGCTGCCCTACCCTAGGAGCGTTCCGAGGGGAACGGGGAACCTATCCAGTGGAATCTTTCATTGCTGTTGCCGTTTGATTTTTGGAATACACTCATGTAACGCAGACAACAGCAGGCGACGGTTTTCTGCAGTTAGTGCAGTATTTCATTTGCTATTGCAATAACCAAGCACCCATTAATTTTAATAGAGAAACACTGCAAATATCAGTCATGTACTGAGTTTCTGCCTTATAGTTGCGTAATGTCTTGTTCCGGTTCAGCAATACTGACAAGTTTGAACATTAGCAGCGGACTAAGACGTTTAGATTTGGCTGTGGGTATATAAGACTATTGCGCAGTTTCTGTTTCACTTTGTCTGGCTGGATGAATCGAGTCACAGACAGACAGGCAGACCAAAATTTCTGCGTTGAAGTAGCCAACGAAAGACTATCGTCTATAAAAATGTTTGTTTTAGGGGCCAATTGGTGCGAGTATGCCTGCCCAATCAATAAAGTGCCAAAAAGCACCGTTTATCAAACATGCGCAGCAATCGGCGCTGCTTGAGCCAATAGTTGCTGCATCAGTAGAGCTAGGGGTCCATCCGTGTGGTGCTATAATATGTGAGTTCGTGAGGCACGTTCACACGCTCAATCTCTCGGCAAACGTACTTACCTACGGCTTTTAACGGCGAAGATTTTTAATAATTCGTTAATTCCAGCGTTTAATAAAACTATAACAGTATAAAAAAAGAAACCAGAGGCACAGGCAGAATCCGAACCTGTGTGCGGTAGATCAGTGTAGTTAGAGTCAGTCACCTTACCCACGCAACTAGGACCGTGCATTAGTACCCAAGATTCCAACGGCTTGCTCCCTCGGCTGTGACTATGGGGAAAGAAATAACGCTGGTTGATTGATTGTCGGCTTTAATGCTCCGACGCAACGCGAGGCAATGAGGAGCGCCGTAGTGTAAGGCTCCGGATTAATTTTGAGCACCTGGGGATCTTTAACGTTCGCCAAAATCTCGTATACGCGGACGTTTTCGCTTTTCGCCTCGACGAGAAAAGCAGCCGCTGCGGCCGAAATCAAACCCGCGTCTCGGTGCTCAGCAGCACAACGCCTCACTCAGCCAGATTTACATCTACAGGAAATATAATTATCCTGTACGTCTTTGTGGGGATGTTGAAGAGGACGGATTTTAAACTTTGACTACAGCGAAGGACAAATAAAATGAAAGCATGAAACTGTTAACCAGAACACGCGAAACTCAAAAATACTATGTGTCGGGGCCCAATAATGGCGCCCTATTTGTATATATGGGAAGCGACGTTTCCCAAATTTCCCCTAGCCGCATTTTCCAACTTTGTATTTGTAACTAAACCACTCGTCATTTTGACTTGCGTGGAAAGTATTAGTGGTATTTGGGTGTTCTGGATAATAATTTTGTGTTCGCGCTTTTTTTGTCAATGACTGTACGTAACCTCAATGCCCGTTACCTTTACCTTTAACGTAGAATTATAGCAAAGCGGAGGTCTGCCCCTGGTACGGCATCCCATAAGCAGTTGGTCGGCAGCGCATACGCATAGCTAATTTCAACCCTTCCGCGCACGCGCAGTCGCGCCCGTCAACAACGGTGTACTATAGCCAAACCGGTTTCCCACTTTGCAATAACTTTGCTCTGTGTGCAAAAAGTTACCCAAGTGCAGCGGTGAAGGAAGAGCGCCATAAACAGATACATGGAGGTAGCATGAAAAACATGGGCTCTGCAGCTGACTCGATGACGTGAGGAACGTAGGCGGTAAGAGTGCGCGCGTTTACCGAAACCGAGGTGTTAAAAAGTGGGGTTGCTTTTTAAAGGATTAGAGGCGAACGTGCCTGCTCTACCAAGAAAGCGGAAAAAAGCGGCGCTAATTAGGCATGTATCAGCAGCGGCGCGCTTGAGAAAATGGTTGCTGCATAAGCCCAGGGGAAAGCTCGCGTCGCGCTAATAGGCGAGTTCGTTAGGCGCGCTTACAGGCCCGAATTTATCGGCATACACGCCAACGTATTTTTACTGTATTTCAAACTGCTGTTGTCATTGTGATAGGCCTGACAATCGGGACGTCATGCCTGGCCTCGGAGGTGAACCATAAGAGCTTACGTGCTGAAAGGGTGCATAGGTGTCTTTCAAGCTTGACACAATAGCCACAGCCCCAAGCTTTCCAAGGGCTAAGCTCAGCGCTCACAACTTCTAATGAAAGCGACGCACGTACTCTGGGCGAATCTGTATTGATTTTTTTCCACCCATTCCCTTTTCTTTGAATTACTGAAACTTGTGTATACGTTTAAATTCTTTCGATACACACGAACACTTTATTTCTCAATCAATATTATGGAAATCAATCGATGGCAGTATAATAAAAAACTTAGTGCCCGTAGCCCGCTGTAACATGGACAGATAAAAGTGGAGAGCGTAAAGTAAGTGGGGCGTCTGTAGGCTCCCCAATCATAAGTGTACGAGGAGAAGAAAGAGCGGATACGTCATTTAAGTGATACGTGATTTCATGGAACTCCATTTTTCCGCAGTGACGTTTGGTCTGCCATTGCCGGCGCCCTCCTGTCGCTCACTCTTTTCATGTGGGGCGGCGTGTAGAACCATTGCTGCATTTCCCTATCTCCAAGGGGACCTTCAGTTTCCAAGAGCATGTGTACTGAATGCAACAACTACGGAAGTAGATGCTCTGCTGCGAAAGAGTAACACTGTAGCATCGTGCACCTTCAGTCCTAAACGTAGCTCCCCTGTAGAAACTTTTTTTGGTCCATAGCAATGTTTTCTGCAATCTTGCAGTTATCAGACGATCCTTGTTGTGAAGCATTACGAACGTTTGATGTGTTGGGCTGACACAAACACCGCAATTGAAGTACAAAATACAGAAAATGACGTTCTTATGCCGATTTCCTCAACAGGTTGCATTCGCCCACTACGAGACATTGCAAGTGTTTATCCCTTTTTCAAGCGACGTGCAGGTGCCGTCAGAAGTGCTTGGTCCACGGGAGCTGTGGCCGAGCCACATAGCAGCGCCGTGTAGCTGCACCGGTGGTAAACGAAAGGAGCAGAACACGCATGAGCGCCTGCCGACGTTGAAAGCCCATCCGGTACTTCTTAACCCACTTCCTTCAAGGCGGCTTCGAGCATTATTCGCAACATACTAATCTCAGCGATGGCGCTGATAGCAGAGGGGGTATCTTGCAGTGTCGCTCACACACTTTCAGCGCACGCGAGCTGCTGGAGAAGCGTCGCAATAACAGGGATCTGAAGGCACTTTTTTAAATGCAGAGCATTTCTTTAACTCACGATGTCACCCGGCGTTGTCGGCGTGCCTCGGCGTCCGCAACAGCCGTTCCAGGTGCGCCCTCTCCACCACTCCTCCTCTCCCGCATCACGCTACCCTCCTTGCTCTCAACAAACAGGTCCCGCCAACCAATAATACTTACCGACGCCAGGTTTCGATCCCACGATCCCGCGGGCGGAACGCAAGGTACATGGTGCTCTACCCACTGCGCCACAAAACCGACACAGAATGAAAGGCTACGAACCCGCCTTATATATTTGTCTCATTCAAACTACGTCAAGAAGCTGCTGATACAACGCATTCACTACCACCAACTCCCCAAACACTAAACGTTAACGCAATACACCCACCCCCTATGCGACGCATTTGCTCGAGTCCCCCTCGCGGGGAGATGGGCCCTTTTTTCTGATATTTTTATGTGGGTCTGCTATCAGCGTCATCGCCGAGACCAGTATGCTGCAAAGAACTCTCAAAGCCACGTTGAAAGAAGTAGGGTGAGAAGTATAAAGGGGCTATCGGCATAGGCAGGCACGCATGCGCGTTCTGCTCCTTTAGTTTATCGCCAGTGCAGCTACAAGGCGCTCCTATGCGTTTCGGTCACAGCTCCCCTGCTGCAATTACTTCTGACGGCACCTGTACAAATATGCTAACAAGGGCACACAGGTGCGCCCCACAGCGACAGGGATCACGGTTGCTATGGGGGTGAAGACTAGGAGAGTAACAGCGTACCAGAGTTAGAGTGTGCTCGAAAGCCCTGTCTTTCAATACTTGAAGAAATGAAACGAGAAGATGTCGCACTGAAGGTAATGGAGGATTCTGAGAAGCAGAATACTGACGTCTAAGGCAGCAATGGGAAGGGAGCGACAAACTGGGGTGCACCGACGATAAAATTTTCACGGGCATTTCCTTGTGCGATTGGTTCTACTAATAATATCTCGTAACGATGCTGTTCGGTTCGGATGGATCTCAAACTGCTGTCGGAATGCTTTTGGTTCGCCATAACTGTTGATCTTAATACCCTAACTTATTTGTGTCAAACGTTGCTTTTTACCGAGACACGTATAAATCAGCCTTATACAATATTTTGTATGCCCCGTCATCATCAAATAGCGGACACAACAAATCCATAGATGCAGTATTATGTTTTGCTTGACTACGTCTAATTCACCTGTGATGTTTCTGGACTTCTCCTCTTGAAGCGATTCCCTTCGCAGCGTTCTGCAGTTCTCGAATTGGTAATCAGAAAAGCTCGTCAAAGCAGCTTTCTGCAACGGCACCCAATCGCGTCCGACACTGTAACGTGTGATGAAAAATAGTTTTATCTTGCGGAGAAAGCACAAAGCTGCAAGTGACGTACACATAACTGTTTTTTTTCTTGTAAAAACAGTAATTTCCCTTGCTTATGAACACGATCGAACGTAGAAAAGTCGATGCTTTAAAAAATAAACGGTTTTTACTACCAAGCACGCTAATAAATACTTTCAAAAAACTGTTTACGGTGATTCCTGTGAACAAAAGGAGAGAAGCGAAACAAGCAAAATACACGTTTCATTCTGCCCAAATCTCAGCGAGAAATAATTTTAATAAGTATTAAACGAGAAAAGCTCAGTTTTGTGGCTGCCGAAGCCGAAGGCAGTGGCCTATTATAGTGAACGGCTAAACACCGTTGCGGTGCTTCAATAAATCGCTAAATAAGTAAGCATAAAAACAAACAAACAATAATAAACAAACTATAATTACAAAATTGGATGAACTCTATTCGCATTGCGGCCTTAGTGCACGATAATTACTCAAAACCAACGGTACTCCTGCGCACTATTAAATATGCCAATGCACCTAGCGCATCCAGAAATAATCTAAAGTGGGCTATATATTTCTCGGGAAAAATTGTGTCCAAGTAATTATGTAGAGTTATTATTGGATACCGGCGTTTTTTTGGTTTAAAAAACGGTGTTAGCAGGCTCGCGGCCCTGGTACATTTACCTTTTCAAATATCGGCAAATGGTAAACATTTTTTTCTCAATCAGGGCTGCATACGATGTAAAGTCTACCCACAAGTCAACGTAGTAAAATTAAGTAATTGAACAAAACAAAGAGCATCGACTCATGCACCGAAGAGTATAAATAGACGCTTCTGCGTCACTTGACCTCCCAGGTATCGCCATTGCGCCGAAAGTCTCTAGCGCATTTTTTAGTCTAGCCAGTTCTAGAGAACGATGACTCGCCGCCAGAGTCACTAACCGATTTGTTAGGTCGAAAGCCCCGGAAAGTTTTCTTGAAAAGAGATTGCCCGATTTAGTTTTCCAATAAAGGGGCTACCCTGGGATCGTACGGTACAATGAATGACAGGAGTCTCTGAAGAATGAAAAAGCCAAGGGCAGTGTACGCTGGGATAACAAAATATAGTGGGACGTACTATTCGCTTGTGTCGCAACATCAGCCGATGTCTGGCGGCTTCATTTGGGGGGTTTTGAATTTCAGGGGGGTAAAATGTAGAGGAGGCAGCCGTGTTTCTTTTTTATTTCAGACTAAAATTATCCGAAATGCAGAACCGAATGTACCTATTCTCCAGAACTTTTCACTTGTTGCTTGTGTACGTCAGTACGCGATTGTATTTGTTCGGAGTCTTTTTTTTTCAATTTTAATTTGAATTTCTCGTATCATTCATACCAGAAGGAAGTCATAAATTTACAAAACTTTAATGGGGGCCTCCTATTAATAAATAAAGGAGATTAAAAGTACGCTTTTATGTACACTAAAACGATGCCTAAAAAAATCAGAATAAATCCAAGTGTATAAGCATGCTTACACAGCATAAATGAGAATATAAGGTGATAAAAAAGCGACACAATAAATACACTCTAAAAATTATACAAGGCAAAGGATTATGAAAACATATTCGTACTAATCAGATCACATAAACACAGGAGCTAATATAAAATTTTGTATTTATTTAGGCAAAATTGATGGTGCTAAACAATTATTAAGTGTGGTAAGCCGATGGTATTGGACACTTTTTATAAATGGATAAGACGAAATAGAAGTTTCCATGTCAGTAGGTAGTTGATTCCAGAATATCATTCCCATAAAATACCCCGTAAGTTTTCCACAAGTAGTTTTAACCTTGGGACGTAGCCCAGTGTTTTCTTCGGAGAATCGTTTAAGGTTGAGGTTAACCAGCCTCGATTCTGCTAGGCTACCAGGAAGATTTTGTTCTTAACAACGCGGTAAATAATTCTTGCCAGGTTTTGTTCAAAAATCTTGTGTATGGTAGTTCATTCATTGAGAGTCCTGAAAATAGCATTTTCTTGGGAAAGATGAGTTTTAAAGGTCATTAGTCTTGCTGTTTGTCTCTGCAAATGCTGTAAGTGGGGCATGTAGGTTGAGTAAGTATTTTCCCATGATGAGAGACACTATAGTAAGTGGCTGTGTATGAATGAATATTAGGAGAACCGTCACGAGGTGGTGGTTGATCTCGACCGCTTAGAGAGATGGATGCAGGAAGACGTAGCTTGGTTTACACAAACGGACATTTATTATACACACCCTAAAAACCCTGAATAAACCCCAGTAGCAACAAACAGCACAAAAGCGATTACGATGAACCCCTAAGTAAATATCAGAAACTGCAATCCTCAAACGAACCAGAAGTTTATACTATAAATTACGAATAATAGACTAAATCCTCTCGTCCAAGGTAGTGTCCCACAACAATTAGTCACTAGAGTGCCTTATATGAACGTGTTCTTATATTGGACTGGTCTACCCCGGTCGTTGGCGCTGACGAGCGCAGCCGTCGTGTGTCCGAGACGTGATGGTAGCCGTAGTACTCTCGCGTTGGTGCTGGCGTGGCTGCGTGTGTCGGCCGTGTGGACGCGGTTGGCACTGCACGTCCCGAAGGGGCTCCTCGGTAGCCGCCGGAGGTACCAGGAGGATGCCCAACAAAGGCTTGTGGGACCATCGAATGAAATGTCGAAGGGGCGTGGACGCTAGTTTCGGGTTCCCGACCGTCGCCGCTGGTTCCACCAATACGGAGGCTGGTGGGGCAACAAGGACGCCACAGCCGAAGCGAGATCAGTCCGCTCCTGTAGTCTGTGGCCTCGCCGCGTTCCCATGGCTCGTTCATTAAAACTCACGGGCTCCTTCCTCCTCATGGTTCGTTCCTCTCCTCCATTTTTTTCGTTCTCCTTGTTTATATACCATCTGGCCTCCATCGCGGTACACGCTGATTTGCTCTCTCTCTTTCCACTTTCATATATGGTCACAATACCGCTTGGATCCTTCGCGCCGTTATCGAATTGGATCCCCATTTCACTACCATAATTGGTCATGATGCCATGGTGCTCCGACGCGCCGCTCATGGATTTGTGGTTTCGGGGGGCGCCAGTCAAATTCCAGGCTTTTTTTTTGGCAAATTTCAGGGGGGTTGGTAGCTTCCCCTTTCAGGGGTTGCCCTTAATACATAAAAATACCTCCGCTCTAAAGGGTCTTTCATAGAAAGCTGCTTCATCTTGGCCGCCGATGTCCTCTGCTTGCTTCCCAGGTCACCGTTCTCACTCTACACATCACCTCTTTTTTTACCACTTGTATGTAGCTCACTCCTATACATAGACCATACACGTTTTGTTTACACAACGTTCGCCACACCTATTAATAAGGCATCACTTTCTCAACGACCAATCTACTTACACAGTCCAGTTCCAACACATCACCGAAATTAAACACTTCAATACCCACCTAATTTGAAAACACTCTTCCCCAGTCCGCACTGCGCCGCTACATTATTTACACCTACTGTTCATAAACTTACAACACCCTTGCATCTGTACCGGACTGCAACATTTATGCTTTGACCTAATACACTACCTATTTGACATATTTGTGATTACTCTTGCTGGCCAGGTCATCTCCGTATTTTCGATAGGGATTATTGACCTATGACTTAAATTTCACTTTTTGCCTCTTCCATTCAGCAACTACTTCTGCTGCACAATCCTCTCGGTTATCACAAACAACCAGGTTCATATTTCTCTTGTGTCTATGGCATAGAGCCTGGCTCGATGGTTTCGCCAGAAACCAACGCTTTAGAATTTCACCCGTCACTCTGTCCTTGAGCACGGCTCTTTGTCCACTACCAGCTCGCACGCCGCCTAGCGCATCACAACTATGTCGTGAGCTACCCTCCTTGCCGTGCTCACTCTGGGCACTTCTTATTATCCTGTCTAGCTTGGAATGTTAGCTCTGCCATTTTTCCGGCTAGCCACTTTTCTGAATAGGGTTACGCTCCGACCCTCTAACGAGAGGCATCGGTGGGGGTAGTCAAGTAAATACCGGTAAAAACTCGTAAAATTCATTTACAACATCTTTTGGTTTCAGAGTGCACGCTATGCAGCGTTTGTTTGAGTGATTGGGTGCCTTGTTGATGGCTGACAAGTAAGTGATATTATCACTTCCCACCTTTTCTTCAATCCCCTGTACGTTTCATAATTTCCTCTTCAAAATATTTACGCTTGGCGCGTTTCTATAGTGTCGTGAGGTTATTGAACAGGTATTGCATCGTAGTTTGAGGCTAGATTGAATGATTGGAGCAGTTTTCTTATGCAGGCTGTCGTTTATTGATGCTACACATGAGACTACGGGTTTTCCAGAGGATTCGGCGCATCGAAAACCATCGGGTAACTTTGCCAGGAGAACTAAGTTGCTGGGACGCTCGCTCAATAACGTTACTGAACATTTTAATGGCAATGGAGGGATCTGATTCACATCAAGCAGGAGAAGAATCAGTTAAAAACTGAAGCACCAACCTCCTTATCAAAATATTGTTTTTGTTTGCTTGGAACGTCCTGGGGTAGCTAGATTCAACCAATGTGAAGACAGGAAAATGACCTGTTACAGAAATATTTGCTGCGCCTGAATGTTGCTCACTGGTTAGGTTGCCTAAAATATGATATATATAAATTTTGGTACCGTTCCAAGAACATCTATGAGGCACACTAATTAAAATTCTAGACCATGCCCAATAAAGATTTTACATAGTTTCAGCAGAGCTGACCCGTCGGATCAAATGAAGTAATATTAATGTCACCAAACAATACAATACTTTTGCCTTCATTTGCAAGTTTGTTTAGAATTGTTCCATGTTTTGAGCCGAACTCTGCGTATGGTTATGATGAAGATAGGTATAGAGATCCAGTTACTGTGCTATAACTATTGCTCCGCAGAAAATCGAAGTCAAATTCCAACCAAACTGATTCAACGTGAGCAGATAAAAAATTAATGTCACTACGGCGAACGATCAGTCTGATTGGAGAATACTTACATGCCAGACTCGCAATATCGATTATCGTCTCGACAACAAAACCTAACTCAATACCGAGGGATAGCATATAAGTTTATGTCGGATGAGGTTAGCCAAACTTCTGAAAGACATACAAATGTTGTAAGCGCTATAATAAGGAGGCAGCAGCAATTCCTATGTTCAAAAGTTTTTTTAAAGGCGGAAAAATTGTTTACAGAAAACATGAGTATTTAAGAGTGTAGCCTTTTCAGACGGCTGGAACCGTTTAAAATAGAGGACATCCACTAAACCTGCACAAGAACTGAACACTTTTTGCGAGAGGGTGACGGGAACTACTGTATTGCCGGATAAGTTGCAAAACGTCAGGGACCATGACTGCGTAAAACTTACACGATATTTTTGAGACCGAAACCTTTTACCGCAAGAAATTAGCGTAGGTTCAGCCTTTCAAACTGATGTGCGTCATGTTAAACACATCCCTTATCATTTTCGGTCGGTGTTAATTATTCGTAAATCTCGCCTAAGACGTTCTTAGGAGTGGAGTGACATAAATCACAAAAAATTTAAAATTGCATTTTTTCGTCCTCGGGTAATCGCTAGAGGGCACATCGAAAAGCAATAATCATGGGTGTGCAAGAACTGTAATCCAAAATTGTTCGCTTGCAACATTGTTGCAACACTCTTCAAGATGATCTCCGCACAAAATTTTCAAGTTATCCCAGCTTTTTGCTTCTAATGACCTTTGTACCAATTATTTTCGGAGTAGTATGTGTGCTCGCGTAGTGCGAGGGCACAGGTTCACAATGTGTGCACAAAGTTCATACCTCTGCATGCGTGAGAATAAATTTTTCACAGGTTCGGTGTAGGCAACTTGTGTTCACTCAAAAGATTGAGTTTGGGGGAAGTTTTATTCGCTGTTTGCGATTTTATCATAGAACATAATTTACGCCAGGACACTAACTACATGTCAGATACAAAGTTCTTACAGAACAACGCTTTTATCACGCCGCAGAACTTCGCCACCTAATTCAAGGTTCAATAAACACGGCACAAATTTCGTGCTTAGTTGAAAAACGAAATAGACACCGATAATCATTCTTCCCTAGATACTTTTGCAAGTAAAGGTTAATGCTGTTTATTTTTTTACAGGAAAATTGTATGTGGAATCTGGAAAATTATTTAGGTTGTTCGAATGCTTTTTGGGTTTGTTTTAAACGGCATGTTAACGGTCGCCATTGATTTCCTTGCACGTGGCCGTGCTTGTGGGGATCATACAGGTAGCGGTGCAGCTCTAGGTTCCTGAAAACACACACCTTATCAGCTTTGTTTTCTCTTTATTGCACGATAGCTTCTTGCACTTCTTATTCGGAAAGGTAAGATGAACAAGTTGATACATCTACTCGAACTATCCACTCTTGCATCGTTTTTTAGTCATAGATGTGGTGCAACCGCAAGAACGCGTCAAAGAGAAAGGAATCCAGTGCACTTCAGGTACTTTTGCGGAAGTGGATAGTGCATACGAAGAAATAAACAGCAATTTTTTAACTAAATGTCTCCTTGAGCCCCTTGTACAAATCAGAAGAAGCCCTTTACAGCTAGACCTTTACGGCGGCATCACTAATAAACCCGGGATAGCTAGGAAGTCATTTTTTTGCACTCAATGTGAGCAGTGTGATACTCAAGTAGAATTTCCTCGGAGTTGTAGTTCGCAACGCTTTGGTCCCGGTACCGTGGTTTGTAGTTGGCTGCGGTGATGTCCGCCGAACAGAGCGAGCGAACAAGACACCCAAGGCAGAAAGAAAACGAAGAAGATCTGTCGAAACTATGAGGGAGAAGGCAGCACGCGTGCAATGGTTTCGTCTTTCTCACTACCTCCCTCTCGCACTTTCGCCATGCTTCGCGCCGAGGAGCACCCTGCCCATGGAGGAAAGAACGGACGTAACTTCTACAGCACCCGGAACCGCCATATTGGTCAACCGCCATTTTTTGCTTGTATTTCGCGCGCAAGCGCTTCCTCCTCCGCCATCGCTCGCTCCACTGCCATCTGCTTCGTCTTTCGCGGCCGACCATTGGCTACCGGCTGGGCCGCGCAGTGACGCCGTGCCTCGGTGGGCCGGCCTTTAGCGCCATTGCTAGGACGCGGTTGCCGTCAGCCTACAATGGCGGTGAAAAAATTACCTCACTTCTTCCACACTCTTCCCAATGAGCCGGCGACTAGAGGGGCCTCTCCTGAGCTTCTCTCCTCCATGACCCTGCCCCTCAAACTTTTTCCAAAGACTCCTCTCTCCTCTTCCGTTCGTGGATCATCCGAAACACGTGACATTAACGCGGTAGGTTCAAACGTGATTTGCAACTACCTGCTTGGCGGCGGCGACGAGCTTTGAGATAACGGAACGGTAGCGGGCCGCCGTGCGTTCGCTGATCCGGCGATCACTTTCTGAGGCCCAGCAGATATACGCCGTGACGGACAAGGCGGCAGTTCGCGCTGCCCCCAAATTTCGCATTAGAGAGTGCAGTATTCATGAGTGCTTGGTTAGGAAACACCTCTATAACAGCTCACGTATCATGATAAAGCGCAATTCGCCAAGTTCCATAAACGCTTGCCTTATTACTGTACACATATAAATGCCTGAGAGGACATTTTCAATGGAAATAGCAGCAGTGTAACGCTAAAATACCTTTTATATTAACTTTTTTAGCATATGGCGATAGTGTGAACCATAATTGGCACATGAACAACAGACTGGTTTAATTGTTGATTCCACATAGGAAGGTTAAGAATGTTGTGAACTAAAGCAAAACACTCTTTTTCTCTAAGCTGCGTTCATTTTGTTTTGAAAGCGCAGGAGTTTTATTTGGGTCCAAACGACTACGGTCAATAACAGATTGAAGTGAATGTATCAAGATTTTTCGAACGAAAAGCTTTACAAAATGAATAACTATATTGACAGATCGGTAAAACAATACTGAAATATTTGCTTTTGGCTTGTTCAACATAATAATTATAGCTTCAGTACAATTTGTAATGTACTTCACCTCATTATGAAATCAAATTCATGTAAATCAGCAGAGCGACAGAAGAAAGATTTGTAGAACAATACAAACGCAGTTTTGCTTGAAAGATCAGTGATGACCATAAAAAGTAATATACATGCGAACTTTGCCGACAGATAGAAATCCGTCAAAAGTTAATTCAATGACTGCCTTCTTAGGTATGGTATATTCCTGGAACTGTCTTTATTGCGATTTTCTAGTCGTGAAAGGTGCATCTACTTGCACGTACCATGTTTGAAATATGCAAAAATCAATAGCTTTTTTTTTGCGAGAGATTAGTTTGCATGGCACCAAAATGTAACAATTTTTATAACTTCTTTCTACAATATTTCACACCCCATACATACAGAATTATCTAAAACACCGTGGCTAAAAGATGGGAATGTGCGAAAAGATAACCTGCAGAAACTAAAAACTAAAGTGTACATTCATACCCCCTGCCAACTTAGCACGTTCGCGTCTGTGGAACATTCGTCCTTAAGAAAGGCATTTCTGCCAGCGTAGTTTGCGATTACTTTTTTAGGTTTTGTTATATTACCTAAGCATGCTAAACAAATCAGCCGGCTGTATATAATGAAGTACTGAAATGTGCATGCATAAACGGAGGCCAGCTTGACGACTATAAAATTTTCAAATTCGTAAAGGTCTGTCGGGTAATTTTGTCAGAGTAGTACATTTGAGGAGCTTGAAGCGGCTCCTTTTTGGCAAATACTAGGATATGCCATTTACTGTTGAAGCTACCGAGCTCATTCTGTGTGTCTATGCAGAGCAGTTTCATTTGCATTCCGCGGTTAATTTGATCGCTTTTCATTGCATAACAAATACTCGCAATCATTGGTGCATAGACCGTTCAAAATTCCGGCAGAAATGATTTCCAACTTTCGCAGGTTGCATGCTGCATTTGGTGAGTTTTGATGCTGAATAAATAAGTATGCTGTACGCCCGTTCACCAGACGTGCCTTTACATTCCTTCCTTCGTTCCTCATTGAGTCTTTAGTCAAATTTAATTTTGTGTAAAACATGTAATACAAAACTTTAAAGTCCAGGACGCGGACCATCGGGATTATGCTAATTTAATTTAAATAGGAAAGGATAAGGAAGGGCACAAATAAAACCGGACAATTGTGCAGCGCGGGCGGACGTCTTTCTTGCTTCATGGCCTTAGGAATGTCTCGAGTTTACCATTTCCGTGCGATTCTGTAGCTTGGTTATTATTTGCAAAAAAAAATAAAACGTTTTACTTTTGTTCCTTACGCAAAGCAACGTTGAGAATGCAGCTGCGTAGTAAATGTCACAGCAATAATCGAAACACGCGCTACATAAACAGCGTTCAGAAACGTTTCGTATAATTATAGCTACATCTTCACCTTCCCAGATGCGCCTTGAAAAACTGGTAGTCTTGTCTCTTTTCGGATGAGTGTTTCTGGTAGAAGCTGTCTTAGGTTCTGTGCTATCTCTATGCCGACGGCAGGATTCTACTTTACTCGCCCTATGGGCAGCAAAGGATACATGCGCAGGGAAAAGGCCCGACACTCCTCCTCCTCAACCAATCAGATCACGCATGTCCAACGGCATTGCGGCCTCCGGCGAGGTAGCACCCTCTTCTATAAAGCGATAACAGCAGGAATATTGCCCTTCACGGTCGGCAACTGTTCGTTTGAACAAGTTTTGGCGCTCAAAACATCAAAAGTGAACATTACGATTTCGCTACGTGGTAGTAACGGGTAAGAGCAACAGGAGTGGCTGCATTCTTAACCGACACTGCTGAATTTCATGCCGTGTACAAACAGATATATACAGAGACCGTGAAATCTGAAATACCCGTCAGCAAACATAATTATGCAAAAACGATGACATGTGGTAGCTCATGCGACCATTGCGGTAGCTAGTGCTGTGTGCCTGGGCCAGGTTGATAACTTTCCTGGGTGGCTTCCGTCGTCAACCTGCCGGGCTAAAGATTTCTTTGTTGGATCTATAAGGTTATTATATGCTTCCATTGCCGTCATCAGTTCGGCTTGTTTTTGCAAAATTGCCCTCAATGTATATGATCTAAAAATTGTATTCTGTTAACAGGATACGTTTATTCTGCTCTCGGATTGAAAATAGAGAAACATTCCATTATAATGGACACAGTCCTTTTAGTTTGGTTCTTTAGACGAATCACCAACCATAATTTATCTTCTTCCAAAAGCTGGTGACCTATTTTGAACGTGTGGCTTTTAAGGTGTGGTCACCTACAAGCAACGTTTGTGAGCGCTGATTTGCTGTACTTTTATGGCAGAAGTCGTCGCCATTAGCTCCAAAACGAAGCATCTTGTAGGGAATGTCAGTATCGCGGTTATTTTATATTCAAGCAGGGGTTAGCAGCATCGTCAATGTACTACCAAGCCTTGGGAATTTCACTTGCGCCGTTGGTGTACTCACTCATATAGTTTTCGCAAAACACACCTTTTACCCATTTTCACCCTTAAGGCTACTATTCATTCGTTAGTGGAAAGTTGAAACTGTACTTCAATTTTTGAGTAATACTTTTATAACATTCATGACGTTATCTATAGTATGTCCTATCTTCTTGGAGAGTCGGCATTGAAAATTCAGCGGGCATGCCCCGAAAGCAAGCAACCTTAACCAAAACCTCAGCCGTATTTCTATCATATAGAGCCATGATCAACCCGCGCGTTTCCCAATAAAAAAAATGGCGGGACGCGTTGTACGGGATAACGAACAAGTGGTTGCTTCACCCTCACTACACGATAAAGTGACGTGCAAGTGTCCACTCAAGCTTAGGCGACCTGATATAATTAAAATATAATTGTAACGTGGTTCTCGGCAAAATGTTTTCACGGGGGAAGAGAGTTACCCCGGTCATATAGCGAAAGCTGGGTGGACAACTGGAGCGTTCATACTGATACCGGAAGCGGAGGAGCGTGATGGACGGGCTCATTTGGATCCATTTTGAAACCGCGAGGGCGCGAAGACCGCGTTAATGACGCAGGAAAGTGGCCGCTCATCCCTGTGTCACCTTTATTATCAAACGCGGCACAATTTCTGGCCGGCTAACGTGTCGGGCTTCTGGCGTGTCGGGCTTCTGGCCGACACGCCAGAAGCCCGAGGCGTGTCGCAGTGTGGGCAGACGTGTGCGTCTGGCTCATTTAAAAAAATGAGTTTGACCTGACAGCTATTCATCGTTGGAGGTCCTGGCTACGGCAAAGTTTGAAATCTGGTTTTGATACCAAAATGTAAGAATGTGGCGATAGGTGAAGGCAGCTAAATGTAGTGTTCTTCAACAATCAGGCCACTTGAAGTGTATTATAATCTTGGCGCAGCACGGCACAAGCGACGCCTAAATATTACCTTGTGTTGCAGATATCTTTCACATGTTGTTGAAAAAGCTGCAGTTCAACAGGGCGTTTCATCAAGCCTCTTTTCAAGTCTTCTATAACTGCCTAAGACATCTTGGTGAGAGCATTTGGGACTGTAAATATGCAAAAAAGAACTTCCCAAGCCTAACAACTGTCGGTTGTGTCAGTTCCAGGATTATAAAACAGGACTTGGGACATCGTTTCTACTCTAATAAACCTAAAAAATCTGGTTCTTCCCTCTTCCGTACGAACCGGTAAAACACGACAGTGAAATGTGCCTTCACAAAAGCAGTTTAATGTTTATTGTGCATCTATATGAACTGGCACATCGCTATTTACATTGCGTCGGTATGGCACCGTTATCCGCATCAACGTTAGACACTGGATTGCACGCGCCGGATCATTGCGTTAATCAGGCTGAAACCACAGGCGCTCGCAAACCATTCGTGCGAACGAAACCAAAAGGGTTGTCAGGGAATCCTTTGGTTTACACACGGTCCGGTGCAGCGAACGGAGCAGCGGACCTGGTCACAAAGGTGACATCCGCAAGTAGGCTTCTCCGCAGCTGACGCTGCGCGTCCGCCATACACGTACCCGCTGGCATAGAGGCGCCAACTGTCGCCGCTCATTAGCGTCATGATGCACCACTTCGCTTCGGCTCTCCCAGATGACAGCACCATCTGATAGGAAAGACATAAGGCGCGTTCGTCGTCCAATCCACGCATCCACTCATAGCACAGTCGCGAGCACGTTTCGTACCTCCCGTAGCTGCAAAAAAGTTCGTGGCAGCCGCGTCGACCGACATTTTTCTGGCGATGTCATTTTCGTGACGTATATCACGTAAGGTAGATGTTTGTGGACCCCAACATAAAATACTTTCGTCTTAAAATGGATATTCTACACAATAAAGCGCTGTTTTCACGGCAAAGATTGCTGGATTCCAGAAGCAGGGTTCCCAGCATATTTTAGTGTGCGTTGCGTCCTTTGGGGTTTTGCTTTTCCCTGTACCACCACGGCAAAGCTTTGCTTACCTGGTCGCATGCCCCTCTTCTATTCGTAATAAGGTGTGGCTTGATATTTTGATGGTTTCAAGAATCGCTTTTCTTGCGTGCCCGCTGTTCGCCCGTGCATCATGTTCCACATGATCAGGGGATTGTGCATACATCAATAATTTTTTCTTGTATAATCTTTTTCAGTGATGTATGCTTGCCCTTGTTTGTGTTTATTTTTGCTGCGAGAAGTTTTCGACACGCTTGGTTTTCTGTTTATTTTCCGTCCTATGGTGGGGTAGAAGCACAAAAACCACTCGTGCTGTGTAACGTTTCGGGGTAAAAAAAGTGCACAACTACTATTTATAAAGCGGAACGCTTCACGACTGGCCAAGTCTTGTAAAACATGAAGCAAATTTGATGGGTAAACTCAAAGTTTGAATTTGCCTGACTCACTAGCACGCACACTAAGAGAAATAAAAATAAGGTGGGAAAATTGAAATGGTGCCCAGCACTCCTTGTATTGCATTGGTTACGAAAGCATGACTGTTGAGTTTCCGGTCACCTGCTTGTCCTCTTGGTATTATTGTAATCCTTTTCCTTTTGTGCCTTTTACGTGCAGAGCAATTTAGGGGCTAGCCTTGTCGTCGTAGCTCGTCGTAACGCGTAACGCCTCTAGATGTCAAGCTCCTGCCGGAATCAGGCGGCGCAGCGAGATAGCGGACCCAAGAAGAGCCCGGCTTGCCGTAGTAGCGGCGTAAGGGAAGTGAAACTTCCCATACCTTGCATGGGAGGTGATATTCGCTTGCAGCGCCTGTCGAACCCGTTGTTTTGGGGTACGTACTAAAAACATGGCGGCGCGTTGCAGACGCGCACTGGGAGACGCCATATTGATGAGGACTGAGAGGCCGAGCAGGGTGGTTGGGCGACTTAGTAACAAATTGAATTTAGACATAGAAGAAATGTAAATTGACCGAATGGAAGTTATTCAGGTGGTGAGCGGGCGACCTTCTTCCTGATGCGCTACCCGCCACATGGCCAAAAGGGCAATAGTTGCGTTCTGATTGGTGACGTATTGCGCATACACTTAATTTTGAACCCTTTATTCGAAGAACGACTTTGTCTCGTTTACTAGTAAACACAAACTGGGCAAGAATAAAGAGCAGAGGTTTTTTTAATGCTTTATTACCAAAATGTACTGTTAAAACACAAGTTGAATATTTTGCACTTTAGTCGCAAACAAAAGTATGGCACATGCCCGCATGCTAATAACTAGGTATCAAGCCACTGCAGATCTGTGTAGTGCCTTGTTTGTCCAAGGTCCGTGTTTCCAGAAACAGCTCAAAGTAGCCGCGCATTTTTCGTTTAGGCCGCGTTATGCACCTTAAACACCCAGCGCGGAAATTATTCAGCACACGTGCCGCTTCGGAGCATATTTCGGCCATGGCTCATCAAGGTCATTATGTACACAGTGCATTCTTGTTTCTGGGGCTAGAATCTCCGCTTCTGCAGTATGCACGGTACCGCAGCGAGATAATAAGATTGCAAGACCTCGGGCGGAATTTGAATTGATTTAGCACTTTGTATGCTTTAACGTGCGTTTTTAAAGAGACAGTAACAAAACCGCCTAATTTGTGGCACAGCTAAGCCCCCTTAGGATAAATGCAGCATAACAGAAACGAGCGAAGCGATTCCAACTGTTGCTTGCCACAGTGTATTATTCCTAATTGAGGAGATTTCGCTCCATGTCGCACGCACTTCAAGTTTCTTTCGGTGCTTCCTTTGTCGCTAGATCTTTAGCAACGCGTACATCTAGGTTTCCCTGCTACTAGCACACCAATTCATATATATAAAAACCATCTGAATACGTTGGGCATGCAAAAACGGCGATGGCTCAATCATGTAAGTAGTCTGCTTTCATTATAGGGCAATTTACGAACTACGATATTTCATTCCCACCTAGAATCAAACTACGTCGAAATAGGCGCACTTTAACCGTGTCTGAAATCATGTTGCTATCTGCGATCAAGCTATGTCGAAAGTACTGGGCAATTCAACTACGTCCCAAAAGAAGATTTGCACCCACCATCAAGCTATGCGAAATACGCGGGAACGCGTCAATGCCTGTTTGGACGCTATCGTTCCTACAGTTTATTAGCTTGAAAGCATCGTTTGTAGCAGACACTGAGTTTTTTATGCATGGTTGAGTATACATTTGTCTCGCTGCACATCTCTCTGTGTGCTTTAAGAAATAACAGGAGTTTAGAAAATAAAAAATAAAATAGCGTTAACAAAAGTCAAGCAAAAAGCTTTGCTTTCAGCAAAGGTCAGCAAAAAGGTCAGCAAATAGCTTTGCTTTCCTCCCCTTCGCAAGGCGCGATATTGCACTGAATTTCAATAATTTAGGTTCAGACATTGCTTTCTATACGAACGAGAGTATTTCACTAAGAAGTAAACACGTCACAGACCATTCTGAGTTGAATGAAGCGTTCTATGTGATAGTCAGTATGATTAGAGCAGAAGCCAGCACGCACGACTTTTCATGGATGCGCAAACCACCGGATAACCAATCCGCCATGTTAGTTCTCCGCGGCTTGATTTACTGCAAATTCCCAGTTTAAAGGGGCCATGAATTCAAAATACAACATTGGCATAATAAAAATCAACCGTGTCCCGTTTACATTGATAACAATTTTATCGAAAACTTGGAAAACATAACGGCAATAACAAAGAAAACAAGTTGAGCAGTGGTGACCCCCTAGCCACTATGCGGCAACATTTTTGTGACGTCACCAACTCTTGGTCCTGCGATTGGTGTACGCCGAACTGACCCATCGCCAAGGCGCATGAGTGAACGATTTTGTTGAAGGATCTAGTTATGTCTGATCGCATCACTTGAATGCTAACACGGAGTTTACAAAGTAAACATTATGTTTTAGTGCGGACCTATATGATGCTGTTGCTGCCCATTGCACATCACTGCAGCGGGAAATTTGAACGTTTTGTATTTTTAGGGTTTTCCTCACTTAAAACACGTCTTTTTTTGTGACTGAAATGGGGCTGAGTGAGGCACTGAATCCCGTTTTTTTAATTACACAAGGTTGTATTTTTATTTCAGTGTCCTCTTAAACAATGTTCTCCTGTTTACCGAGCCAGATCTTGTTCTAGGCTTAAAAGAGCGTTAATGTCTATGAGTTCTCGCCACGGCATGGTCCAAGGCTGCACGTGCCCGACGAACTGGAAGCGCCTAAAAACAAAGTCTAAGGGTGTCTAACTGGGCGAGCAGAAGGCGCTATTAGGGGCGAAGCTCCTAAAGCCATGGGTCTGTCCATCCCTTGTGTCTCGTGGGTACGGCATGCTTTCAGAGATGTCGCAAGTGGGCCGCGTTGCACGCGCAAGAACCGGCTGCAACCGGCAGCGCAAACTCCGGCACCGGGAGCGCGAGCTTGTCTGTGTTCTCCAACGGAGGCGCGAGCGCACGTGCACTGCGAGGGGGAGATCACGCAAGAGATCACGCCACGAACGCAGGCAGTCGTTCTCGGAGATCGAACGAGACGCAAGGACCTTTGCTCGTTTCCTCTCGTCTTGTTCGGGCACAAGTTCGCCCTAAATAAAAGTTCTTTCTTTACCGTTGTGTCCCATCCTACGTGACAAATTGTGGTGGAGGTGCGGGGTAGTCCTCGATGGCGCGGGGTCTTTCACCAGGTCTGGGCCTGGGAGCATTGACTCCGAAAATAAAAGTTGATTTGTACAATGTACGCACACAGTCTTACGTCTTTCTTAATGATGTAATGGGCGAACTTTCACGGGAGAGTTACGGTTACCGATGATCTCCCCCTCTCGAGCTTCGCCCCACTTATCATCATTCATTCCGTGGATATGGCGTGATTTTTTTCTTTATGCGAAAGCTTTGGGAGCCCTATTCTGCCAGAAACTGTCATTGCCCGCTCAAGAAAATGACCGCGGCTGTAAAGAGCAAACACAAAGGCCTCCGTGATCCAATTAGATTTGAGCCCGAGTACCCTGTAAAAGCCCGATGCGCTACGTTTTCATTACTTCCGCACGTGCATGCACGTGAACAGAACACGTGCATTCCAACCACACAGAACAATGATTAAGATGGAGCTGTGGCGTGTGTCACAATTTGGCATGTTAAAGTAAGAGACGCAAGGACAATCACAGAAAGAGACGCCAACACGGTGTAGCAATGAAGGAGTATTTTTAAGTATGACACGTCGTCAACGGCCACGTTGGGGAAAGCGCGCACCCAGCTCGCGTTCACCACAGGCGAGCGTCGCTTGCGTCCGCCAAAATCCTCCCCAGCACAGCTAACCCCGGCGCACGGTGTATTTCCATTCACGGCAGCGGGTTCCATATGTGGTGCGTAAAAAATGATAAAATACAGGAAAATGCTCAGCACGCGCTTAACTCCTATTGACTGCAAGGCGTTTCATAGCGCGTTGCCCACAACAAATAAAACGGAAAAAAGCGCGTGGTTCAAAAATCTCGCCCGCAGTCCAAGTTTCTGTTTAGTTTCCGCGAAGGCGATGTCGCAGCCGCATAGATAGTGAGACTGCACCGGGAAGATGCAGTCAGCATGAGGCATACAGCGATAAAGGAGTAGTTGCGGAACCTGGCATGAGAAACGTTTTCGCGCTCTTATTTCATGAGAATATGACTAGGAATCCTCCGCAACCTTATACTCCTCAACCTTTACTTTGTTATAATGGACTGCGGTTCACCCTTTTTTGCAACCACGTATATTCCGTAACATGCGCACATTTTAGTATTGAGTGTATGTAAAGAACCCTTTATGCATTCTACAGCAGATGATAAGCAAGAATCTATGCTGCCTTCGCACGACATTTTATGGTTAGTTCTGGCAAACTGTTTGGTCATTGTTCATAAAATATTCGATGCACTTATGCATAACCTGCATTTACAGAGTTGAATGCCACTACCCTTTTTATGATAGAGGTGGTATTTTTCGTACCGCTAAAGCCGTTTGGTTTGCACTCTACTATTGCATGTTTTGCGAATTGACACTGCGCAGCATGGAGACCCAGAAATTTTGCCAGTTCAATCATCATTACTGATTGACGACTACATAATGTGAAACCATTGCACTCCAGAAAAAAGCGTGGGGCCCGGATCGAATGGACCCAGTTCTCAAAAGAGAAACTTCTATTATCTGCTGAAATTCATGACAGTTCCTCGGTTTTCGCTGCCCTGAACAGCTAGGGCCATTGGTTTTTGCATGGGGAAAGAGATTATCCTCTTGGTCTTTTAAAATCGAGCGAAATTTTCCTTAAAGCAACACAGTATCTGTTCGAAATTAGCTAACGCATATAGAGTAGCTCTCAAGTGTAATTCGTTTTAATATGCTCGGCTCCAAAGATTTCTCGGGCGATGCTGCCGAGCATTTCGCCCTTTTTCGCGGAATGTAAATTCTTAGCGATTCCGTAATTCAGAATGTGGGCACGAAAACGCCTGATTTCCCATTCAGCGCTTGTGTCGTCTGGTTCTTCCCTACATGTTTTATTTTAACGATTACCACCTTGCAGATAGAAAATAACAGGGTTATATTGGGTTTGGCGAGTTGTCTAGTCATCGCGTACTAGTCCTCATTGGAGCATGTCCTGCGCAATTTTGTCTCTTCCTAACGTGGTCACTGGGTGCGAGCTATTAATGCGGTTCATCGTGAACTTTCGGTGTTACCATCACGCGAAAACTCAAGAATGGGCGTTGTAGCGACAAAAGAGTGAGCGGTGAATGGTTGACCTTTCACAACACCACCAACTACACCATGCCTATTATATTTGCGTATTTGAGCAACCCAAGATGTCTATTATGTAACCTAGCTATTATGTAACGCCAGCTAGGCTAGCATGGCAGCAATTATCCATTTATATCTGTGCCCAAGTAACCAGAAATGAATTTGCAGAACCCATATGGCATGCGTGAAAATTTTGCGTTCTTAGTGGAAGTACTTATTTCCATGAGACATCCATGATTAGGGCTCGCTGCATTCTCGGAATTTAGATGGCGCCATTGGCCCCATAATTTTTTGGGATGCGCACCCGAGACGAGCTGCCCTCACACAGTAAGAGAAATATATTAATGGGGAGGGCAAATTATGCGCAATAAATGAAAGAGAACCCAGTGCTTAGAAAGACAGCATCGACGGAGCAATAAGAATAGTATCACGAGGAGCCCTAGAAACTTCACGTGATACTCGCGCAAATGAAAAAAAATTCTTACCCGAGAATAGCAAAGACATTTCGCCATTATTAAGATAGAAATACATTCCGTAGTCCCCAACACGCACAGCCACACGAACACTATACGTGGGATCTTACGAAAGCTCTGCCGAAATTGCTGCGCAGGGCGCGTTGCAACTGTCAGCGACAGCCGTTCATGTCGACAAACCAAGTAACGACACAGAACATACGCAGCCGCAGAGAGTGATTAATCGGATGCCTATTAAAGGGATCCTGAATATAAAATACAACTTTGTGTAATTTTTAAAAGTTGCTTTTGATAACCACACAATTCCACTGCAGTCACGAAAGGCGTGTTTTTTTAAGAAAGGACGTGAAAAATATTTAACTCTTTCAAAGTTCGCGCCACATAGGCTTAATATCGGCTGGCGTAGACAGGAGTAGTAGAATTTCGGCAAGGATAAAAAATTTTATCAGTGTTTTAACTACACGTTCCATTGAAATCAGACGAATGTAACGAAACTAGAGGCCGTACTACAATCACCCAGGCTTGTATCTTTGCGGTGGCTTAGGTGGCTAGCCGCTAATCCCGCCGACAAGGATCGAATACGTCATAGAAAGCAGTGGAAAGTGGGTTGGAAGGTGTCACTATTACATATGTGTTGTTTAATATCTCAATTATTAGATCGAATTTGGCGATAAATTTGGTATCATTCATGTCGGGTCAACGAAGTGTTGGAAATATGCCAAACTTCTGTCTTCGTGGACTCTTTATGTCCTCTTCATGGTGGCTAGGTTACACTAGTTAGCTTTGGAATTGGGTATTCAGTGTCACGATAGCTCGCTCATTGCCCGCATTGGTAAACTGGTGCCTCTGCTAAAAGCAATCTAGCGACAGCTGCGCGTATGCTACTTATGTCGCCTCGCAGACGGAACTTCGGTGTACATTCTCGTATTACTTCTTATTAGTTGGGTACGGAAGTGGCATACTATAAGCATTTTTGCTCAGCAGGTTGTGCTCTATAGGTAAGTCGTTGTTCTATCTCTGACTGTTTTTTATGCTCTAGTGTAAGTCGGGAGGGAACCAGAGTGAAGGTCTAAAATTCAATGGCATGGGTGTTCTGGAGGCCGTCTCGTAAAGTGGCTTTCCGTGTACGATTTTGACTCATGTTTCCTTGAAGGCTAGTACACGTGCCTCATCGTATCTCCGAGCTAAGCTGGGAGGTTGGCCGCCGGGCGTATTTTGTGATGTTTGTGGGCGCATAGCTTTTAATACTACGTGAAATGCTGGGCCATCTACTATTAGTACTTGTCGCTATAAAATGAAACACAAGCGTCCTCCAGCGCCGCAGATAAACACTAGCAAATTATGTAACTACAACAAAGAAAAAAATGCAGCCCGTCCACTTAGTAAAAACTCCAGCGAACGCCACTTGATTGTTGTGTTTTCTATGTTGCGGTTTCGTCATGTTGTGGATTTCCTGTGTTATTTTCTAGGACATTGGCAGAATGTCAACGTCATAGACTAAGAATACACACAATGGGCGGGTAGAGACAATGACGTTATATTATTGCGGGGCTACGCCAATCATAGCCTAAGCTGTTACAGTGCGAGGCACAGATAGCCGCTGAAGAGTCCGTGGCATTGCGCAATCAAAAGGGGGCGAGAGACACGCCGCACATGGCGAGGAGTATACACGGCTCGGGAAAAAGAAAAAGCTATGAGGTTAGGTTTTTGTGAGGGGATAGATGGGTGACAGTTTCGGGCCCTTTTCACACATCTGTCCCCTCCCAGAAACAACACAGCATAGCATAGGCGGCGGCGGAGAAGAGGAATATCAGGTGGGGCCGTAAGGATGTAACCACACTCCCTCCTTTGACAACTATGATTTACTGGGAAACCCTGAGAGTGGGACGCCAACTTAGACTTACACCTGTACCCTTGAAGTCCGCTTTATTTGTAAGTACAGACTAATCGCTGGCAAGACATTTTTTGAGAGGCCCTATATGCCATCTCAAACCAAATATTCCAGAACTAACACAATTTTCTGTTGAATTTTTCCGAACACGAAGCACAAGTCACTTAGCAAATCGTCGCTGGCACCGTACCCTGGGATCCTAGCCATATACAGTTTCTCTGTAAAAGGGTCCCGGCAGGTGGTTTCAAAGAGGTGGATTTGGCTACTAAGCTGGCACCCAGTTTTTTACAGAGGAGAAAATCAGTGGCGTATAAAGAAAGCACCAGTGCTTGTTCAAAAATTTCGCACAAGAAACCAGTGTCCACAATTACGAAATATTTAAGGATTTTCTTACCATCCTTTTTCATATATTCTCTGTGCCTGTTGACGTGTGCCACCTAGGCCACATACCATGCGGCTGCTTTAATATGCACTGGACAGGTTCGGCTAGAGCCACAGCTGGGCGGTATGAAAACTGTGGTTGATTCCTTCGCCATAGGAATCGATCAAAGACCAAGTGAAATGTGCAGTGTAATCTCCAGCTGAGCATGATTTTCGGGTCGGCGGCTGTCTTGTGGGTGTGCTCGGCGAGCGACGTCCAGCTGGTGGGTTACTTCGGCAAAGGTGTACTGGCGTCATTTCCCTGATGCTTATGACGTCAGTGAATTCTTGGTGTATCCAGGCATAAAACACCTTCGCAATAAAGTATAAACCCGAAAGCGAAAAACCTTAAGTATAACCTACTCTTTAGTACTAAAGGTTGCTTTCCCGCAGGAAGACCCTACGTGCACGGGTGCACACTTTACTGGCCGCTTGCTTCGTTGCACTGGCGTCATTTCCGTTACGGATATGACGTGACTGAAACCTTCGTGTATACGGGAACAAAAACACTTGCGTGTTTGAAAAACACCAGGATGTGCTTCCTTCACTACACTACACGCTGATACAGCCGTGGCTGCCAGCCGTCGAGACAGAAGAGGTGCCTTATAAATTATTCGGTGTGGCGGGAGTCTCGATACAGCATTCACGCCCTGAGCATGGCCGCCAGCCGGTCGATGCATTCAGAAGCCGCTGAACGACGTGCGACTTCTACCTTGCACTGTTGCGCACAGAGCTGAGAAGTGCGTAGCCCGCATAGTTCTTTCCGTCCGCGACACACTCCTCTGCCAGCGAGCGGTTCTACTAATGAATGCGCATTTGATATTCACGTTGCAAAGAGTGAGTTGTCGGAATGTCGCCAAGACATGAAGGGTTGAATTCCCACAAAGAGCCGAAGACGAGAGACGGAAAGGGAGCCGGAAAGCAGACAGGTTGCTTTAGGAATTATGTGATCTAGTTCAGTGTCCAGAGGCGACTCGTATATGCTAAAGGAGGAACGCATCCTGATAGGCCGAGAACCTGTTTATTTTATAATTTTTTCGCTTAATTCCCCGATGACTGAGTGCGATTTATCAAGGTTCACGTTATGAAGTGCGACTACTGACTCACTTATGAAGTGCGACTACTCAATTTAATACTTCCGCTCTGCGATAAGATCACTGAAAAAAATGTACAAGACCCCCTACACAATGTTATGCGCAAACATCATAATGATGAATTCGGAGGCATATTTTCAGCCATAGTAACGGCTGTGATGAAGGGAATCGCAACCTTTAGGGCGAATATTATGTATTCTGCAAACCCCACTTGTTTATGCTCAAACCAGGTGTCTTTTTATAATTTGGTACTGCCCCAAACTTGTTCTGTTTCTGGCCCTGAAGGGAAGTGGTTACACTCTCGTACCAAAACATTTTCTGCTGACATCACCGGCAATAAAACAATTACCGATTCTACCTCAACTTCGCGTTAGAAAAATTACATTTTTCGCTATTTAAAAATACAACCAGTATTTTGAAAAGCTAATTCATCTGAAACAAAAATTAAAAAATATCAGCGAATAATCTGCGCCTGCAAAGGAAGCGGCAGTGTGGTGAGTTAGTACTATTATTGGTCGGAAAGCGTTATCCGTACGGCAGTTTATACGATTTTTTATTACCAGATTGTTCGTAAAGCAACTCATCCCTTCCCGTATCATTCGTTCATGCCAGTAATGATGTTCCTGCAATGTTTGTCAGAATTCGGTTTTTCCTTGCGTATTTGACAAAATAAAATTGTTCTGGCAGAAACATACATTTACCCATATAAACTGCAAAAAGTGCCAAAGAAGAACGTACCCAATTTTTCACCAATTTCCGCTTGAAGACACAGGCAGTACAAGCAATCACGCGTTTGTGTGCTCTTATTTAAAAGTAAGTTGCTTGGGCACCACCTAAACACTCGCTAGGGCACCACCTAAAGAACCTAAACATGCGAAAATGCGACACCAATAAATGGCCCTCAGCGTTTTGCTGAGTTCTGTAAGTGTGTTTAGCTTTGCGGATGGCTGTCTGAATTTTGCTTTGTCGCAGAAGGTAACTTCGCCCATTTCGATTACTTTTGGTGGTCAGCCGTTCGTCAGCAGTAAACTGAGCCAGCATAACAGCTGCAGCAGCCGCCGCCGTCTCCTCTATCCAGGTGGCTCAGCGCATTTCCAGGCGTCGATTAGTAATTGCGATCTCCTCTGTTTTATTTCTTAGGAATCCTGATACGCAACCGTTGCAAGCAATGAAAAGAAATGATGTTCCATTTTTCTGCCATGGTTTTCTTGCTATGGGCCAGGCTCTCTGGTGGCCGTGAAGATTCCTCATAGTCCGCACAATGACACTCCCGCATTCAAAAACGTGTCTCCGGACTGACTTTTGACAGGAATGGCAAAAAAGTAATAATGTATATATGCTATTTTGTTCATCAAAATATTTCCACCATTGCGGGCTCATTTCGACTGGGCTCTGGGCTTCTCCCGTATTTCAGCTTTCGTACTGTTGTTGCTATTTATATTCGCCTCAGCTACGGCCCCGGTCTGACAAGACATGTCCAGGTAGCATGCCGAATGGCGCGGGGCAGCATTGTGCGGCTTCCCCGGTGACGCCTGTCGCCAGCAGCGAGTGGGGTATGTTACTGTTTAGCGACGGCCGAAACGGTGTGGTTGCTCCGCTCCCCCAGGCAACCGAACCAGGCTTTGTTAAAGCGCAGTCACGTTCCGCCGGAAAATCTAATCACTACGTCGCTTTAAATTTCAGATAATGAATTGCGACAGCTGGACGCACGTGGCTGTATAAAGCGCTCTCTTGTGTCTTCACGTTTATCAAACTTGAAGTAAAATATGAATACGCAGTGCAGTAGGAATCCAGCGTAGGATAACCCGGGCTGCAATGAAAGCTTGTCAGGCTACTGACAACTTTCCTGGCGCAAAAAGCCGTGCGTTTATTAAAAATGCATCACTTTAACAAGGTAAACCCGCCGAACGGGCATCCTAAAACGGGAAGTTGACCGTTTTTATGGTTTATATATTTTTAATTGGTTTCTCTTTTCATAAAAATACGATAAAGCTTGTCCAGCGAAAACTAATCTTTTTTTTAAGTCTAAAACCAGAAGACTGCAAGATTGTCTTGGCAAAAAAAGGAAGATTCTACTTTAGGTATTTATAAAGATTTTAATGTACCATAGGTCCACACAATGTCTACATACACCAGAACAGTCTAAATCACCATGCCGCAAACAGAACACGAAAATAATCCTCAATGTTCACATGATGTCTGCAGAAAGAACGAAAACGCATATTAATGTATCACGGTGAACGCAGCTCGAAACGCACCTGTTTGAAAACGCGGGGTGTTGTTGTAGAATAGAGCGGTTTAGGAGAGAACACACGCAGCAGTAGCCACCCAGGTCACACATGACGCTCTGGTAACGAAGGATTACAACTGATGACTCGGCATTTGTACCGTTGCTAATTTTCTTTTTATTTTGAAAATGTAAGATATGTTGTGCTAAAAGTCATCTGACGCCCTAAATCCGCTGCCAAGAGTAAATCGCTAATCTTCCCAACTTTTGGCGTGAAGCTGCAAAAAACTGATACCCAAGTAGATTAGCAGCTATGTCCAAGGACAAATAAAAAAATTGGCTCCGTATCTGCTATGTTTGTTGCAAATGCCGACAAAAGACGATAGTCTTTGTCGACATTTGCCAAATAAATGCCCCCCTTTGCTTTCCCGCTCCCCTCTCATGCTCACCGCTCACCACTCATGCTCATGCTCACCGCTCACCTCTCCCGTCACGCTCCTCGCTTGCTCATGTCCATTTATATTTACCCCGTCCCACTGCTGTAGGCCGGGTGCCTCGATGCCAGGGCTGCCGTACGGCGGTTGACACGGGTAAATCGAGTCACCTTACCACAACGCCTATAAAAACACGTTGCTCTTCTCCACGTGCGCTCCAAGCGGAACGTCAAACCTATCTAGTGGAGCGTTTAGTTGCGGTTGCCGTTTGATTTCTTAAATACCGCCATGAGCTATAGGAGGAACGCTGGCAACAGCAGGCGACGATTTTCTTCAGTTGACGTAGGATTTAGTTTGCTATCGCAAAAATTCAACATTCATGAATTTTTTAGAGAAGGAACACTGCAGATATCACTTATGTATTGATTTTGCGCCTCATATTTGCGTAATGTCTTGTTCTTGTTCAACAATGTTAACAACTATGAGCTTTACACCGGACTTAGATGTTTAGATTTGGCTGTGACTATATAAGACTATTGCGCAAACTTTGTTTCACTTTGGCCGGGTGGCTGAATCGAGTCACACACAGACAGACAGATAGACAAACAGGCCTACGGACAGACCAAAATTTCTGGGTTGAAGTAGCTTACCTACCATTTCTGGGGGACGTTTTTGAGTATCTTCCAGAAAGGTTTGAAGTCTTTTTAGGATGATGTGCTCCAGGAGTTTTCCTACGCACGAAGTAAGAGATATGGGCCGGGGGTTCTCTATACTGGGTGGGTGGTTTTCCTGGTTACGGGATCAGCCGAACTTCCGCAGTCTACCATTCCACAGGTGTTGTTCCCGCCTTCCAGATATTGTTGAAGTAATTCGTGATATCTAAGAGCGACAGGTCGTCAAGGTTGACAAGCATCCTATTAGATATGTGATCCATTCCTGGAGCTGTATGTTTTCTCAAAGTCTGTATGGCTGCGGTGACTTTGTGCAGTTGGGTGTCTTCGTCAAGGGCTTGGTTTGGTGCTCCTGAATACGATGGTAGGGTTTCTGTTGGGTGGGTCTGAAGATACCTGTTATTGAGGGCAGTGAGCAGGTCTACCCTGTCTCCAGGAAATTGGTGTATGATTTTAGCCTTGTTGTGTTGGGACTATGTTTTGCCATCTGAGGAGTTGATCAAGTAACGGAGGAGCTTCAATGTTTTTGCAGTGATTAGGGTGCCGTGTAGGCCATCGCAGAGAGCAAGCCAGTTTCTCCTACAGAAAGAGTTAGCGTACTTCGCAGCTTATTGTGTTAGCTGTGCGATCTGTTTTATTAGACTTCGATGATGTCTCTGCCGCCTCCATCTCCGCTGCAAACTTGTCCTCGCTTCCTCAGGTGTGCAGTAAATGGGAGTCGATGCATGGTGTGGCTGTGGTTGTATTTATTATTTTAGTGTGTTCTAGGAAATCCTGATGGAGTTGCTTGCTCCGTTCCTCTCTGAGCTTCGTCCAGTCCGTGAGGTGAGCCTGACCTATTTATGCTTTCTAGTTCGATCCTATTACAGTGATAGATATATTGGCGTGATCGCGGCGGTTGATATTCGCCCGTGTGGATCAACTTAACTTGAGGAACGTTTTTCGTAAGAGTGAGATCGGGAGCTCTGTCTCGAGTGACGCTTGTGCCAATGGGTGTAGGTCTACCGTGGTCTGTTGCAATCGTGATTTCCTTATGATTCCATCAGCGAGTGTAGTCTACAGGAGAGCTGCAAGCTGCGCTAGTTGTAAAGACACTATTGGATGAAACCGGCTCGAAATTAAACAAAGACGAAGGAAGTGCAATGCAAGGACAGCGGCTGTGTGGCGCTTCCTTCGTCTTTGTTTGAGTTCCTGCTGGTTTCAGACAACAGTGTAGTCTAGTGCCTCTTGGGTTGGTGTATGCGTATCCCCACACTGAGAAGCGTTGAAATCCCCTGTAATGACAAGCGGGTTGTTGGCTGCTCTGAGTGTCGCTTGTCCAATGACTTGTTGAACAATAGATGGGGAGCTTTTAGGCCTGGAACACACATTCAAAACGTTCAGCGAGCGGCCTTCTCGTAGGCTTGGGGTACAATTTCAAGTAAAATGCCAATTGCTTCAGACAGCCTAAGAGTGTGTTCAATCTCCACGTATCGTTTGTTGACCAGAGTGTGCAGGCTTTTGTCTGTGCCTGTATCGTACGTTATGTGTACTGGAAGGTGAACTGGAGTATTAGCTTGTTGCAGAGCTATAATTACTGGTATTGTCCTTTAGGAGGAGATGTATTGGGGAAGGGATCCATATCTATTCTTGAGTGCTCTGCAGTTCTACTGCCACATAGTTATTCCCTGCCCTTGAAACAATTTATTAATAGGTGGATGAAGGTCCATCTTAGTTAGTGGGTGATGAGAGATATAGCGTTATCTATTTACGTGGTCTACCTGGTGCGGGTCCTGAAGTTGGCTTCATCGAAAACCTGCACCCGCCCTTCTAGCCTCGTGAGGTGGGAAGTTATTTGTTTCTATGTTTCAATATTCTGAAGGCTTTGCGCACTTTGAGCTGCTTCCAGGGCGTTGATAGAGCACGCATCGCCCACCTGTGCCTGCTCTTCGATGGCGTACTGGGGGAAGATAATGTTTGAGTTATTGTCTGGCTGCAATAGGTTATTCGACTGTGGGGATTTTCGGCTGTTTGTGGCGGTATGGTCTCGGCCCGCTTGCGCTGTTCTGGGGAGGATATTTGTGTGTTTACAGAGTTGGACGCAGTTACGGTCGTTGAGTACTCTTCCTTCATTGCCGCCACGTCTGCGCGCATGGGCTGCTATGTCATTCCTAACCATAGCATTTTCTTCTACCAAACGTTTCTCTTTTGGTGTGTGCGAGTAAGAGCTTTGGGATCGACAATCCTTGCCCAGCGCACCTGATGCAGAGATGTCTGGGAGTTTGGGAGCCTTCTCGGTTTCCTCTCGTGGCGCTTGAGGAACGACCTCGGCAGAAGGTCCGCGACTTGGTATCCGAGCACAGCCTGCAGACACTCGAACTCCATCCTGGTCCTGTGGAGCCGCCTCTCCGCGTTTGGGATCTGGAACGGGAGTGGTCTGTTTCTCTTCGATCTCGGGGACGGGACCTGGAGTAGCCCGAACGGGGTGGCCGGGCATTTCCCACTTGTGTCCGCACATTCACCGGGGCAAGAACAGCTGTGGCCACTCCTTGGATGCTGTGGTGTGGCGGCGCTGCAGAGAAGGCACTTTGGGTGGCACTAATGCTGGTTGCTTGTCAACGGTGATCCGCAGGTCTTGCACTTGGGCGTTTTCAGTGGGTTGACACACACGTCGGCTTTGTAGCCATCTTGGTGGCAAATGTGCCGTATGTTACCTTGCGCTTCTACAGGTAGCATCTCGCTACTATTCCAGCGACATAGATGCTGAACGGTACCTTCTTGCCTTTGAACGTGAGCAGGAAGAGTGCCGGTGTTTCCCATCTTTCTGCAGGTTAGGAGTTCATGGTTCGAGGCCACAATGTCGTCTTGGACTTCCTTGGGTAGTGTAGTTCCATCCGATGTAGTAAATAACGCCTTTGTATGAGTTGTCCGGAGAAATGCCGCTAGGACAAAAATTCGAAGTTGTTATTATCAATCGTGAGTTTCTTGATGGAGTTAAGCGCTGAAGCGGTCACCGGCGATGGAGTGCTTACTGCGGAGAACGTTCTGTCCTTCATCGATACGGATCTTTATCTCCGCTATCCCACCCACATTGGACATTGGCTTCACGTGCGATAGCTTTCGTGAGGTCCACAGGGCTCACCTTGCTCAGCTGGAGACAGTTTTATGGAGGCATTGTAAGCTTGTAGTAGTCAGCGGGTAGCGGTAGTTATTTCGGCTTGCGTGCCAATTTGCCTTGGCGGAGGGCCCATTTTAGTAGAGCCGTGGTAGGGAGCTGCTGCATCTGGCGGCGTTGCAACCGGCTTTAACTTCATCGAAGGGATGTGGGCATTCTCACCTTGTTACTTTGGTGGAGGATCTTCATGAACGTCGCGCATTTCCATTGCTTCGTCCACGGATGTGCCTAAAGACAAGTGGGTCGCATGGCCGGCGGCTCCGTCAGAGCGGTTTATTGGCCATCTACAGAGGTGGGTCTAGCGTGGTCGTTGCTAGGCCTAACCTCCGCCCTCAAAATTTCAAATGGACCTAAAACAGGCAGAAGTCGACTTACTGCCCGAGGATTGCTTCCGGTGCAACAAAGGCAACAAACAAAAAGAGCGGGAATATATAAAGCATCTGAAATATAAATATTTGGTTGACGTCCACGATCACATTGTCCAACACAGGCACGCAAACAATATGTCGGAAGTAGGTGGTAACGTCTCTCGTGGATATATTTCGGGACCAAGCCTGTCTTTTCGGGGCGCGCTTCAGGCGAACATCTGTAGACTCATCGGGTTTCGCTGAATTCTGCAAGTTGCCCTCCAAACATTTCTTTGAGAACTTCAATCCTTTTAGACAACGCTGTGAAGAATGCAAGTTGCTTCCTTTATCACATCGACAGCATTCCGGATTTCTTGTACTTCAGGGTGATCCCGAAGTTGATAAATTAATCGGTGATTGTAACATTGGCACCTTACAGCATGTGGCGTGCTTCTTTGAACCTCTGTTACCGGTCCCTTCGCTTGAGCCACCCTAGTTCTACAACCGTCTGTTCCAACTCCGGCAGAGTTCTTTATTCAGTTCATGCCTTTGTAGGATGGCGAGAATAGTGCGCCTCAGACATTTACCTGTAATGGTTTGCTCGTGGGCGCTTTGATTCATGGTCTCAGTGTGCTCGGCTGATGCCTTTCTCAAAGAGATATTTTCAAGGAAGTCCTCGCGGAGCACGCCGTTGGGCACCTAGCGCATTACCAGTGCTAGCGGCTAGTCAGTAGGCGATATTTGCAGTCTCATCAAACGTGATGCTTCATAAAACCACAGTTTTAGCTCTTTCTGTGGTGATAGATCCGATTTCAGCACCGCAACACGATAACTCTTCGTTTTGAATAGTCTTGCTGATGTCCGCTTGCCGTCATAATGGAACGGCAGTGTTCAGCGAGCTCCTTTTCCCCCGTTTAAATCGGGAAATATAAAACTTCTCTGAAATTTCCTTCGTTGGCGAAGGAAGAAAAGTGCATTTCACCGAACTTTCGCCAGCGTTAGGCTACCGTCGCTATCCTTTCGTTACCGTTCTTCCCGATAAATGCCTTGAAATGTGTTAGTGGCTTCGAAACCAGCTGCTGAAGAGGCGCTGTTTTTGCTTGCCACCACTGTTTCCAGTACCAAAACGACACACTACTCGCTGTAAATCCTTTTGTGAATACCCTAGAGGACCAACCACTCAAACGTCTCCAAATGATCCCGTGTGGCATGACGTCAGACATCTCTTCCATCTTTAAGGAAAGAAAAAGGAAACGTTTACCCTTTTGAGGAAGTTCCAGTGCTACTGTAGCAACGCTTTCCTCGAGTAATCATCCTGGCTTGCCAATATAGCTGTCGATATTGCTCGGCACTTCTTGTATATTTTTGCTGACCGCTGCGGGCGACTCAGTGGAACTTGGAGGGTCTAAATTAACTACGTACGCATCTGTGGTTCTATGAACATTGTGGCAGGGTGCCTGGAATCACGCGCGCCTCCGCTGTAGAGTAGCTCTGGCATCGACGCAGCCGTCCTTGAGCAGTAGACCGCAGTAAATTTAAATTGACTTCACCAAACCTCTAGCGCTTTAAATGGGGAGGAACGAGACGGGAGAAAAACGAAATGAGAGGTGAGCGGGAAAGAGAAGCAAGGCGTTTACTTGGTAGGGGCGCCGGTCGACCATCGTCTTTCGTCGGCATTTCCAACGAAAGGAGCAGATATGCTGCTATTTTGCTTTTTTCTTTCGGCAAAGCCACTGCGCGAGCTGGTACGCAATGCATGCGCGCAACTGCATTTGGCATTTTTTGAAATTTTTTAACGACGGGGCGGTCCCCGCGAAACACGAGCTCAGGTGAGCTCGGTTTTTAAAGACGATAGTCTTTCTTGGGCTACACAAACCGAAAAATGTTTGTCTGTCTGTCTGTGACTCGATTCAGCCACCCGGGCAAAGTGAAACAAGGTCTCCGCAGTAGTCTTATATACGTTTAGCCAAATCTGAACGTCTAAGTCCGAGTTATTCTTCATACTTGCCAACATTGATAAACAAGAACGAGGCATTACCCAAATATAAGACAACAAATAATACGTAAGTGATATTGGCGGTGTTCTTTTATAAAAAAGTCACAAATGCTTGATGTTTGCGAAATGAAATACTACATACATTGCAGAAAAAAAAATTCCCTCCGCCGTCGCCTGCTGTCGCCCGCGCCACAATACTTTCTGGCGGCATTTTAAGAAATTAACCGGCAACAGTTACAAAATGTTCCACTAGATAGGCCCAGGGTCTGCTTGGAACGCAAGTGGAATACAGCAACGTGGAATACGGCAACTATAAACGTTGAAGTAGGGCGCCTCGATTCAAGCGCGTTCCGTCGTACGGCAGCGCTGGCATCGAGGCACCCGGCCTGGAGGAGTGGAACGTGGTAAATTTAAATTGACTTCAGCAAACAATTAGCGTGTTTACCTTGACAGGAGCGCGACGGAAGAGGAACAGTATGAGAGGTGAGCTGAAAAGCGAAGTGAGGCATTTACTTGGCCAATGTCGCCAAACACTATCGTCGTTTGTCGACATTTGTATCTAAAGCAGCAGATACGCAGCCATTTTTTTTTGCGAGCTGTCCCGTGGCGCCACCCCACTGGCAAACCTCGACGACACCGGGCTCTCCTCACGAGGCGGGTGCGCAAGTGCGCTGGGAATTTTTTGTGGGATTCGTTTTTGCGAACTCATTTTGCGAACGCCGCCGGACCAAACTCAAGCTCAAACATCTCTGCTGGTAAAATTAGAAGTCTACCTTTTACGGAAGAGGTCGTCGAGCACATGAAATATTAGGATACGAATTGTGCATCAGCTATCCAGAAAGTGTTATGTCAATCAAACGAACACGCCTGCATTGCCTTTGGACGTCTGAGTTGTTAGCCCGGCTTTTGCCATTCGGCCACGTCGTCCGCTTTTCCGATGGACGAAAAAACTGAAAATGTCTGTGTGTTGAAGATTTTGGCGCACGTTAAGCATCACCAGGTGATCGAAATTAATCCGAAGCCCTCCACAACGGCGCACCTCGTCGCCCGTGTAGCGTCGGTGCACTGATTTTCAAGCACGCTGATTTTTCAAGTGTCATCAAGCACACAGTCGGCTGTGTGCTCGATGACACCTTCGACGTAATTGCTGGCTGACTCCTGTTTTCTTTTGCTCTTGTGTGCTCTTCGATGCCATTAAAAAATTCACCCGCATTTCCCCGAAAAGGAGCATGGGGAAGTTCGAATGCACGGGTTGATGCGAAAGAACTCTTCTGGCAATCGCCCAAGTGGTATGTGGTGCGGACGGAACGGACGGCGGTGGACGCGTGATTCAGGTTCGCTTAAGAAGTGCATTCGCACTTAAAAGAAATGGCTCGGCGTCAACTCCTGCAGCCGTAAGGGTTGACCGCAACTCAACACATGCAGGTTCAAATCTGGGAGAGGATGCTTTGCCAGCAGTTCGCAAGATTTCTGCTTGAAACGACGATCAATTGCCCGAAATATACAGGGAATATATGTTCATAACAATATTAGTTCCATAAATTATAACGATAATGCATTTGGTTGCCGTAGGTAGTCCTCAGAATCCGTAAACGCTGCTTTAAGGACCGAATAAGTTTGTCATCGGTAAAATATTTCCGTGTAGCAAAGGCGACTCCATCCCCGGATTCGTGCTTTTTATACAGGTTCTAAGAAAACCTCACGTGCTCCGTGTAATATTCAAAACAAGAATCCGACCTTTGTATGTTTCCTGTTTTCTGAAGCACCTAAATCCTTAGAGAGGCCGCTTTCGTTTTGTGGCTCTATGTATAGCTGCAGAAATGTGAGTCTCCATGAACAGTTCCAAGTTCTGCAGGTGAGTCTATCACTTTGTGCGAGCTTTCTTCACGTGTGTTTAAGCTTGAAGGCCTTTGTGTAAATCAGGAAATTTTTCCGTGACCGCTTGTCTACGGCCCACTACCTTGCGTGTTGGGTGGTCGCTGAGGCCTACACATAGTTTACATGTACGGAAAACACGGAGACTGAGTTTTTTTGCGCCTCACCACGTAAAGGCAAGGCAGATTGAACAGAATTGGAAAGCAAAGTAGAGCCTCTTGTGATAAACGAAATATAGGGCTTGGACAAATGATCACATCATCACATCACATCACTGTAATAGCTTAAAGACCCCCATGTAGGTTGTATTACATAAGGGGTGGGTTACAGATAAATGTACACAGGTCGTCAAATGGAAATGTGCGTGGTGACCTTCTTTTGAGATGTTGATGAACACGTGACTGGCCGGAACGTCACAGGGAAGGCCATTCCAGTCCACTGCTACACGGGGGAAAAAGAGGCAGAAAAAGTAGTAGTGCGAGCATGTGGACGGGCAATTTGATACGGGTGGGCAGACCGATGAGTGTCTCCGACGGCCCTCGAATAGTGCATTACAAAACAGTTTTAGCTCTTAGCGAGAGCCTTTGCGGTGGCCCCTTCAGATGCTGTGCCGTAAATCATATCCAGGCCTAGATTACCAAGTGAAACTCTGCAAAAATAATAATGAGGTAAGCCACCAAAGTAGCAAGTGCATGTACGCTACCACAGTTGAGATACATGGAACCCCACTATGCCTTCAGCAAAGTGAACACACATGTCACCAAGAATAAATAAGAAGTTACTCGTATCGAGAAATTCATCGCTGCTTGGCCCACTGCAGGCCGGCTGCAATACTCTAAAATTTTATTCTTTCCAATGAAATATTTTTTTAAGTATGTGGTGGTTTTTTTAAGTGAATGAAGTGGATAAAACGCTCCTTAAGATGCCGTTGGGTGACTTTTTGTCCACGCCTCATCGTGTACCAAGGAAACCAGAAAAGTGACCTGAAAATAAAATCAAGCATTGCAAAGGTCATTACATATAGAGTGGGTTCAGCAGAAATTTTATAGGGATTTTCCCCGTAATTGCAGCGGGGGGGGGGGGGAGGGGGAGACTACACATTTTGAGAAACACGAACTTTCGTTTCACCAGTAGCTACCACTGCTGTTTTGTCCGTCTTTATTGGTTTAGCCAGATAGAAAACACATCTTGCTTGAAAAGGATTGGTTTCTCCGGGTTCTCATTTTTCAAAAGGTCGCACGAAAGCAAATAGAAGAAGCAAAGTTAGATTATGTGCAGACGGCCATTTATAACTTGTTATTTTTCTTGTTTCAAGAAAGATCGCAAATTTTCACGAGTTCCTAAGTGACGTAATTACCTACCATCATATTTATACTTCTCTGTAGTTTTCTTGCTAACAAAAAACTAGACATGTACGATATCTTTATAACGTTTCATCAGGGACTTTTTGATTGCTGTACATCAGTTTGACATTTTCAGCTGAATCAGTTCAGTACCAGCTGAATAGAAGGGACTTTGGGTAATAGCTTTTTTCGTCACGCTTCTTCTATCTCTCTTCTTATTCATAGCCACAAATTATGAATGTTTTTCTTTAGGACACTCTAGAGCATAAGGTTAGGCAGGTGGTGCGAAATTTTTTGACAGGAGAAAGACGGTACTGAAAATCTTTCCCGTAAGGGTACGCTTAAAGATGACAGCTTATGACATTTCGGCATTAAAGGGACAGTGTTTGCTCGTTTTTCAGAATAACAACATTTACCGAAGGCGTTCGCATTTCAATACACGTGCACACGTGTTGAAGAGCCTTTTGAGTTCACGGCTAATGCTTAGTGGCATTTCCCAAATTTTCTATTGCTTCCTTACTTTTGTATTTGGTTTGACGTTGTGTGGAAAAGAGCACTGCTATATCTACTAAATTGAAATATGTATGCTCTCACCTTAGAGAAAAATGTCTTTTGAACATGACGGTAGCAGATGTCACGGAATGCGAAACAAGCGTCGATTAAGACGGGGTTCTGCTGGAAACTATCGAGAGTGTTTGCCGTTTTTTCAACTGAATTCATCACGTGTAATTTGCCCTTGCACAAAACAAAATGAAGCGAGATTTCGGGAGCATAAAAACTAGTGTTCCGTCAAGTCTACACTCACCCAGTCTACTGCTTTACTGAGGCTAGAAAACTTTGTGAAAACTTAGGTTTGCACCTGAAAAATGGATATGTGCGTTTATTGCTGAAAAATCTCAATTAGCGTTTCAGCTGCCTACGCAAAACTAAACTGTGAAGGCATTATCGTAGCAGTCAGTTTGATTTCAATCAGAAGCTTGGAATATTCGCGCAGTGTAGATTTCGGAGAATGAAAAGGTCAAATTTCTGAACGTTTACACTGTGTCATTAGCAAACAGAACGAAATATTTATGATAGGCTTCTATTCTCCCGTTCAGAATTTATAGCATACTCCACATGTGTACAATACACAAAAGTGGGCAGGATCACTGCGTTACTGCCCTTTCAAAGTCAACCGTATCACAGTGGGCGATGACCATAGCCCTAGAAATTTTAAGGCTAGCCCCAAGCACCTTGATTAGATATCCCTACTATAAAAGTTATTTTGGAGCCACTCTGTTAAAATTATTACCAGCGGTCTGATTTGTGTTATGTAACACGACCCATGCAGAACACTCCAATGTTCAGTCTTGTGTTTTTCAACGTTTTTAGGTGGTTAATCAAGCTTGAGGCACGAGAAGTGCTCACTGACCGAAGGCTTCAAATCAGTTATGACAGTTTGTGGTCTCAAGTGGCCGTTCCCCGAGTATACTGCCCAATGTTTTGGGCCCCCTCCCCCCAAAACATTTTATATCTGCCAGGCTCAAGACTTCGATATATCTTCCTAGTACTGTAAAGATAAATTTTAAAGATAAAGATAGATAAAGATAGGTAAAGATAAAGATAGCGCAATAAATTTGTTTATTGCTCGATGTTTTCTTTTATCAGGTTTAAATAGGTTGGCAGTTGCTAACACTAAACAAAAGTTGCACGATATTTAATTACAGTAAAACCTCGTTAATTCGAACTCGTTAAATTCGAACTGACGCCCTGGTCCCCACACAGCTCTGTATGTTTCAATGGGGGAAAAGTCCCGATAATTCGAACGCGTCGGTGTCGAGAACGGTTAAGTAGAACTTGGATCCCCTGGTTTCCTTCACTCCTCGCAGAAGAAGTCGGCCCAGAGTGATTTCAATGTGTCGGACATCCAAACCAAACGAAATTAACTAGACATGCAAAACAACAAAACAGAAAAACAACAGCACAGCGCGCGCTATGCTGCTGCGACAGATGATTTCGATTTTGTGTAACTAACTGAATAATTAAGTTCGTTCACTTTTCAAGCGCCGTGAATAATACTTACGAAATCGCCTATATTCGCGATAACCAGTCCAGAGGTGGCTTCTTTGGGTTCTACCCGCGAAGTGTGCGCTACGTTAATTCATTCTAGCGCCCGTCCTCCAATGCAAACTCCGCCCATTTCGACAGTCTTATGGTACCCTTCGATTTCGAATTAACGAGCGGTTACTCTACCTCTTTATTTCAACGAGACCTTTGTGCAAACCTTTCAGCTCACCCACCTTCTTGTGATATTTCAGCGTACCATCCTAGATTTCACGTGTCACATAAATGAACGCTCCTGAGTTCTTCTATAAAATATAAAATTGGTATTGCGAGTAATAAGACTTAATTTGGCTCGCTGTCAGTTCCTCGTAACCTCTGGTAACAGTTGTAGCTGGTGTTACAAATTTTAAAAGTAACAACCAATTCGTGAGGACATTTTCGCCGTGTGCAGTAGGTATTCTAAAGCATATCGTTGCTTACTCATTGCACGTGAGGTATTCATAATTTTAGCGACGATTTGCTTTGTTCGTATGAAGTTTGCAAACTAAACATGCACATATTGCACCTCTTGTGAATAGATGGGAGCCCCAGCACTTGCTTCTTATAGGAGTTCACTTACAAGCTCTGGGTTAGTCCATACAGAAACACAATAGGTGTGGTCTCTTTTCGTAAGAGCATAATTAGGCGGTTGTCAATACATAGGTTCTTTTCTTTTGTTATCATTTGTTCTTTTTGTTCCAGCGGAGTGCCTTCTACGTATCACCACCAAGACGTGTGCAAGAAGGTTGCCGATCGTATTGAAATAAAACTGTATTTTAGGGTGGGGCGAACATTTACACATGCTGTTTAAAATCCTCCGCCTGGAGTGTTGTTGTTGTTGCAAATACCTTTAATAAAAATAGAAAGTTGAGGAGGTGGCCATACTGCAGAATTTCACTGGCCTCTAACGCCACTGAGCTCTCTCTACCAACCATGGCTGGCAGGCAGGGTCTTCGCAACTTGGTTAATATTTATGGTTAAAAGGTTGTCTACCTCAGACAGAAAAAAATATTTTTAAACAGTTTATGCACTGCATGCTTACTATAGCTTATTGCGTGAGTTGTCTTGTTTCATTATAACAAGGAGTGGCTATGTACTTTGTTTTGCGTTGAGGACTACGGGATCGCTTCACATGGTTGCTCTCCTGGCGCGTTCTCCTTTGAGGAGCCACTCCTGCGGTAACGAGGTCAAGCCAACATCACGCTTTTTGGACAATAGCTCACTTGCTTTTCCTGTGGCTACAGAGTTATTCTTTTATTCGAAGCCAGAAATCCCTGAGAGTGTACTTGTTCATGGCGGTTTACTCACATTATTCGCACGGCCTTCGCGGTTTGAGCTTAGGGGCCCCAATAACGAGTGAACGTCAATCCACGTTAAAACAACAGGTGAAACACAGCCACGCAGAACACTGATTATACAGAACCTGGGACGTGTGTCAGCAGTATTGCTGCTGTGGCATTTCACGCCAAAGCGGCGAAAAGGAAGCGAATGAAGACGTGCAAACATGAAATAGCATGTGAAGAAGCTTGTCGAAGAATTCGCGCCAACTGTCAAAAAAACCAAAGCTACGAAGAGATGACAATACGATATACTGGTTAAAAATTGTTGATGACTATCGCCCGTGCTTCGCCTTGAAAGCATTTAAGCATATTTAAGTGTGCCGATAAAGGTTTCTCTTATTTAGTTTCTTCAGTCAAACCTAATTAGGTTTGAAACTTAACCACAAAAACAAGAACCAAGCAGGGTTGCGGAGTCTTCATGCTGTGCTACCTCACATCCACGAGTTCCGCAGACGGGTCTCGTACGGCAAAAGCAGCCCAGGCATAGTACAGTCTGCACTGTTTCCAGGTCATTAACACACGTGCATTGATTATAGACCCAGACTGTCTCCACGCAGGGCTAACGACTGGCATTGACCTCCTTTCGTCGTGCTTGTTCTTCAGCCGCGCAGAAAAAGCGAGATTGACCGACATGGTTGTGCTAACCTGGTCGTGGAAACAGCGGCTGCTGCAGAGAAAAGACAGACGACCAGTCCACTACTTCTCCTGGAACCAAGAAAGAAGTTGCAGCCACCGTTCCTTTTCATTCTGTGTCTTATTCTGTGTCTTATTCCCTGGGGTGGAGAAGAGATGACGGCCTACACGCTGGGAATCACGATCGTAACTGAAGTTTATTAAGCGGCGGCGCCTTACTGTTTTTACAAACTCTTGCCAAATCGGTTCGTCTTTAGTACAGTAATTTTGTGAACTACATTAAAGGAGTACTGACTCGAACTTTTCAGTGTCAAGTTTTTTTCACTGCTATGGAGGCCTACGATCCCACTGATCATAAAATGCCACGTCAGAAAGTCGATAGCGCATTAAATAATTATTTACAGCATCGTCTAATAGTGTCTGCTTTGGTTTTAGATTGAATAAACACCGAGGGTGCTGCCATTACAAGAGGGCGCTCGTGATGTCACCGTCATCTTCGCAGCACTGCCGGTGCCGACGCGTGCGCGCGCAAGGGAACGCGAGCGCGCCCATACCAGCCGTGCTTTCCCCCATCTGCGTTCTCCGAGCAGCGTGACGTCGGTTCCTAAACCATGACCTGTACACCCGGCTTAACCACGCGCTCCAACCGCAGCCAGCGCGTTGGCCACGTCAAGGGAGCCCTCACATCGGCAGTTTGGGGCTAGGAAGACTAGGTTGCGTCCTGCTGATCCCGGTTGCGGAATCGTATCCGTTCTGATCTTCGTCGTGAATGCTAAAATTACAATAGATTTTAGAAAAGGTATACTGAACGGTTTCCGCTTAAACTTGCACGGATATACCTCCGTAAAACAACGGGAAACGTTTTTATATATAGTTATCCAAGCTTTCAAGTTTCGTGTCAGTACTCCGGCTGTTCTGTGTACATAAATTAAAGAAGGTAGCTTCTTAGCGATAGCCTGTTTTTAAAAGCTCCTCATTTAAACTGGAACAATGATTTTCCGCGAACAGTTCCTTTCCCCTTTTAATAATTGCCACATTCAAGTTGCCTGAAATAGACGTCAGAGTAGACGGCTACGCCAACCTAACGTCATTTTGAATTCCCTTAATGGAAGACGGCCGATTCAGTAAAACCACAGACACCGCGAAAGCGAGTAAGCTGTAGGCCTATAGGCATCAGCCAGCTGGGGAGTATAAATATGTTTGTCACTTTTGAAGTTCGTAAGTTTAGTTTTGAATCTCGTATCTGAATAAACATATATAATATTAGTTTTCTGTAATATTGCGACACAGCATCGTCGTATGACCTCTATGTCATGTCGTAATGAAGTACCCGTCAACCCATTCTTCGAGGAGCGTAACGTGTCTTATAAAACAAGGGGTCGTGAGCGTGCCCTGCTTTTTTCTTATATACATCGTCTCTTATACGCTCTCGGCTTTGTGCAGCGCGAGCATCGATCGCTAACTGGGATGGATGAGGTTCTGTGAACACTGTGGTTGTGCAGTGCCACTGTGCCTCTGTAACACGAGGCTCAATGCGCGCGCTCTCTGCGGACGGTGTTGAACGATTGGCGGATCAATAGGGCCAGAGATACGCGTCCGTTTGTCTTGCGCTACGTAACAAGCTCAGCGCCAGCGGGCAGGGAACGGCGAAGCCCATCGATGCCGTGCGGTCGTTAGTTTACGCGGGTCTCGCTGCAGAAAAACCATCAAGGGCACACAGACTGTTTTTCGAGCTAACTGCGCTTTTCTACACTGCTTCTACTAAGCACCTGTTTTATCTGACAAGCCCAGTGCCATTCGTATATATTTTAGAACCGTGAAAGACAAAAAAAGCTTTGTGGAGTATGCAACCTTCAACGCTAGCCAGGGTTTGTACCATCGAACTGCTCAGATTTGAGCTGAAGGAGCTGCAAAAACGTTACTTGTGTCAGGACTGCAAAAAAAACGTTACCGTAGTTCTTCCCGTTGATCTTCAAAACAGTTTACATTTCTGGAACCGCTCAAAAGCCTCAAAAAAGCAACGGTAATTTCAAAAGCCGGCCCCAGGGGGTTTTAATAATGCCAGCGTTAAGAATGCTATTCTATAGTCATCATACGTGATGTTCTGACAATGAAGGGAACGTTTACGTTTGCAACGTATAAGGCCGTCCAATTCTGGTTGCTACAGTGACGGAAGAGAAAGCCTGATGTCATGCAACTTGAGAATCTGTGCGAGCTTCCAAGCTTTTCATCATCATCATCACCAGCCTATGCTACGACCACAGAAGGGCAAACGTCTCTCCCAATAATCTCCAATTACCCCGGTCCTGCGCCAACAGCGACCAATTTATCCCCGCACACTTTTTGATCTCATCTGCCCATCTAACATTATGCCGCCCCCTGCAACGCTTGCCTTCTCTAGGGATCCACTCTGTTACCCGTAATGACCAACGGTTATCTTGCCTTCGCATTACATGCCCCGCCCACGTACATTTCTTCTTCCTAATTTCTACTAATATTTCCTTAACACGTGCTTGTTGCCTGACCCACTCCGCTCTCTTCTTGTCCCTTGATGTTACACCTACCCTCTTCCGGCCCCAGTTGCCCGCTAAGTCGTTCTCAATTTAAGTTGAACCCTCGAAGTGAGCCTTCAAGTTTTCGCTTCGTAGGTGAGTACCGGTAGGATGCAGCTGTCGTACACTTTCTTCTTCAGGGGCAGCTGCCATTCATTATCTGGAATGCCTGCCGTATGCACTCCATCCCTATTCTTATCCTTCTTATTATATCTACCTCATGGTTTGAATCCGGGGTCACAAGCTTGGCCTAAGTAGACACTATTCTCTTACACTTCCGCTGCCTCACTACCTACCTCAAACCGCTGTGCTATCCCGAGGTTATTGATCACTACTTTGGTTTTCTCTATATTAATTTTCAGGACCACGGTTCTACACTTTTTGTACAGTGCTAAAAGCATGCATTGCAATTCGTCCCCCGAGTTACTTAGCATCAAGGTGTTACTTCAGGACAAAATTAGATCTTCGGCTAGGGACTAGGGGCAGTTTTTTTGGCATTATATCAACTGAAATGTCGAACGCACTTGCTCAAACGTATCGCAAGGCGCCTCTGCAAGCATCCAAGGAAGTTGGCATATGCTCAAGAAATGAAGGACGTTTTTGAATGTACTCAGGTCGCACGCTGCTGAATTTGAGCATAATCGGCATATTAATGCGCGAGAAAGACGGCGTTTGACGGGCAGAGCATTACTATGCTATTTCTATATTTCCCACGCATCGCTCTTGTTGCGTGGTCCGCTAAATCGACGAAACAACCGTCATACCGCTCGTGTTCAGACAACGCCGACGGAATTCCAGGAAAGGGAAGCTGCTCACAGCCGTTGTTGTACGCCCTCTATTTCCTTCCCCATCCCAGTCCTCGTTTCTAGACAGGGCAATATCCGTGGTATTCGGAGTCAGCGTGGGTGCACGTTATTCGATGAAAAGAAGGTGTGATGGGATCGCGGAGCACATGATTAAACAGGTGCCCGAGACGCCGCCGACTGACCTACTTTGCAAACTCTACTGAACTGATGCTCCCAACACCAATGGTAGAGGGATAAAGATATTTAAATGTCAGCGCTCACGCCTGCAACTTACTACGGGAAGCTGTCGATATGACAACGGGGAGGGAACGGCGTAGTGCAATCCCGGCCATTCATACAGACTGGGCTGGGCATTTGCCAACGTCAAATATTTTGTGGTTTCCACTATTGAGATGGGCGTTTCATGAATTTAATATAGCTAAAGCTGAATATGCTTCGATAAATATAGGAATTTACACCTTGCAACATGATTGTCTCCCATGGTTCATTCCTAAAGGTTGTGCGTTTCTTGTCTGAGGTGAGAAAGAAGTTAAATATAAAATTCGCTTATTCTTTTAATGTTGGCTTATTCTTAAATGGCTTTACTTGCTGGCTCCAATAAAAGTTTGAAAAGTAAGTCGAAGAATGAACGCACAGCAGCCGTAGCTGGTTATTTTGTGTGTCGAAGTAACGGTAAGATATCTGAAATACTCAAATTTAAAAAGGTTATTGCGGCTAGCGTACGCTACGCTAGCGTCGAGGGGTAGCCGGACCCGACTGCGCATCCGTGTGCGGGCAGAACCAGGAGGGCCTCCACTCACCGGAACGAATGCGCGGGCTTGTAGAGGTGGACCGCTCCGCCCCGCGGAACGAACGCGCACCTGCCGAGTCGGGTACCGGTACCCACCGACCGTAGCGCAGCGTACGCTAGCCATTATTCTATACCTCCCTTTTTTTCTCAGGGCACGCAGAAATGTCCCGGCCGTTTTATGGGCACGGCACAATGTGGAACAACAACAATTTACAGTTAAGAGTTTAGAGTCGGTTTTCGTAAAGATTTCATGACGCAACAAATGAAATGAATAGCTTTATAAGCACATGTAAGTTCAATTGTTAAATTGAAAGGCCGTTCACGTGAAAACTGCAAGAGTTAACTTGTTTCTGAAAGTATTACTCATAATCCCTCTGAATACCGTCTTTGATTTAATATCTCATTTCTGAATGTTTTCGTTCTCATACCAATATACGCACACACAACCCACAATAGCGCATACATACACATCCGCAGTCACACATAACCTAACACACTCACACACGCACAAACACACATTAACGGAACAACACAAGTTATTTTGATAGGGCAGACCAATCTTAAATGAACCCTCAGGTTTTTAGGTTGCCCCTCAGTTTAGTTGTAAACTATACCACATTTATTGGAGCAGAGTAACTACAACGCTTTCAGTTTGCCCTGCTTCTGCACGCATGAACGGGCCAGGTACAGCGGCCATGTGCTGAAGTTTGACACTCATTCAGGAACCCGAATGTTGTGCAGCGGATAGTTTTCAAGGTTTTTTATTTTCTTTATTTGAAATATGTATTTAATGACGGTGGCACAAACATGTACGGTGCGTTGTTTATATTCAGGTTATTCCCCTCCAGTAACTACCTCCTTCCTGAACGTCGTAACATGCTCAAGAAAACGTCCTTAACGTTCCCAATGACAATGGCGGCAGAGATAATTGGCCACACATCTCTGTCCGCCTCCCACCCTTTACACTTTTTCGCCTCCCTTTTCCCACATCACATGCGGCATACAATGAAGCTATCAGTTCATTTAAATACTCGTTTAGTACAATGCAGTTATTGAATCGAGACCACAGCCGACCGTGCGGAAATTACTTGTCAATGTGCTACCCGAGAAAGCAGTTTGGGGAAAATTTAGAAATGTGGCTTCAGTTTCTGGTAAGCTATTCATTCCTTGTTTTTGTTCAGCTGTGTTCCAAAATGACTGACGATTGTTGTGGTGAGAGCAGAGAGCAGCTCATCGAAAGCATAGGTGAGTAGCTAGCTTGGGGGAAACATTTATCGGCAGAGTGTATTTGAGGATAGATAAAGCTGTTAGTCTTGTTTTTTGTTTCTTCCCTCCCCCTCTCCCGGCGTAGCTAAATATTTTGTTGTGCTCCCTTCCCTGCGTACGCCAGTGAATTGCAGTAAATGCAGGAAAATAAATTCATTCTTACTAACCGCTTCGAATCTGTGCCTAGTGTCTTCTTACACAAGCAGAGTCGTCAATTAAACGGCGCATCGAAGCTATCGAGCATTGCCACTGGACGCTATGTTTTCCCATTTAGCGCTTCTGCCGTAATAACTTTAAAAACTCACTTGTGCCATCCCCAGAATTCATTCCACGCATCACGTTTGTCCTCCCTTTCATAGCGTTACAAAGTATCCCCTATATTACCGCCGAGGGTAACATACCAGTTTTCCCTTTATTTATTAATCAAATAGGCGCATGCGAGGCGCAAAGGGTCGTACGTGTAATCGGTTGCTTTTGCAAACGTCCTTCTTGAATATATTGGGCATGAAGGCACTTCAAAGGGCAGCCTGTTTTCTTCCCTTCTAATCTCTACAGCCCCTAGCCACATTGTTTTGCCGTATGCATTAGCCGAAGTGAAACCCACAAGTGGATCGGAGTAAGATGTTAGACACAAACAGAGATATATCAGGAAACGGATGACGAAGGGTAAAACTTCTGATTTAAAAAATCCTGCAGAAATTCAGGGAATTATCTACTAATGCGTAGCATTCTCATGCCGCTTTTCTTGAGTGTGATTTTTTTCAGCGAAAATGTTTTTGCTTTTTGTAAAGTATCTACGACCAATTTATGTGTTTACGCAATTATAACGATGAGACGTGGAACTTTCGCGAAATCTGCATTATTGTGCAAACGCAGGTCGTTATACGTTTTGCCATTTTCCGTAATTGGTAATATTTTTGTTATTTATTAGTGTTTCAAAATTTCGTCCCACCAGTTATCTCGATTTACATTGTTATAACGATTACATTTGAAACTTCCGCGAAATCTGGCTTGTTGTGGAACTAAAGGCAGTACCACGATTGGGCTCTTTTTGTAATTTTTTATATTTTCCCATTTTTTTACTTTTTTTTTCAAAGTTTCCTTTTACAAATAATCTCCATTTACGCTACTATAACAATTACAGGCGCATCTTTCGAGAAATATGCATTATAGTGAAAATGACGTGCCTTTTGCCATTTTCCATATACTTTTCTCGTTTTTTATATTTGAAAATTTCGCCCTACCAATTATCTCCATTTAGGTTATTATAACGATTACATTTGAAGCTTTAGCGAAATCTTGATTATTGTATAAATGCAGGGCGCTACACGGTTCGCCAGTTTGCGTAATTATTTTATATTTTTCTTTTTTTTAGTTTTCAAAATTTCGTTCGAACAATAATCTCCATTTACGCTAGCATAACGATTACAGGCACAACTTTGGCGAAATCTGCATTATTGCAGAAATGCCATACGTTATACGGTTTGATATTTTCCGTAATTTTTAATATTTGTTTTATTTTATAGATTTTCAGAATTTCGTACCACTAATTATTTCCATTTACGTATTAGAACGATTGCATTGGGAATTTTCGGCAAATCTGTATTATCGCGAAAATGCGGGGCGTTACGCGTCGTTACATCTTCCGTAATTTTTTATATTTTTCTTATTTTTTTTTACTTTTTCAAATGTCGTGCGAACAGTTATCTCTGTTTACGCCATTATAGCGATTTCAGGTGGAACTTCCGCGATATGTGCATTCTTGTGGAAATGCAGAGCGTGTTGCGGTCCAGGCTGTGGGGGTACTGGGCAAAGAATGCTACGAATGAAAGAGTGTTCCACACCAGTTTGGCACTACCATATAGTTTGGAACATGATATTTTACCTGACAGCTTGTGGAAATAGCTCACGTCACATTCTGGAGCCATGATCTGAATCGCAACAAAAACAAACACACGGACGGTGATTAAAAAGTAGGCAGGACAAACTTAGTAGCTTTTCAAACTAAGTGTCTTTGCCTTGCATGGCGATTGTTTTACTATTCGAAGACTGATGCCTGTTTTGTATCCAATTTTATCTATTAGCGTTTTCTTCAGCTTTTTCTCAGCTAAATATATCCGCCACAATCACCGTACAACCAACATTTTCTTCCCTTGCATCGCAACATTCAGTTTCACAAAATTATAAATAAAATATGTTTTTGAAGGCCGATTAGACATGGCATGCGCATGCTTTATTGAAAGACAAAAACGAGCCTATAGTATTGTTTTATTGCAAATTTGGTATTAAAATACTTTGCTATAACCTTGAATAAAGCAATTGCTATGAAACCCTTTATCTCTCTGCTTTTGCGGATGCACTATTACAAAAAATCTACAACAGCCGTCACATACGGTTTAAGAAAAAGCAAAGCACTAAACGGACCCGCTGAAACAATGTATTTATATATATTCAGCTATATATTTTACGTGTATCTGGATTTCTTCGCGGTTTTGCCTCTCTTTCCTCTGGACTTATATCTTTCTCTCTTACGAAAACGTTCAGCGCTGTAAACATGAGAAGTGTTGTTTTTATATAAGATGCTGGAACGGCACTGGCTCTCTTGACGCGACCTTGCGTACTCTCTCTAGGCGAAATCGATGTGTATGGCGCGCCACAGCGAATGCAAGGTCGCGCCGAGCACAGCCGATTCGGAATAGCGAGCGTTGTGCCTGTTGGTCTTTTTTGGAGCCGCCGTGTTTATTTCGGTGGCAAGGAACTGCTCCTTCCGGCAAGACGACCCTGGCGTGGTCACGCTTGGAATGCGGAGCAATATTTACCGGGATCTCAAGGCTTAGAGTGCAGACGGGACCTCCCATGCAGTTACGCAGTGCGAGGGTAGGGCAGGGTCGAATGCGTAAGCTGAAATCGCTCAGTTTCGCAGACTCGCATGAAATGGTTGGTTGCCTGAAGGTTTCGTATAAAATAGAACTAAAAACGACTTTTGGAAACGGGAGGGAGAAATGCTTTCAAATGTGAACTCGTATAATAGAATGTTTCATTTAGAATTTGAAGTATCGACACGAGTTTGTTTACTTGTTTAATACGGGTACACCAGCGCGTGGAATAATGCTGCGGTTTGAAGCGATATAACGTTGCTTTTCATATGCAGAAAGAGTAAATAAAAGAGTTCGACCGAAAATATTGTTAATTATGTTAAACTTCGTAGATGTTCTTCCCCTAGTATAGTTTACCACCGCCTCTTTTATTGCTGTTGTTGTTCACACCCGCGCGTCAGTTCAATCATTACCTACAAAACCAAATTGCAATGGCAACTTCACAGGGAACGTGTCGGAAAAAGGGATATTGCGTAGGTGCTGCTACGGGTGGCCTAAGAGGAATGTTATTGCTTATCTTGCAGTGCCATCTGAGTAGTTTTTAGTGAATTAATTTAACATCTTCTGATGGATGTGCTGTTTTAAGCCTCCTTAGACATTTATGACTCAGCCATTTTTTGCGGATGTTATTATAGACTTGTGCGCAACATTTATCTCCGGCGTTATTCCACAATATATTTAACGCCATTACGTCCTCTTTCCGGAAATACACGTTACGAGAGTTACGTTTATAAGACATTTATGAAATAACAACAGTTACGATAATACGCGTTACCATAGAGGCACCGACGAGCACTGCTGTTGGTACATGGTGCACTATGATTGTTACAGCTGCACAGCCTTCCGCCGCTTCCGAGTTGTATTACGACACCGGGCGATTGGCGTAAGCGACGTTTTCTTTCGTGACCCTCTTTGTCGAGCATACCCTATGTTTCATGACACGAATAATTTCTACCGTAACAAAAACAATCCAGGTGCAAAATACAAATACGGTAAGAAACGATAACAACGGCGGAAAACCGTCCGCGGCTGACTATGGTAGCGTAATCTGGGAGGACTGGCGGTAAGCAAGGCGGCAGAGCGTAATGACCCACTGGACGTTCGCGTTAATTCCCGCCCTCATGACTTCATAACAGACGTCACGAAAAAGCACAATTTGGCGGGAGAATCAAAATTTTAGCCTAAATTGGTTAATTTCGCAGTGAATGCGGCATCGTCGAATGCCTGACAAGCGCTGGGGCCCCATAAAACACGAAATCTTCGGAACAAAACAAACTTATATTTTGTATGTATGGGCCCTTTAAGATAGTTCCAGAAAGCGAAATTATCAAACGTGACCTTGGAAAATTAACCTGTTATGGTTTAAATGTATTTTAATTGTCGTGCAATCCGGAGACGGAACAGAGGGTCGCGGCAGTATACAGCACGTGATTCGCAAATGCCGCAGTTCGAGCACTGCGCTGGCTTTCTTGCGTTCGTGTTTCTTCGATTGTTTTTAAATTCTCAACGGGACTCAGTTGGCGTCCCGCATTTACTACCGACATTTTTAAGCCCTAGGAAACTCTGCAACACTTTCGCTAAGCGGTTTAGTTGGCAAAAGCTATAGTTATCTCGAGCACCAAGCGGCACTTCGTGATTGGCTCGTCGCAGCAGATACGCCAACGGTTTATGCCTTCCTTTTGTGACTTTCTTTAAAGTGAGTATCCAATGCATTTATTGTTGTAAGTGAAAGAAAGCCGGCCAATAACCGCTCCACAGTTATAATGGCGTAATTCCAGCAGTAGCAGAAAGCCATGATCGGGAATAGGGAAGAATCTTTTGAGCAAGTTTATAAGCTATCTGATGGCTATACAGTAGCAACTTTAGCTGAGATATTTTGCGACCACCCAATCTAAGTACCGCGTTTGTTGGTTGTTTACGTTCTGCAAGCTTTCAAGATTTCGATAAAAGTTGGAAAACGTGTTGCAGGATTCATTCAATTCCTTGCAGTTTTTAGTGCTACTACGATGTTTTTGAACCCGTTTATTTTCCGTAAATATCGCTATAGGCTGCTGTGCAAATGTTACGAAAATCACAAAGTTAAATTTCTCGCATCTCCTTATTGGCTTCGAGCATGACGGCTCTACTTTTGACACACAATTACATGCCTAGAAACGCACTCTTCGTCTTCTTTTTGTGTCTCTACATATCTATAGGTTCAAGTCTAACAAATGGCACCGTGCTCAGTTCTCACCGTAGCTGCCACCTAAACGTTTGTTTGCAACAATTTCAAGCGTTCTCCTTCTGAGCACAAGACTGCCTCTGGGGTGATATACATCCAGTCCTGATTTCTTTATGTGATTCAGGGAAACGCAGCCGTCAAACGCTCACCTAAACAAAGACACGTAGTATGCGTGGCATTATGGTGCGGTTTCTGATTCAACCGTTCTGTTCGCAAAGAACGACACATTTCAGCGTGTTACAAATTTCCCTCGTAACTTTATTGGCAGACCCTTCCTCCATGGGTCGCTAGAAGAAGGCTTGAAAACAGTAAATGCGCTAGCCGAGGCTTTTAAATGTCATCGCGGATTTTTTTCAGCATGTGTTTCTTTGGCCAGGGATATGAAATATTTCGGCAGTGAACAGATGCTTGAAAGCTTTTAAATGATGGTTTTTTGGAGGATGAGCGTTCAGTATGACAAGCTGAAGAAAGGTAAAGATAGCTGTTTTACTTCGCGAGTCAACTATTATTCCATACGACGAAACCACGTAGGACTTTTGTAAGGTAGCAAAGTGCTTTCACGACCGATTTTCTTCATTTTTCCGGTCTCTTAAGTGCGATTATGACACATGTAGACGTGAAATGAGGGCAGTCGTTAAAAACAAGATAAATAAATAAACCTCTACTGGAGGAGAACGACCTTCCTCAATGAGCACAAGATATCAACTATAATGAGCATTGATACTTCAGGCAAACTCCTATGCTACCCTAAGTTTGAGTACCTTTAGAGCTCCTAAAAACACCAACTTCCCCTACACAATACAAATATACATGATGCTCAGTTCGTTGTTGCTGCAACTTAGTATCGTCTATTTATACCTCGGTATCGACACCCAACACAATTGGCAATGTTGTCACTCTAAATGTTGCTTTGGGCCTGCTTTGGTACAATTAAGCGTAAATATAGATAACTAATAACAGTAAATAAAGTTTTTCTATATGAAAGGGGGAAACATGCTGCCAAAAGAGGCTATCTGCGATGGCATGGGCAGCGCGGGATAAAAAGGCGCCATGCGTGAAGCGATGGATCGTTCGCGTTTTCCACGGCATGCCCATAAGAAAGAAAAACTGTTTCTCCCTGAAAATTCTCTCAGGATGGGTGCGTGATCCCGCGATTATTCAATTGCCATAACCGAAAGCTGGCGAACCTCGAGAGTTGTTTGGGTAAGATCAAACAGAAATAAATCACAAATGTGTATAGATCCCTGGTGTCAAATACCTAAAATATCAGCCAATAGGTGGATGTCAGTAACAGGGCCTCCTTAAGTTACACTTAGGAAGCTGGGTGACATTTTATGCTAAGTAAGAAACAAGAGTGAAAGGCTAACATGTAACTGATTGAAAATGTGTGCTGCAAATATATACTACCCACGAAGAACCTTTATGCTTCACAGTTGTAGACAAGCCTTGATGCAGGAAAAAAACAGTTGAGACACAAGGCAAGCCCACTATCTCTCAATCGTCTTAGTCAGAAATCACCACTTCATTATTTTAACCTTTACTTCGCGCTATACCGCAGCACATGTAGTTACAAAGTGCTGTACAGTCTGGAACGCTGCAGAGTCAGAATTATTTTTTAGGCAAAATCGATTGCAGGTTTTTGGCTTAAGTTCTTGCCTACACGTCGTATATCTCGCTAAGTGATACCAAGTTTTGAACAAGTACCTGCTTACATGTCATTATATCCCGCTATGTGATACCAAGTTTTGAACAAACTAGAGTAAAAAAAATTACCCTGTGTTGCAGAGATCACTGATAAACTACCCTAGAATGTTTTTCAATAACCAGGCCAGGGAAGATAAGAGCGGCCGCACGTTCTCTTGAAAACGTCTGAGGTGACGTGCCAAATATTGTTTCAGCTTTTTTAGGTATTCCTTTTCGCTTTTTGTTTGTATCTCAATATTGCACTGAATTTTAGTAGCACATCGTTTGCGACTGCTTGCCGGTTACGAGGTCGCTGCCCATGAGCGTCCCTCGCATGCCTACTGAAAGCTATGGCTTTCCCGCTGCTAGGTTATTTCACATTGATAGAATGAACAAATTTGACACTTATTCGTGGACCTCTTCGATGCGCAATAACCAAACCTTATATCGGCGGCATCGGCAACGTGCAGAAGCGGTCTTGCTTGCCTAGGAGCCGGAAGTGTTTTCCGAGAGGAAAAAATAGGCCACGTGCTCCTTCGCCACATTCCATTTGGCGCTACCAAAGCCCACGGCACAAATGTAGGCACATCCATTATATACGACACACCTTTATTCTTCCTAACGCCGCCCAGATTGGCGGGTAGTGTGGCGCGGAAACGCAATTATTGCCGACAGACCAGAACAATGGAGCGCCGAGAAATCAGTCGAAGTGGTGAAGAGCTTTTTACTTCACGCTTATGTTCCTTCCATGGTCACCTGGGCCTGTTCGGTTGGCCTATCAATAACGTGAGTGGCGTATGTTTTCATTCGTTCTCCGTACGGTAAGCTGGGCAACAGAAACTGTGGCATGGCTGTCAGTTCTTCATCCATAATAAAGGTATTGTCATATGAAGCGTTCCTGCGCACGCCGTACGGTGCTCGGTGCGATCATTCGCGCCAAGTCAGGTATTCCGAAGGGGGTCAGTTGGTCACTGTATCAAGCGTACGCCGTTTTTTGACCGAGAAGAGATTTACTAAATGAATTACTTCGGAGGAGCAACCTGAAGGCTATATGGAACCGTTGCGGGATTACAAAGTGATGAGTAGCGTAAAAAGGAGGTTAAATGAAGAAACGATTGTTAAATGAAGCTAAGCTAAGTTGTTGGCTGTTGTTTCTGAAAAGTCTGAAATGATTGGGGGGTTAGAAAAGTTGGAAGTGGAAAAAAAGTTAACCCCGCCCGGATGTGCAATGCCCACGTTTGGTGAGGTGATAATAACAACACAAAAAAGGACCTCTGGAGCCCAGCCCGCTACAAGGAGCAGAGGCAAGCGCCAACGGATCGTCCGACTTGCTATATCTTTGCACGTTGCAACTCAACGTGCAAAAACATAGCATGTTGCCACAATTGCGACAGAAATGACATTATACCTCTATTTATGCTTGGCGGAGGTGCACGACTAAAACTATGACCACAGTTCTGAAGTCGGCATTTTTTCTGTTAGAATTTCTGTCCACCCGTCAAAAGTCGTCCTCTACTTGACCCTTGTTCTCACGCGAGTTATAACAATTATTAACAAACGGCCACCACAGATATTTGTGCAATTCAGGCGGGTAATTTATCTTCAGACATCTCTGAGGGGGGACTATGAACAAAGGCAAATGGTGATATTTACGAGGACTATTTGACTACGTTGACATTTTGCAAACATGAAAATGAAGCCTTTCACAAAGAATATTGACAACATTTTGAATTGTAACTTGATGGTTCCATATAATAAAGTCATAAGGTATTGAGACTATTCCATGAGAGGAGTAATAGCACCGGAAGGTTTTGGAGCTAGAGACATTAAACAAACTACAAAAATACCTTGCTTTGTGGCAAAAGCTCCAATAAAATCTACACATACATTAACACGAATAACATGTAAAAAAAACTACGTAGTACTAGAATTCTTGGTGCCGAAATGTTTTACGCAATCAATAAATGTAACCGTAAACTCCACTTACATCGTGCTCTACTTACGATGAAGAAATGACGAGTTTTACAAGATGAAGAGTTTTACAAGCTCTGAAATTCTGCGAGTTGAGACAATTTAAGTGGTATTAACTGTTATTAGGGAAAAAGAGCTACGCAATAATTTATTTCCGGAAAACAGCACGTTGAGCAAAAAAATAAAAAATAAGCTGCAAAAACAAAAAATAAGCGATAGTTATTCATATAAAAAACAGCAACTAAGAAGTGCCGGGGGATAACTCTATTGTACCCCGGAGAAACAATACGTTTTTTTATAAATGCAGCGTGTATTCGTAGCCCTTTTTAAAAATACCCCTTTCCGTTTAGAACTCACGCTGGGGTTTTAACTGACCAAATGATCGTTGAAAGTAAAAACTTCATTTGTTTCAGCGCTACTTGCAAGCACAATAGTTTTTACAGAGTGCAATGTATTACCATCAAGCGAAGCAATTGTGCAAAATAGGAAATGTGAAGAGACAAAAATGTGGCAAAAGGGAATTGACTTGGGATATGATAAATTATGTGTAGAAGTTAATTTCCAAAATGCGGCTACAATAAATTTATTCTTTTTATTTGGTAGAGTGTCCCGCCCACGACAGCAGTCAGAAGTTTCCACATTTGTCAGGACTATCAAATTGTTGAACGAATCTTTAAAAATCAAACCGGAAGTCCATTTTAATAAATAATGCCAGAGATGTCAACAAATTACCTTTAGGTTCCACCATTAAACGCCCCGCGCACGTAAAATGTATATGTAACGCCCTTGATTTCAAAGTTAGCGCTACGACAATATTTTCTGCTTTAAAGCAGTCAGTACTTCAGTTATTTATTTTTATTTTTGGACGTAGGGCACTTTGTTTGAAACCCGCCGCGGTGGCTCCTGTGGCTAAGGCGTTGCGCTGCTAAGCACGAGGTCGCGGGTTCGATTCCCGGCCATGGCGGCCGCTTTTCTGATGGAGGCGAAAAGGAAAAACTCCCATGTGTTCAAGATTTCGGCGCACGTTAAAGGTACCCAGGTGGTCAAAATTAATCCGGAGCCCTCTATTACGGTGCACCTCATCGCCTGCGTTGCGTCGGCGTGTTAAACCCTACAAACAATCAATCACTTGTCTAGACGTGATTTCAACTGAGCGCTAGGCGTTCCTCGAAGTTTGGGCAGCACGTTTTTTTTATGTCTTTTATGCCCTCTTTCGCATTTTACACACTTTTTAGTGAGTCGTCCTGCTTACTCCGTAGGATAAAAAGTCTGCTTTGTGTTCATAGTTGCGACAAATATTGAAGCGGCTTAACTTTGTCACTTTAGGTTATACATAAAGTTTGCGGAATCATTTTTGAAGTGGCCTTCCCGCTTTCCAGGGTGGTTGCTTGAGCGAGTTTTTTTAACACTTTGCTCTTTAACAGCGCGAAGTACGACAAGGACAATAAAACAAGGCGTCGGCGCAAAGCGCTCTGTGGCGTAGTCGTATTTCTCTCTTCCTCAACTTTCGCACTTTTGCAGAATCCCAACTATGTTGAAGTCCTACGACAACTTTACGATGCTAACAAAGCAAACCGTGCCAAACCTGGCAGCAACGCAGCAGAATCGGCAAGGGCGCCGGAGATTGCAAAGTTCACTTTGTACCATTTTGCACGAAAACGGAAAAAGTTGCATCTTCCTGCTGACGAGTGGAACCAGCAGTTCATTATAGAATTTTGGCAGCCGATACGGATCTTATCACATCCGGCCGGCAGACCACCGACGCAACTACTAACCGCGCTCATTGATTCTGGAGGTTGACAGGGGATGCTCGTATTCGCATTCTGTGTTTGCTCCGTTGTGACGGGTTCTTGGTAGCGTAAAGAGGGACGTACACTTGCAGCGAAATGCCAACGTAGGCTCTTGAAGGCAAAAGACTTCGCTGTCATTGTCCGTTTCAAATGGCATTCCAACGCCCTTTCTCAATTAAATGTGACAAATCAGCCCCAAGATCTGTGAGTGTAGCCTCCCCATTGTAGACTTCAATGTTGTTCTGTAATTAGGTAATGTTTACAGCTTAATTCAATGCCCTTCTAAACCATTTTGATCCAAGTCTATAGCTCAAGGACGCGGGTTTGATACCCGGCCGCGGCGGCCGCTTTCCTGATACAGGCAAAAAGCGAAAGCGTCTGTGTGTTCAAGATTTCGCACGTTCAAAGTGCGCAGGTGGTCAAACTTAATCCGGGAGCCCTCCACTACGGCGCGCCTCATTGCCTGTGTAGCGTCGGCGTGTTAAACCCCCACAATCAAATTATCATCAAAATCAATCCAAACCTACGTGGCTAGTATACTTGGCACCAGGCTCTAAAAAGGGTAATTAAGTTGCAAGCAACTGTCATTTAAAGTAACGAGTGCCTTTTAAAGATAGTTCGTGTGTCCATTCAGTTTAGTTGCCGTGTAACGTCCTGCCAAGCACCAATCCAATTTTATGGCAAAAAGCTATAGTTAAGGTGTTGATGCAAACCGAGTCGGATAAGACCAATTCCAACCTCAAGATTTAGTCCCTCGTTGTGAACGCCATGCCAGCTGCAGCACAAAAGCGCAAAGGCTTTCTGCTAACTTTCTTGAGACAGCTGATTGAACAGCCCCCTCTCTCTCCGTGTACAAAGTCTAAATTTGTCTTGCGCTGCAGGACAAATATACACTTTTTGGTTCAGTGTGAAGATGGAGATCCTTTTGAATCAGTTAGCGCTCTCTTATCATGTTCAGTGAGTTTAGCTTCAGGAATGACAAGAGCGTAATGAACTAATTCCAGCAATCCAATAGATTTGAATTCATTCGCTGTGCCTGCTTTTAGTATTGTGAGGCTACGAATAATTAGACTATTTCTTGCGGTCTCGTCAAGGTAGAATTAGGAGACTCGAAGGCGACAAAACTTCCTAAACGATGTTAGAAATTCCTTTGCAAGACCGCCAGTTCCCTGCACGCGTAACTAGAAGAGTGTCTGCTTCCTTGGGGCATTTTCTTTATATATAGCCCGGACTGAAGATATTGCCAATCTGCCATACTTTGCAAAGAGCCGGCTGGGAGCTGTAGCGAATATTTCTGTTCCTTAGGTATCCGATTAAAAGAAGCAAATATTTTGTGCCTACAGCTCTGGCAACTCTGATTTCCCAGCTCGTCTTTGCAACAAGACAAAGAAGCGCTGGGAAATGGCGCAATACATTGTACGCGTCGAGCTTTGTACGTGGGCGGTAATTCTCTGAGGAGCACAAGCAATTCGGTCCGCGGTATTCTTCATCAGTGAGTAAGAATTGCTGCTTCTTTTTACTTGGGCATTCGGGCTAGACCGTGTCGTAAAACACTCTCATGGCAATGACCTCAGCATCCATACGCCAGCAGGAAAAGGTTACCGCCCAGGCTGTCGATGGTGCAAATTGGTTGGGTGTGTGCCATGATTGAATTCATATCTTATTCATTAGCAATCACACAAATTAGCGCCTTTTCTCTGCAACAAAATTAAAGCTCTGCCTCAGACAGTACTGTCAACGATGGTGGCCTATTTGTATTCTCCAAACCAGTTGATACAGTTGATCTAAGTTGCAAGGCATAAAAAACAATGAATGGAAATTAGTTCTAACTCACGCAAGTTCAGTTACTTCATCTAATGTGTGAAATTGCATCTTGTTTGCTGAATTCGTCTGCTTAAATCACCCGCTATGCACGAAAATTTTTACAGTGCTTTCAACAACAATTAGGCTACAGTTGGGTGGGCAGTTGGAAATTGATCATCAGGGGTTAGGCGGATGTTATTTGTTATTATAATTTACCCATACGTGTTGATAATGACGAAGTCATACATTTAGTTCATGCAAACGGGATATATGAAATATTGCGCCGCAACAGCTAAATTTTAGTGCGCGCTCACGTCACGTATCAGAAGCTTCGTGCATGAGTAAACAAGCTATGAGCTTCCTCAAAATAGCGGGCACTTGTGGTAGTGGTGGTCTTTTGGATATTAGTGGCTATTACGATTCGCTAACGTATAAAAGCTTATGACAAAAAGCGTAGAAAGACCGCGTCGCGTTCCGGGGAACTTTAGCGTCTGTAGCGCGATTTGACATTGAATCCTAATAGAAGCACGAGCAATCCAGATCATCAGTTTTGACTGACATGAGACAGTGCGATGATGAGTCTACCCCTGCTCATCTACTATTACATTTTCGCGGCAGTCAAAGTGTCATCTCCAACACTTGCCCTGGGAAGGAACGGCAGTTTGCATTCAAGGTAACCACATTTCACTTCTTGGAGTATTTGCCACCGAGTACCCTCCACTGGAGTCATGAATAAAACATTTTGCGTTTTAGTCTACCCGTTTTTTACTGCGTCTTAAGAACAAACACTACGCAACAATTCAAACGAAAGAAATTCAGAAAGAAAAACACATTAATTAGAACCACATATACATTAGGATGTAGTCATATGTAAGTGAGGTTGTGCCCTCCAAAACCTCCATATGCATAAACTCACCCGGTTTTCAGTCATCAACTCATTTCTAAACACATTATCTAGCAACCCGCAAGGCATCGCTCTTTTTTGGTGGTCGGTGTTTTTTGGAGAACATTTTTTATGGCCGCTTTCCTAGCGTCCCTTGTTCAAGCCGTCTTATCTCACCAGAGACCGTATATTATTGGAAAAAAAACGTTGCCACCGTAACAAAGAGAAAAAACACGAATTATATATATAGGAAAGTCATTCCCGTGGTACTAGCATGTCTGTGATGACTTATAAATGCCAACTTCGTTTTAAGAAAGGGAATTCTTGGCATATTTGGACAGCGTAGTAGCCGTCTTTGTAGGTGTGTTTCCGATGAGTGACTATCATAAAAGTTTTAGTGCAGATATTGTCGTGAAACACAACGCGCTTGCAAAATGGTGTTGAATAAAAAACGCTAATGTGTCTGGCGAACTCTTTTTAATGAAGGCCGAATAAAACAGTTGTGTTATTGCGTTCAAATAAATGCTTTGGTACTGCCAACTTTCAAGGTAACCAATGTTGTTAAAATTGCTTTATGTTTTTCACATATGCGAAGTTTTCTCATACCAATTGTATTGAAAGGAAGATATTGCTCAGGTTACGACTTAACGCTGAATTAGTAGTTCTGTTAAGTACACAAATGTGCAAGCCATAGGGCGTACCTCGTGAGCAGGTACTTCGCAATGCAAATTACACAAATACCGGGCCATTACCTGACGGTGTCCTTGATAACAGCACTCAAGGTGATGAGTACATGAAACCTCAGTTAGTCACACCCACTAAGCACTCTAGGTAATAAAATGGCGCAAGGGAGAGTTATTGTAAAGAGTTGTTCTGAGGTATTTAAAGTGCCACCCGAGGTATAAAAAAGCTCCGTAAGCCATTACTTAAGAAATGTTTGTTTGACGTGGTGCGTCGCTAACAGCCACATTCATGCGCTAATAATATTTTAGTGTTAGTGAGAAGTAGCGTTTACGCTATACTATGGTTCCCTTTGTATGTTAAATTCTGCCATAATAGAAATTGCTTCATTCATTCATTTATTTTTCTTACATGTGCTTATCCAAGGGTACGTAATATTTTGGACAATCTGGGTCTATTCAATCACTGAGAAAGCTCAAATGTTTCTTTCTGGCCTAAACATAGACATTATACTTCTAGCAAGGACAGTTTTTCATGTTCATTAAATTAAAAAAGCGAAAGCTGCCATCAGAGCCAAGGATACATGGAAGGGAAGACACGCCAACCATTTCTCGCTTTCCGTAAGGACATTAGGTAAGGAAACATTGCAGAGTTTCTTATTCTGATTTTCGTAAATTATAAAACTGGCATGTTTTCATCACAGTTAAGGCTAACGTAAAATATAGCAGATATTAAGCACCAAAGCAGCGACTCTTAGCCATAAAATATGTGGGACTACTTCATTACGTTGTCTGCTCGCATTGCCGGTGGGGGAACTAAAAGTGAATAAAATAGGTAGGAGTTCATGAAATATTCTCAAAAGGAAATTACTGACACAACTGATGCGTCTTTAACGAGGGTTGTTCACGCACATCTATTGCTATTTTTTGCGCAGGTTCAGTGTACGTGAAAGCAGTGGCTTACCACAATGCGCCTACGCAGGGTATTTGAGAATTCGTATTACCGTCGAGCCAGAAAAGTAACGATAACAAATGTTTCAGGGTTGATTTCGAAACACGGGAGCATTGTCAGGGGTGTTTCGTAGTGATAATGTGTTCGTCATGCATTCTGTTTGCATCCTACTCACAACAATAATGCTACAGTAAAGCCCGCTTATATCGAACAGCGCGAGGATTGTAAAATAGTTCGATATAGCGAAAATTTGATATAGAAAGTGAAGCGTAAAAAAACCTAAATGAGAGCAATCTTGCCTGCGGAGTCACGAGCTAACGCTGAGCTCCTTACCACCCTGCAGTTTACTATTGATACGACACTTTATCGGAAAGAAAGCAATCAATTATTGGGGCGTAAGAACTGCGTGTGTGTAGCCGGCTTCTTGGAGCGCAACGCGTTGCTGGTGACTGCCTGCTCCACGGTATGTAAACAGTCGACAAGCACAAGACCGCTGCCCTCAATAGCACTGCAGCATCGCCTGAAGGTCCACGGCAGCGACGGCTTCGCTCGTTCTCGGAAGCGGTACGGAGTCCTCGGCGTCTTCGACAGAGCAGAGACAAGCATGCATACAAGCGAATAACGGCGAACCCAGCGAACCGAGCAAGTGCGGGCAGCGAGTGGCGCGGACTTGAAGTTCGTTGACACCGCAGCCCTCAGCGCCCAATGTGACGCTTCCGGCTCCAACAGCATGCATGCGTGGACCTAGTCCACTCTGCCACGGCCGGTTTGGATTCGCCCATGGACCTGCCCGAGCTCGTGCGGGAGTCACAAGCGACACCCGCGCCACCGCTGTGCGCCGATGTATCGCGGGAAAGCCTGCCGCATGCCAAAGGAGAGCGAAAAATTCCGCGCGGGAGAGTTCGATATATCCATTGAGAGCAAAATCGTGCATGCCATTATTACCAGAATTACACAAGGGATCGATATAGGCAATAAATCGATATATCTGGGTTCGATATAAGCGGGCTTGACTGTACGTATAATTGGCGATCCGTCAGTTTTCATATTCATCCTGCTCATTCTATGACGGTTTTTAGTTCGTTGTCGACAGTACATGCACAGCAGGCCAGCAAAGGTTCGAATGGGAGAAGCGGAAGAGGGGTATTATAAAGTGCCCCAGGAGACCGAGAAATTCTTTTGTGGACCCTAGTATTGGTCCACTGATATATTAGTTCATCTAGAACAATAGAAAAGTGATCGAGCAAGCAAAAGTAGGTGTAAGCAAACCAAACAAAAGATTGGAGAAAGAACCTGACTAAATAATAGGTTTTGTTTATAAGAAACACGGGAACCGAGATCATCGCAAAATTTTTCGGCGCGACAAAAGGACCTATCTTCATTAGTTGGCTTGGAATTCACTCGTGCGGCGAACAATGCCGTGTGTGTCGTAATTATACAGGCTCGGTGCGCTCCACGGTTATGAGCGGTCGCCGATGAAAGTGGAACGAAGACCTGACGGGTGGCTTCTCATCAACACCAGCTACACAAAAGGGGCCGTCCATCCAGGGATAAAATTCTTTGTGTGGGTTCCCGGAATCAAGATTCTTCTCAAGAAAATGCACATTTTTTTTTGTTTGAGTTCGCAGAAGCCCAAATTTTTTTCCGTTTCTCTTTATTTTATGCAGTACACTTCTCCAGAAACTTCCTTTACTAACCGGTATTGATCTTGGAAAGATATTAGTGCTGAAATTTTCTGCTGCCCACAGGTCACTTTTTATGGAGCTGTTCTCCCTAAGGCTGGAAGATAAAAGCATAGCATCATCGAAATACGTATGTTAGCTTTTCGAACGCCATATCATGAATGTCTAGACAGGAACGCCAATTACTCGACGTGACATATTGGTTGTAGAAGCGCAGTAAAATGCAGACATATTTTCAGGGCAAAAGCGGAAGCATTAAAAAAATTATACCGGGAAATATACGGCGGAGTAACAGAACATGCGGCGATATTTTATATTTTAAGGCATACGTAAATAAAATCTGCGAAATAAAGACCGCGTGACAAGGCGTAAAACTTTTCGACACTAGTCTGCTCACTGCCGTGTCGTTCTTTGTTTAGGTGCAAACAATTTGAAACCAGTTGCAGCTCACGTCATGGCGGTAGCCACAGATTCATCTCACCCTGACGCCATGCGTCATTAAACTACACTGTCATAGAGGCCGAAAAAAAATCACTCATTTGTCCATTTACTGCAGCACGTTGGAAAGCTTGTTTCGTTGGTGCAGCTTTCCGCCACGACAAGCCTTATAGCTCAGGCATAGCTTCGCAGTACAAAACAGCAGAAATTTTGTATTGTTTTGACAACTTTTTCAATGGGGCATGAAAATCACAATTTTTGCAAGCATCAAAAAGCGATGGATGCTTTTGGACCTAACATATTACTTAAATTCTCATAGGTGGACCAACATGTTTAATTGTTGAAGGCATTTCCGTTATTAAGACCGATACCTCATCACTATATATGCTGTGATATATACTGTGATATATATATACGGTACATTGTATTTTACCTTAGCTTTTAGGGTAGCTTGATGGTTAAAATTGTGGATGACAGGTTGTGCTTCTAGAACTATCCGCGGTTTATTTATATCGGAGGTAATTGAAAATATATGTACAGAGAGAGGGGGGCGGCGTACCTTCTATTAGCATAGCGCGGAGATCTGTGTGTTCATCGCCGTGTGTTCTTCGCTACTGCACTGGAGTTTGGTCCTAGCCGGTTTCACCCTTCGCAGGGAACTGAGCTGGAAACATTTGCGAGAGGACAACATCCTGCCTGCTTCAGAATCTAGAAATTAAAAGGTTGACTACAAGTCCGGGCACGCGAGAAAAACCTCTGCCATTTTTTGGTCAGGTGTTGAACACGATAGTCTTTCTGGCTCTGCCCAAGCACAAAATATTTCTACGTGTGGTTGCCACTTGATGTCACATCTCAGCGACAAATTATAGAATGCTTCAAAAGAGATACATATCAGCAAACCCTACCTTCCACGACTAGTAAAACGTTCGCGTGCTGCACACTGCAAGGTAGAAGGCCAGCAGTATGTAGGCCTTCGCCCTGGAGTCCATATTTTTCATTTCGACATTTTTCATGAAAGAGGACACATTACCTTTGTTTGAAGTAAGTTATAAATGCTTAAATAAAACCAGCACTGTTTATATGTATAAATGTACGTCGGCTTCTTTTTTGTGATGGCAAATAAGAAACCGTGTTAAAAAAGGCGCTCCTTCCTCCGAGGTTTCATACTTATACATTACATACTTACATACGGAGGTTACAATGTAAGTGATGACCATGGCTTGGAATGACGAAGAGAAGTGATACAAATGGAAAGATGAAACGGCAAAGAATACGAAAAAGCATCGGTGGCACTAGGACTAAAGTTTCATATCCACTATATGCGTGAGTGCCACTTCAAGAAAGATATTGTTTATCTTTGTGCCAGGCTGTTGAGAAATTAAAATTACGGGGGATAATTGGAACTGTACAAGAATGTCAATCCGACAGACAAAGTTCATCTCTTTATTCATTGTAAAACTTTCTGTGACATTTTGTGCCACAGCCGTCACCACTTTATCGCCTGACTGGATATCACATGCCGAAGCTCCGCTCGATATCGAGCATTCGCTCGATGTCCCTAAGGGTCTCGTATTTGCCCTTGTAGGTACTTTGACCTCTCAAGGTGGCCCATATTTTATTACAGTCACGCGCTGCAGAGCCTTTTCCTAAAGAACTCCTTCGATCATCCTCCCTCACGGCTGGCTGCCTCTCCTTGCGCGTGATCCTGGGATGAGGCTCCCCTCCGTGGGCAACTTGGAATCTTAGGTACGAAGCCCCTTACGCAGTCGGGCTGTCGGCGTCGTTGTTTCATGTAGTCACAGTACTAAACACCGGGACACTCGTTTTTAAACGCCTCGCGCTACAAGCGCGCACTAAAAGAATACACCGGGACACTCGTTTCTTCATCGCCTCCCGCTAAAGCGTTTCCTTTTCGTGGGCTAAAATTCGTACGAAAAAAAAAAAAGCACAGGGTGACACTTGTTTTCCACCTCCTCGCGCTAGAACGCGTTGTGCTACAAAGACACCGGACTTTTTCAGCAAACCTGTATACCTCTACCCGCCAGCGGTTCCATCTCCTACTGAAAAAAAAAATGCTGAGGCGCCAAGAATACACTTAAATAGTGCACTCTTGGGCCCTCCCTAGCTTTGCCTTTGTTGGTGGTGTTGTTTGGACAACCTATCTCTACCTCAAAATGCGCGTGCCTAAAGCATGGTGATTTAGCGCTTTAGTATTGAAGGATATTGTGAAATTGTTTTGCCTGGGAACGAAGCCAGAGTGCCCTAGGTGTACTTGCGTCAGGTTCAACTGGTTCTCAAGCCTTACGTAGGCAACACAAACGTTTATAAGAGGCATAACACACCACAACGTCGGCGGGAAGATCTCGTTTGAATCTACTGGAGGGAAAAGTAGACTGGAAGTACAATTCCGGAGGGTCTCAGAGTTCTGGTCCCATAATTTAATAAAGAATACTTTTGCAATACTGTAATGCAGTACCAACATTTTATGCTGCATATTCAAAAAATACGGCGGACTCGTAAAAAGAAAAACAATTTAGAAATTAATATGACGCAGGAAAGTTATTATGTTTTGCATTCTTCCTTAGAGGCGGCGTTTACACCTAAACTATCAACCTCGATGGCCCGCTCATTACGAGCACCTAGCCAGGGTGTATTCTTCGGCTGGTTTTTCTTGCAGGACGATATGTTTACTTCTTTTGACATTTCGTAGTAGTTTTGTATGATAAGGCTGAATGTCTTTCGATTTTATTACGTCATTACCTGAGTGTTAACGGTTTTCATTACAACTTTCGTAACTTTCGTTGAAAGGCTCGGTTAAGAATGGTACATTGAAGGAGAGGAACTATATATATTATCCTTAGAACCAACAGAGGTGGCCTGCTGTGCTGCGTCGTGAAAACAGTGGGATTGGTTGCAGTAAGCGCGCTACGTTTGTGCTATACAACGATGTATGTAGAAAACAAAAGCAGTGCATAAATTACAGAAAAATTCATTTTTTTATTTACGGAACAAAACGTCGCGTACTCTTTTCTGGGTTCTATAAATTTAGTGTTTCCAATAGTGTGTTCAGCAGAAAATAAGAGGGCTTTCTGTATCGAAAGCGATAATTGACCCCCTCCCGCACTCCCCATAAAGCACACTTCGTGGTTACTAATGTAAGCAGGTTTTATGATGCAATGAGTATTTTTGGGTGTTTGGCTCCGGCTGTTGCGATTGTATATCTTACAGACGCCTAATAAAAATGCACTCTGTATTTCATTTACTTTTGCAAACGATTGAACATACCGTATAGCTCCACAACTGTTTTTGTGCTAGTATAACACGCTTGGTTTACAACAAAAGACAAAAAAAATTATTTTCACAAAAACTATTCACGTACGATGAAAAACGCTTCTCGGTACGAGATTAACCGGCCTTAGCACATGTGACCTTGACATGTTGAGGCTGACCTATTAACTCAACCTGTGCAAGTTTGCGCAAATAAAGATGTACCCCTCTAGTGGTTGATAAACTGCCACCAAAAATATGTTTTTTTTCGTCGTATAACAGTTAAAGGGACCGTTTCTAAATTGGTAATTTTTAGTCCAGATCTTTTAGCGACATGATGGTCAGTAGATGAACCCAAACCGTTTTATTTAGGGTGGTAGGGCTTTTTGTCCGCCAGGGCTGCAAGGTTTGCAATACGATCTAATCCCAGTAATGCAAATGCTTTTCAGAAATCAAGAATTTTTTTTACGATTTCAAGAATTATTTTACCCGGAATACACGCTTAACCTACCTTCTAAAAAAGGCAGGTCTTAGCTGCAGATTGATGGGATACGCGCTTCGAAATCACCGTCAAACTCGTTTCACCCCTCAACGCTTTACAGACTACCTCGCTCCTTTTGGCCCCTTGTACCGAATCGTACTGCCTTTCAACTACGCCTTTATAATAACCTCAGGCTGAAAAATGTCATTATCTACGTAGATACAAAGCTCCTGCCTGCGGATAAGTTACCTAGACCTATGTGGCAAGCATATGCTGTAGTCGTGAACAGTGAATTGTCTAGTAGCCAGTAAGTAGCTTCCACAGAGTGTAGGACAAATTCGAACAGCAGATATGGCATCGAAACAGTTTCTTCGGTAGCAGTTGTATTCGCGATGTTCATAGGCGCCGGTTGTGTAGCCTGTAGTAAATACCAACGTAGCACTTTTGCACCCAGTTTAGGAGGGCATAGGATCGGCGGGCGGCCCTTCTTTTAGGGCACAAGAGTAGCTTCCCGTACTGTCCAAAAGTGAAATAGTTACCTATCACCACACTACTGCGACAAAGAACGATGATTCGTATGGCATTGCAATCTCAGCTGGAAATAATAGCTGCGTAGAGTCAAAGACACTCCTTTACAAAAATTGTCTTTGTATTTGTTCGGTGCACAAGAAAGAACTTTGTAATAACCGCTAAATGAAAGTCACAAATAAAACCCACATTCTGTGTTAAAATGATCACGAAAAATCTTTGAATACCTTAAAGCACGCCTCAAACAAACTTGATGTATAGTTGGTTGATAGTTGAAGGAGTTAAAAGAGTTGAAATGCCGCAATAAAGTCACATGTACGAGTAATATACCCGGGAGAAGCACCTGTCACATCTTAGCCAAAATGAAACTCCCTTTTGCAGCCCACTACAAGTAAAATACCCGGGAGAAGCACCTGTCACATCTTAGCTCAAATTAAACTTCCTATTGTAGCCCACTACGAGTAAAATACCCGGGAGACACACTTGTCACATCTCTGTCAAAATGAAACTCCCTTTTGTAGCCCACAACCGGTATTTGCATTCGAGCTTGTATCAGAGCCAACACTGCCATAGCCAAGCCAACCTTTCTTCAGTTCTCAGTTGTTTTGCCTACCAAGATGTCAAGTTGTCCCGATTCGCTAAGGTACGCTTGTGATTTCAAAGTTCGGTAATGATTTGTGCCCAGAATCACGCAATAATACCTGAACCAGAAAGCTTTCCTTGTTTGGTCGGCTGTTTAAAAGAATGTGCTGTTTTCCAAGTTCCCTAAACGACCTTCTGTATGTGTTTAAATACACTTTTTTGAAGCGTTGCACACCTAATGTCGTCTGGCGCTTGTCCTGTGTACTTCTTCCGCCTTGATTTACCTTGTACTAAGTAATGAACTTTCATTATAACCGCGCATGTGGCTCTAAAGTCGCACTTTTTGCTGCACATTTTTTATAGAGGTACAGTCACATTCTTTTTACTCGCATAGATTCTCTACACAAATTTCTTGTTATAAGCAGTGTGTTCGGTGGTCGCTTCGAAAACAGAAAACGCTAGTTCAAACTGCTGATCTGGTCATGGTCACTTCCGCAAACCCAATGGTTCGAAGTGGTACAAACTGAACGGGCTCCCTTATGGCCAAGGGCATGTGGCGATCCGGCGCCGAGGACACGGCTGTTTTGTTCCGGGACCGTAATTAGGCTTTAGTTAATGAAGCAAGCCCCGTGTGGAGCAATCAATCTTTGAAAGGGTCTAATCTGCACTCGAGTTGCTTCTAGCAACATCTGAGTCAGAACACAGTTTCAAACTTCGTTAAGTAATGTAATAATAGTATTGGTCATTTATTTTCAAAGATGCTCAAGAATAAAAACTTGTACCAGAACTGGTAAAATGAGAACTTGTTCTTACTGGTACAAACCACCAGGAGGAGTTGGAATTTGTCAGTCAAAGCTGTGATCAATGCGTGCATCGATTAGCACATTTTGATTAAAGTGACAATAAAATCAATAGGTAATCGGTAAAAGTTTTCCCGACAATGGTGCACAAGGGTTTAAACTGGTGCGAGGAAAGTGTAGCATCAAGCGGAGAAGAAAATGGGTACTCTGGCTACAAAATGACTCCTCCTGAAGTTTTTCTCTTTTTACAGTATTTTTGTAGCATGGTATTGTTTGCATGGTGATTTTATACCGCATTACTGTGCATATTTAGGGGGTTGGAAAAGAACGGCGTCATTTCGTTTTTCTTTGGGGGTGGAGGAACGACTACATTCGCGCCAATTAACCTTCTTCCTTGTGTGGTCAAGCATGCCCTCTATTATTAGAAGGGGTCTGTTTAAGCCCTCCAAACCTTGATAGTCGTTAATGGATTGCGGGCAATTCCAGGGAACTTCGCGGAGGTCAGCGCAACGTAGTTTCTATGGAATGGCCGGGCAACGATTCCAGAAATTACAAAATGTTTCTTGGATGGTTGTTCTGAAACCCTCCAGAACAAGCACTTCGCGCAATGAGTAAAGGAACACGTTGTGGGATCAAGTCATACGTCAAGAATATCCGAACTTTTCAATTTCAAAGGGAAAAATAAAGGAGCTTTTGAACCAGTTAACAGGGACTACCTGTGAGCCCTTTAAATAGGGTATCCACTATAGATTAAGGGGAATGTTTTTCTATTACGAAATATTATAACATTGCAGTAGCACCGAATACCACCCTCACCATTATCTTCGCAGACGGGAAGATTATAAAAAATTACGCCCACCTCCCCTAGCGGGAACCCTGGTGTGATGCGACGCTGAGGGGGTTCAAGCGCACGCGGAGAGCAACCGTCGACCGAAAGGCCGCCGGAGAGCGGCACACCGGTTATATTCTAGGCACTATATATGCGCAGCGCGCCCGAAGGAGAGGAAACCGCGGAGAGAGAGGGTACTGCACATGCGCAGCACCGCGCGCAGCGCCGCCCACCGGCGGAGTGAGAGCGCGCTGGGCCGCACACGCTCTCACCTGGGCACGCGCCGGCGCCAGTGCGTCTGCCGCGGCTATGACGCAACACAATCCAACACAATCCACTTTAATCCAACCCAATCCAAATCCAATCCAAGCCAAGCCAAACCAAGCCAAGCCAAGCCAAGCCAATCGAATCCAATCCAATGCCCCTCGCGAGAGAGTGTTCGCTATCGGAGAGGAGAGCGGGGGAGTGGCTGCGGACCACGGACGCACGCCGCGGACAACAAAGGACGCACGCAGGAAGGACAGGGCCGCCGACAAGAGATGCTCTGAGCGTCGCATCTAATAAAGTATGAGTCATGAGCGCTACCTGCAGATGCTCCATTGCATACCTTTAACGGCACGTTTCCAAATCAACTAGTGTAGGTTTGTAGGGCGCGTTATTCTCGCTGCAGCTGTCGCCCCGTTCACAGCTGGTTTGCAGTTTTTGCGGGTTGATGATGAATATTTACGTGCGGAGAGGAAAGCACTCGTAGGTATGTGCGATTTACGACAAGCTGCTTATTTTGTACTGGCAACATTGTCCTTCAGTGATCACGACAGAGTACAAGAGGTCCTCACAAGCGTCAAAGGGACGCAACATACGGGATTATTCTGTGAAAATGTTCGTTGGAGAACGGCGACTGATATTTCAAAATCAACACCGACTAAATAGCTTTATAACTGACATAAGGTGAGAGTGTGGGGTGAGACTTTTCAGAAAACGAAATTCTCGCGAAACAGGAATTTGAGCTGCGCGCCAAAGCGTAATTGATTTTTCCGGGTTTATTGGGGGCGGTACCCGCTAAAGCCGGACCCGCTCCCAGGTTCTCAAGTAATTGCACACCGAACTGCGACTTACATTTATTTCGAGTTTTGAGTGTGTTCTGCTGCGGTAGAAATATCATTAGTTACCAGTGAGGCCGAACCAGACAGGTTCATCTTCAGTAGGAACACCCTCTCGGAGGAAACCCCAAAAAAGAAGTTGGCCGCCCTGGTTTATTATTATGCCGATCCTTACAACGTCTGAAGAGCTGCCTTTATCTGGCAGTGGCTATGGCAAGGGTAATAAATCAATCCAAGAAATTCACACAGCATTAGTTTTTCTTCTTGTCAGGGACGGTGAAACTTTCTTGTTCCCAGCTAAGGGGTTTTTTGGGAAACATCGCCAAATAGCACACTGAACATGCCGCGTAAAACGGATGCATTAGGGCAGCGAACTTTTCGAACTTCGCCTTTCTTCGTTTGTGTGCTGCCTACACTACACATTCTGAACTGCACAAGTAGTTTTATTGGAAATGGCTAAAAATGTCCTTTTCATTTGTTCGCTTCGTTTCGTGAGCAGCGACAGCTGATAGGTCCGTTTATGCTAAGTAGTCCTAATTGCCTGAGTTGACACCACACCACATTAGCCGTATTGAGACTACATTTAGATTGTTTAAAAGCACGTATTGGGTTTCCTGTTTCCTTAGCTGACATAGTGGCTGAATAGCTACCCATTAGTGCTGCTAATCTCAAACACGCAAGTTTGGTTCCATCAGCAATTCCCGTGTTGCTAATGGACGCTAAAATAAAAAACGCCAGGGTATCCAGATTTCAGCCCACGTAAAAAACTCGAGGTGGTCTAAAGTGATCCTTAACACTTCACTGCGGCGCGCCCACATGCAAGATGTAGATTTTGAGCGGGAAAACCTCTTCTCCGATGACATAAAACATTTGTTCGCTCATACTCTCAGGCAGTTCTTATTGCGTGCTCTTTAATCTTTTGTTCCATTCCCATTAAACGACGCTACTCTACAATTAAGAACTTTAGATTATTTTGTATTTTACCGCGGCTCACCTTCCCAGGAAAGCACAGGTCACTATTGAATAATGGCCCATTAGGAGGCTTTTTTTCTACGCTGTTATAAGTTCTCATGATGCCCAACTTGTCAAGATTACAGCAGGAATGCTTTACAAGGCTAAACCAACTCTCCCTATGTGGCTACCCATGTGCGCTCATGAGCTAAAAACATTGCCAGTTTGCTTTCGTGTCACCAAGGGCGATGGTGTTGCCTTTGACACTTCTGAGAGCAGAGAGGGAGGATCCAGCACAGTGTGCCTATAAATCTTTCTCTTCTTCGAACAGCCTCCCAAGCCGCAGGTGTTGATGATCTTGGTAAAGTTGCCTTTGCTTACAGACATGAACATTACAAGCTTTGCAGGGAACGGAGGGTCATAAATCAGGAAGAAAAAGTCATAACACCCCCTGAGGCCGTATAAAAGCTCAGAAGAACCCCCTTAGATGCCACTGAAAGATTGTAACAGGCACCGGTGGCGGCGCTCGTGGCTCAATAAAAAAGGAACAACGCTAATTTTCAGTATATTTGAAGAAACAGAGGCAGTAGGTCTCCTTCGAATGATGTGTTCATTGCAGTTCAGATATTAAAGAAGTTGCAGGGGAATAGAGATTACTAAACAACTTACCATACAACAGGCGGACGAAACGGAAAAACATAGTTGCCGGATGCGTCAAAATTGCTTACACATAAGCTTCCCTTCGGTCATAATATGAGTGAATATTTCTTGCAAGTCGTGTTGCGTAAATTGTCCTGGAAATTTAATTCCTCTTTTGTGTAAAATACCGTCCTCTTTTGTGTGAATTACACAGCCCGAAAATCCCCCTTTCCGTAAAGTTTGCGCGATGCACTTGCTGCGAACCTGACTCTCATTCATTTATTTGAGTGGGCAGGCAGCAAATTTTCCTTCTCTTAATTCAGTGCATGGGTCACCTCATTCATAACAGAGCCGGGATGCGCGGTGTAATATTACAAGTGCCCCCAGACAGCAGGCCTAGCAAAAGATTCCTGCATGAAAAACCAGTATTTTTTTTCTACAATACAATGTTCTGGACTGTTTTTTCATACCTGACTTTCTATTATGGTCCAATACGGAGGAAGAAGACTATGCATATTCTTGTTAATTGTTTATTCTGGCGCCAGATAATTTACTGTTACGTTGCTTGATCTTAGGGCATCAAGAGGTTTTTATAGCTAGAAGTTCAGCGTAAGTTATTACAAAAATTCGAAGAGACCGAATAGGGCCTGAAGTAAAGGGCACAACAGCTGAACTGCAAGACTTGCGAAACATTGTGAAGTTTGTTCATTGCCACGAGGCAGAAAAGCATTAAAATTCTAGTAACTTAGGATAATCTTCAGGCAGAAAACATGCGCTTCTGAGAAAGGTCATGCGTAGAAACCTAATGGCCCACTGTATAACGCTGTATTACGTTTATGAAATCCCGTTTATGGAGTGAGTTGCTGCGATACGTTAAGCTCAGCACGAGTACAGGCTGTGTAAGCAATGCCGGTGGGTGGATGTAGCCTGCCGTTCAGTCTAGAAGATTCAAACGTAAAGTCACATTTCGAAATCCACTGTAATTGGACACCCGGCAAGGCTACCCGCTCTTGATACGGCGCGGCCCAGGCCGTCTGCCGTCGAGCACGCACGCCAAACTGTCTCTGAACGGCATCCTCCTCACTCAAACACACCTCTTACCACCATACCTCCTCGGCCAGTACCGCCTCAGCGCCTCAAATATTATCCCGTCACTCTCGCCTCACTCAACCAAAAGTTCCCTTCCCTTGGCTACAAACTCATATCCCAACAATACAATCGATACCGAAATGTATCACACCCAATACCACGTGACCTGTGTTTCTGTGTCTACTGTTTATAGTCCGCAGCCTAAGGCCCCTGCTATAGGGGCTTCCGGATTGTTCACCTTTATTACCCCACGCATGAGTGGTGGTGAGGGAAGAGCTCAGACCTGGCTGCTCAACTCTGAAGTCGTCGCAAGACCCCGGGCTGCCCGCCAGGACCACGGCATTGCGGACTAATGACGCCACCACATGGATGGTACCCCGACCACCTTCAACTAAACTTGATATTCTTGATAAATCTTAGGTCTTGAGCTCTGCCTCGTTTAAATATTGTCTCCAAAGAGGCAAAGAGGGCTATGGTTTAAAATAATTAGCTTTGTTAATCTTTAAGGTCGAAACCCAGACAGAAATAAAATGGTGCTTCACAGTCGTTTAAACCAAACCTGCAAAGGGTAAGAGTTCTTTAAAGACATCAAACCCGTGACTCAACCGATCCGCTCCTATACCCCATGAGAAAGTGGCACCATACCTTTAAGCGAATTGGTGTCACGAAGTGGCTTGGTTCAACAACCTTGGTGTCCGACGGCTATTTCTATATTTTGTAACAGAAAGTTCGTGTCTTACTTACTTCCCGGATTCTTACCTTTATCACCATTCTCAGTACCATCACAGGATTCTCACCATGAACTTACTTAGCAAACAAGTTTTCGTACTTGGGTATTTCCGCTTGCTTCTTTTTTCATTTGGGTGCGTTCTTATTTGGAACGTAGTCAACATACTATGCTTAAAAGTGTTAGCTTTTTATGCATGCTTCATACAATTTTTGTTCCATCTTTCAAGTGTGCTTCTCGTGACTTCGTTCTACACAAACAAAATAGATCTACAGCCATTCTCAATTGTTCATGCCCGTAAAAGGTTGGCCTGAGCCGTGTCGGTCTCGTCTGGTTGTTATCCCGGTAACAACCACCACGCAAAGGTCATAGCGCCCATGGTATGTGGACCGTAGAGGCAGAAAAAACTGCGCCTCATTCGTTTTTAAGTGAGATTTTAAGAAATGCTCAGGATGATTACGTTTTTTTTCAATACCCCCCCCCCCTGGCAATAAAACCGCAATCTATAATGAATGCCCGTTTCAAATTACGATGGCATTGCTTTATTTGTCGAATTAGTCCTGAAGTATAAAATGTTAAGTTTCCACACAGCTATCCGGGCCTAAGTTACGAAAACAGAAGCATGGAAGGTTTCGGCGCAGAAAAATCATTGGCGGTTTTGAGCATGTAAGATACGTATATACGCATACGATTTATGGTTACAACAGAAGACTGTCGTGTACAAGCAAGGGTTGAAAATGTTTTTGTTGTTCCTGAGCAGGGTTACTGAGTAAATAAAGTCCCCAGTGCATTGTAATTTGATACCTTTGCGGTATACGAGATCTAGGAAGAAATAATAGAGGTATTTATGCTAATGCAAGCTTATTTTAAAGCTTTCCATCGACAAAGTGCACTGTAGTTTGCGAAAAACTTCTAATTACCTAATCAGCGTTTCATTTTCGCTTTTTGAACAATTATGTCTGGTCACTAATTGGTCTACTGTGCTACAAAACTTAAACGACTCGTAACCTAAAGAAAAAAATCCAAGCCTAATAATTTATAATTGAACGTTCGTGTTTTGAATACAGGTAGCAACCGGGTAGATTCACAAATATCCGAGAAAATTTGTGAACATTATCGCAGTTGCAATAAATACTTCCTATCTGATCCAGAATAAAGGGGTGTTCTAAAGCCAACCTAGATATCAAAATTACACTTAGACAGCGCGGAGAAATCACACAGAATGCCTGCAGTCGTATTTACTGGTCAAATATTTATATAAATGCCCCACTTTGAGCAATTGTTACCAATGAAAAAGTCTCTGCCAACAGGACACCGTGCGATCATTGGCGAAAGTGAATTAGCCTTAATACGTATGTCATATGGTTGTTGGGGAAGCCAGTTGTGGGTGCCTCGTCTGCCCGCCTCAGAGAATTAATTTCCGGTGAAGCGTGGCTCCACTATCTGGGCATTTTACTTGAATTATGGTTGTGTAACGTGACCACTTCTCTCTATCGAGCGAAAATAAGGGCTTCCGAACAAGGGTACTAAATTTGGTCATTTGGCCAGAATTTCGTTCTCTTGGGCTTCCACCAGACCTTTTCATACATGATCTTTGCTTTTTGTTTATCTTCCAAGCTTCCTGGCACTTTCCGCAGCTATTCCTAGATAGCTTAGTGTTTGTCACAACTTTATATACCTTCGTGGCCTCACCACCAACTAGGCAAACTGGCGGTCGATTGCATTTCATTGAAGCGACTTTCTGCCAAAGAAACTATTTTCAGATATATTTACCAGTGCGAGTCGAGGCAGTGAATATTTCTATATTTTTCAGGGGAAACCTAATGTAGAAGGATATTTGTGTTAATTATTTATTTTTCGTAATATTCTTAGGAACGCCACCGTTTCCGCAAAAGAGGTGGTTGTGTCAATTTTGGCTCCGATATTTGGGGCGCTTGTGTTTGTTACATTTGCCAGTGCCCACTTTAGAAGCAATTCACGCATAATGAAGTTGGAGAGTTTGAAAGCTTTATTGCTAAGAGACTATGAGACCTAGGCTTCTGAGCAACAGTTCGCTGTGATGGCAAAATATGGATCGGCTTCTTGTTGCAGTGAAGGGAGGGAAAAACGAGCACTGTTTCAATACCAGTCGCCAATTCCGAGTACTTTTTATCCCACTCTTCAATATGCAAGGCTTCGAGGAGTCTCGCACGGGTAATGACAATACGCCTGAGGGTATTCTCGAATGTCAGAAATGAACTGTATAGTCTCTGACGCCAGCAAGTCTCATAGGAAAGAACCGCGAAGCCGCAAACCTCATTTAATACGGCAACTGTGAGCTATGTTTGTTGCATTCAGCTGTCATCACCCCCAAGCGGTGAATATACATGTGGGACGATGTATAGGTTGCTGGGGTTCAGACGTACGTATACGCACAGAACATTTTGCCTACAGCCAGTAGTCATCCGAAGTTATCGTGGCATTTCGCCATCTTGTCAATTCAGATGCCCAGACTGGGGAAGCAGCGGAGCTGCTGGTCTTCACTGCATTTAAATTGGCTTTTCTTTGGTCTCCCCCTAGCTTAAGAAAAGGATCGTTATAAGTGAGCTTTCATTTTTCACACTAAGTTAAAATAAGGTTCAGAATCTAGTCTCCTGAAGTACAAAATCCAAATCGGCAATGTCCGAAGCCAACGTCCACTGTCACTCAAAAGTACAAAGCCAACGCCTGCGCTATGAGCCCAAAGCAAATGCTTTGCGCCCCTAATGCGAAGACAGCGCAATGGGATAGACGCCGGTTTCATAAATCAAGAGGCCAGGTTCCACACCACCCACGGGAAGCGTTTTTTTCTAAATATTTGCACGTGTTATTCATTGTTCCTTGCCGCTGCTAACAACGTACTCCTCGGGTCTTTGGCGTGGGCCAGTGGTTACGTTGTCGGTTCCACGGCGTAAAAGTCCCGGGTACGATTGCCGAGACCTCCCTCACCATATTTTTTGAGACGCGCAATCACCTTCCCCCTCCTTCCCATGTGCTCCTTGCCTCCAGGCCACTTTCCCTCGCACTTCTTCGCCTAGCATTTTTACGTCTCCACATCGCCGAGCCATACTTTCTGTGAAAAATTTGCGTGCACCGAATAAAGCCTAAAAAGCTATGATGTTAAAGTATTTCGCTGAAAAATGAGGGTTTGTAAAGAATTTTAACATACACACGAACCTAGTCAGCTGCGGCTCTGAGGCCATTCTCCGATCTCCCGTCTCTCCGCTGGGAGCTTCTGCAACAACAGTGCCTAACGGGCTAGTGCAAAACCCCACAGAGTACTTTGCGTAGTGGCAGTCCCTTGCGCAGTCTTTGATGTTCATGGAGCGCACTCCATTTAAGTTTGTGTGTTGCGTGCCAGAACGGGGGTGCAGCTTGTATTGTAGAGGTAAAGAGCCGGGTGAGCTAAATGTGAGTTCAACCAGACACAAGAATGAAAAGTCCTAGTCAGTATTGTCTTTCGGAAGCACGATTGTTTTCCATGTTCCTTCCTTTTTCCTCAAACCAGGGCGTCGGAGATCAGTTCTTGGCCATTCAAAATAGGCCTGTATGCGCATGTCGATGAAGGTCTGCCTTGTCTGGATTAAGTACGAGTGTAGTAAATACGGTGCACGAGTTACGGGATTTAAAGAAATGTGTCCAATACGAGGACACTGGTGAATGCTGGTGGTGAGGTATTCTGTTTGAAAAAATCGACTACAAAATTCAGGCCTGGTGTACCTTGTCACATCGGCGAAGGCGTCCAATAACCTACCTCCATAGCCTCCGTCATGTACTGGTAGCAAGGTGGACTACCGGTCTTGAGGGGATCCGCCTCCGTTTCGAAGATGCAGAGCCAAGAGGGAAATTTAATTTGGTGAATGCATGGTGAGTAGATAACAGCGGCATACAGGAAGCAGCACAATTGCGTGCTTACAACGTGACAGCTCTGACTCCCAGAGTAACGTTCTCAGCAGAGCGCGGTTGCGCACTACTCGGCATACGCGGAAGGCCTCCAGTTCTAACGAGAATTCCCAACGATCAACAGGCGTTCCGCGTGTAGAGCACAGCACGTTAGAGTTAAGGGCACAGAAGCTAAACTACCTTTGCAGAGCCGGAGAGGCGATGAATCAGACGTCCGCGCCGTCAACAGCTGCTCGGGCAGGCTCCTCATGCTGAGCATGGTTCTCGCCGCACGGTATTCACGAAGTCACATAAGCGCTGCAGATGGTCTTCCTACCCATCACCAATGCGATGCCGGAAAGTATCAAGGCGCGCAGTCGCGCTTTGGCTGTCCAAGCCCCCGCGCGCGCCGCGTCAATACAGACACAGACACAGCGGATACGTAACAATCTGCACAAAACTGCCCGAACTGTTCAAAATTCACTTTTGACTGTTTCTGCTGACATAATAAAAATATTCAGCCGGACGCATTCTAGTATATCTGATAAAAATTAGACGTTAGCTTTTTTAAAAAATCATGCACCCCTCCGTCTAACGACGGCGACGGTTTAACGCGAAGCTTTCTCATGATGGATTCTTTGGTTGACCATTTTCACACTGAAGCATGTGCAACTCTGGAGGTACGCATAACTTTACTTGAATAACCTCAGCAACTCTCGGGTGTGCAGTCCGTATGCCTAACATGTGCTTTGGGGTGTACGCCACGAATCTGTACCTGCGGCTTCGCGTTCGCTTCGGACATGTCGAAATGGAGCAATAGGATAGATGCGGGCTTCATAACACAAGGAACCCAGCTTCGATTCCGGCTTCACTTTCTCTTCCCCCACGATCATTCATCGTCACCACTCAGAGAAAGTTCGTTTTGCTGCAGAGCGTATTGGCGTACAATGGCATCAGTGAGGAACCTAAAGCTTTGCTTTAATAAGCAGCTTCTGCCTTGTTAGGGGTATTCCTACGTGGCGTAGAATGCTGTAAATTCGTGTATTTTCTTCTACTAACTACTTAATATCAGTCTGCACCTCTCGGACTTCCTCTTTGAAGTATACAGGGGAAGAAAAGGAGCAAATTCTGAAGTATAATTTAACTTTCTCTGAGGCGTAGCGTCTTTCCGTTGTTACTATGCTTACTTCAGGAAAGCAAGTCGAGCGCTAGAGCTACGGCGCTTCTGCTTCCGCCGGCACGAACGACCCTGATGGACCAGGCACTGGGTTCTGTCCTAACCGAGAAAAAGAGCAATTGTTACGTAAGCACCGCGTTGCCACGTGCCGCGTTCCCCACTCTTTCCCAGTATATCGACATGCCATAGTTGAAGCAGGAGTCCGGGTCGTGCAGTGCTAAACAGGGTTATCTCCTGTTCGACTGGTTGTTACCAGCCTAGAGTCGATCGCCGCATGTAGCGCTGTTGCCGTGCGGAGGAGGTTAACAACGGTGCTCAATGAAAAGCACCGAAGCGTCCGCCGTCCGTCCGCAAAACAGGGTGTGCGATCTCCTGTTATCGGCGCCTGGTTTCGATCCCACACTGGGCGGAACGCGAGGTGGTGCGCCACAAAAGCGACACGTCAAAGGGTACGAACCTTATATCCTTGACTCATTCAAACTCTCAAGAGCTGCTGTACACGGCAGCAGTTGATCGATCCGTCTTCACCAGTTGTGCAAGCACGACCACTGTTAATAATGTGCCACAGATACTTTTCTTGTTTTTGCATTGTTATTGTTAGGAGTATTTCACAAATAGACAAGGACTCTGATCTAAGGCCTGAATTTCCCCAAGCAGTACCAATTTTTCAAAGGTTGCAAAAAGAATAGCTTCTTAAGGACGCCATTATACCAAAAATACTTATATACGCCGAGATCAATCAAACTGTCACAATTTGTGCGGAATAACCGCCCGAAAACATGTTGAGAGCGGAGATACACACGCGCGTTGTTTCTGAAAAGTGAAAGGGAGTTTGGGAAATGGCAATAATTTGTTATTCGTACGGCAGAACACACAGAACACCGTTTTGATTGCGTTCAGTTGTGGCAGCCAATGGGACGTCAACGCCAGTATTCGGAATTTTGGTCAGCGAATTTTCATACTTCATTTTCATTTTCAGACATGACTGCATAAACAGCATTTAGGCGGCGTATTGGTTGGTGCAGAGCAGGCAGAAATTACGTTTTTGCAGCGCAACACGTCGCACCTCATATTGTGTAGCGCCCTCTCAAGGAAAAACGAAGCAGAAAAGCTTACATCAGCCCTCATGTGCAAGTCAAAGTATGACCACTGTTTAATATTTATGTACGGAGCCATTTATTGCTGCCGCGCTGTTCAGTTTTCAAAAAAAAATTACATAATGTTTTTTATAGAGAGAGAGACAGAAAAGAGAGAGGGGAGGGAGAGAGATAGAGATATTTAATGGGAACTGGTGAGGTCAGCCTTGCTAGGGACAAGGTTTCTACACCAGATTGGGGGTGACAACAATCATGAGTGTTGGATATTAAACATTAGGGGTACAACAGGAAGAAGACAAACAAGATACTTAAAAAAAGCGAAACAAGGGCAGGTTGCTAGCAGTGTCCGGGCACAAAAAATACAACTGAAAAGAAAATCCTTAATGTAAACGCTGCAGCAAAATGCAAAGTGAACGGCGGAAAAAATAACGACACCAACAATCGCAAAATAAATAGATGAACACCACAGCGCGGTAGAGTACATATCATGAGACACTTGCACTGTGCATGATCTAGCGTGATTTATTCTGTTCAGTGTCCTAGGAACCGGAGCAGAAATATTGTACCTAATGTACTGTCAGCACTATTGGCCCAGGGGCCAAAAAAATGACAAAGTTCAAGCCTGCCCCATGACGTACACGAGACAGGCAGCTCAGCTGCAGTTTTTTTGCGCTGCAGCGAATCAAGGGCAGACGCACTATAGGGAATTTACAGTCTCACGCCTGGCGCAAGTCCGGCACAGAGAGGAATCGTCCCAACCTATCCTAAACTTAAAACTCCGAGTAAACGCTACATCCAGGCGCAGTCGGTGCAACCACTTCTTCACACCAGTTGTTGAGGCTGCGTGGAAAGCGAAAGTCACTGCTCGGATCAATAGCTTGCTGTGGTGGACACCTGCAGTGAGGGTCCTGCCACTCCGACATTTGTGCAGTCCATCCACTTCTGAGGATAATGGCGTTGCTGTCCCCTTGGGAGAAGGAAGCTGCGTCGTGTTGCTCAGCAAGTGGCCTGCGCTGGCGGCTGCGTCGGGTCTATTATTGCCTTGTATACCCGATTGACCAGGCAGTCACTGAAATATGATATCGTGGCCTTCGCCAACTGCGATTGTGTGAATTTAGGCAGTTTCACATACAACCTGACTGCTGTTGTGACGCTTTCGGAGGGCTGGTAAGGCGCTACGCGAGTCGAGGAATATTACTCGCTGCTGGGCACCATGTCTACTGATGTAATGAAATGCAACCCTTACAGCTGCTATTTCGGTAGCAGTCGAGGTTGTCTCATGGCTTAGTTTTCTTTCGATAGTGAACCGGGTGGATGGGATACACACGCCGATGGCGGATGAGCCCGAGAGAACTGAGCCATTTGCTTAAACATGTGGGTAGCCTTTGTCAGTACTGAAGATGTACTCCAGTGCGAAGAACCTGAGCGCGGCCGTCGGCATGGCTGACTTTTTGCTGATTCCGGATATTGTGGTGCATTTTTTCTGCGGCGCCATGTATCCAAGGTGCTAATGTCAACTTTTGAGGTCTGAAAATTCACCGGAAGGAGGTGTCTTTAATGATGTATGGATATAACTGCGAAAGGATGCGTATAACATGGTTTCAAATGGCGCACAGACGTTCGAAGCACCTCCCGGCGTTCTATTACTGTGGCGGAAAAGCACCGAGCTTCGCATATAGTTCCAACCATCGATGTGCATTTAGGTAGACCCAGTCAGGTGCGCATGACCTTCAGGCAGTGCTCATGAATTTCTTTAATGAATGTTCTTTACAGAATCTAATGTATATACGTCAAAATGAGATCCTAAGCCAATCAGTAGCACAAAAGCATGCTTGTTATAATAGATTGTTTTCATTGCGTCATTACAGAAATGTTTAAGATTAGAAGTAAATTATCGCACCCTACACACGCACTGTCATGCTAGCACGTAGGCGTCTTCTTGAAACATTCAGACTGAACCCGGTTTTAAGAAGAATCGGGTAACCCCCAGAATTCCAGTGCATTTACTACATCGTCTCCGTCGAAACCTTTGCAGTATTGGCATAAGGAATAAACATGAGTCTGATAAGGAGATATGACATAAAGGGATGCCTCTCACGTTCCGCTTTTAGGGACACCAAACGCAACCAGCAAGTTGATTTCAAACGAAAGTCTGACCTTCCCATATAGTCATTCTATTGTTGATTTAGTGCCTAAAAATGATTTCTTTGCTGAGAAATCGCTAAGAAAACACTGATCAAATATGACGGAAACAGCGACCGCGACTGTAGTCGCTGTTTGCGTCACAACAAACCGGAAGAAAGCGAGGCAGCCATGATGTCTAGCGAGAAAGAAGCAGTAGAATACACCGCCGCCACGTACCGAGCGGTGTGGGTAGTTTCGGTAAATAAGTAGTGTTTTCTAAAACTCCCACGTCCTTTGCAGCTCCGTAAAAAAACGTTCCTCCATGGGACCCGTTATCAGTTTTGACACTTTGTTAAAGAATAACATTGTCCTTTGAAGCCCCGCAAATGTTGGCGTTGAACCAGCCGCCTCTTCGCAGTTCGCAAGCCTGCTCGAAAAGCGGTACCGCCATTCCTTAGACTAAAAAGCTACGCCTAGTAGTGGTATATTCCTGTTCCCGGTGAGCTAATTTATCGATGTAAAGCAACTTGTATTTTACTTCAGTGTACCTTCAAGCAGTATGTCTTAGAAACGGAATAAAACTGGGTTGGGGGTACTGTATTACGGGGTTGCGTGACGAAACATTTTTCAGTTAGGACGAGAATTAGGTAGCACCGTGTTTTTAACAAAATATTCACCGGCATCCTGCGCTGTTGACGAAGTTCTCCAGCGAAGCTACGTGCGTTGGTGGGGGAAAGTGGTCATGAAGACAAAATACCAATTTGTTCAGTTTGAAAGAACCAGACATGGGTAGCTCACACAGCTCCGTTTCAGGCACTTGAAGCTTGTTTTACTGAAAATAACGCATGAAAAATTCCAAACATTTCAAATTTTGTGCCCAGTGACGTAATAGTGCCAGTGTAACGTGTTACAGCCGGCCCAAAAACATTCTTACCAGTGTTAACTCCGAGTTAACATTCAAGCGACACGATCAAACGAAAGTAGACGCCCTGCTGTAATCTCCCCGTCATGTTTTTGTGGCAGCTTAGGTTGGCGGCAGCCTATTTCATAAACAGCTTTCCGTGACATCTTAAAAAAATCTGCAGAAATTCAGAGGATTGCCTACTAACGCATATCATTCTGACTCCGGTTGTCTAGCGTGTCAGTTCTTTAAAACCAAATATGGATATGAGTAGCAAACGTCTTTCGAATGTTTCACTTCTTTTAAGTTTATTTTGCTTGTTTTCGACACTGATGTAATTATATATATTTATAACAATGCAGGGCTCTTACTTCGCTAATTATGTTTTTTTTTTCCGAATAAGCCTGGCGCGGCGCAGACTTGGTTCATTTACGCTATTTTTATACGTATTTCCAACATTTTTCTTGCGGAACTTTTTCGTTTATTCTTCAGTTTGTGGGGATATAAATCAGATGAATGCTTTTGATTTTGGCAGATCATTTCTAAGAAAAGTTTCTTTTTCCTATTTTTCTTCTTAGCTTTCGTTTTCTCAAATTTTTTTACGTTTCTCAATTATCTGTTTACCCTGATTATAAATATTACAGGTGTTACTTTGGCCAAATCTGCATCTTCGTGTTAAGGCAGGATGTTGCTCGATTCGCCATTTTCGCTATTTTTTACTCGTATTAGCAGTGAAGCTGTTTAGCAAATCGTACTTTTTCGTGTCCGCCGTTAAAGATACCAACAAATTTACGAGCCCGCAAGTTTCCATGGGCCTAACGGCGACCACTCCGCCGTTAACAAAAGCAAGAAAATACCTAGCGCTCGTGGTGGTGGTGGTGGTGGCCCGCAATATGGCGCATACCCACTTAGGGGGGTTGGACAAGAAGTGTTATGTTTCTATTGCAATCAATCATGCGAGGCAAAATAATAGAGCAGAAGGGGTGATTTTGTCTAGGTTCATGAGAGAGAGAAAAAACACGAAGAAACAACACAGAGAAAAGTAGGCAAACTATAGTAAAAGTTAGCCTAATCAGAATGTTTTTAACACTGCAGACGAGCTGTCTCCGAAATGAAGGAGTGGATGGCGCTTTCACACGTCCCAGTGGCACCGGCCCAGCCTAGTCCCCCGAAACGACAAAAGCACCGGTACAGTCAAAGGCAGTCCAAGAGGTTGCAGGGGAATCTCCAGCAGCCTTCTCCGATGATTAGATAATCGGCGGCAACAAAGAAAGAAATGTTCTTCGAATTCACTTTCTTGGCAAAAGTGGCACACGCGGGAGGTCATCAGAGTTGCCCTATATAAATACCGATTAAGTGAGGGCACACCACAGCGAAAAGAAGTCAGTGATACTTCGCACAAGCGAGTTGGGTAGTAACGTCTCTTCCAGCGGTACCTGAGGTGTTCACGTTCAGGAGAACTGTTCAGACCATGATCGCAGGCATCTTGATTGAACAGGTATTGACGATAACGTGCCAACAACACGGAAGAAAACGGGGGAAGAACCTCGAAGATCGGTAAAGTCAAAGCTGCTTTAGCTAATACGTCAGCGGTTTCATTGAGAGTTAACCGACAGTGCCCGGGCAGCCAAACGAGGCGACTCTCCGGCACGTACATGGCGACGCAGGAATAAAAAGTTTTACGAATAGGATGTAAAGTTTTTGAGGAGAGAGCCATGCACACGGACAGGGATTCGGTGAGTACCATAGAGGACGTACTCGCAGAATCAAGTTTTAGGATTGCAAGGAGTAGAGCAAAAAATTCTCCATAAAAAAAATGGATGCAATCTGGTAATCTCAACAAAAAAGACAAGTTCAATGCCGGAGAGAAAATACCCACCCCAACCCTCTCGTCTTTTTTCAAACCGTCAGTTGCAAGGACCACGTAGGATGGGTATTCGGACTGGTGAGCCAGGAGAATGTTATTGTGTGCTTGCCTCGCGACGGCCGTTCGGAGTCTCCGCCACGCGTTTGTCAAGCCAAGCATACACACTTACGGAGACTTGCCACTATTTTCACAAAAAAGAAAATACAGCGTTTTTCGCAATCGTGGCAACACTTGCTCGGAACGAGAAACACGCGTCATAGCGTACGCACGTCCAAGGTGATTTCCGATGATTATCACTTCAAAAAAATGAAAAAAATGTTGGCACCTAAAGCAACAATTATGGCGTATTTTTGTATTTTTGAAGAAGCAAATCGGCTGCAATCGTCGACTTGAACGGTCTTAATTGTCTTCAAGGTTACGTACAGCTTCCTTACATTCAAGTCTTACTCGTTAGTGTGATCTTCCGTTATTTTTTTAACCTTTTTTAGTTTTTTTTATTCCTGGGTTTCGAAACTTGGTTATCTCAGATTAACACGACAAACCGGTAACCATGTAACCATTGGGCCATGTTGCTTTTGCGTCGTTTGCATATACTATTATTGCAACTTTGGTCTGGGAGCCAGATCTCAGTCTAAACTCCAGGGGGCTAGTAGGTACTCTTCACGGCATGGTCCGAGATTGCACGTACTCCACGGACTTCAAGTGCGCGAAAGCAAAGGCCAAGGGTTGCCCACTAGGCATGTGCAAGACGGTATTTTTGAGGGGAACGGTTTTGGAGCCCCATCCTGCTAAAAACCGTCGATGACCGGTGAAGAAAATGTCCGCGACTGTACAGAGAAAATAAAAAAGGCATGTGGGATCCAAACAGATTTAAACCCAAAAGTTCACAGTAGTGGCCCAATGCGCTACTTACCCACATGTCTGCACGTGAATTGAACGAGTGCATTCCAGCCGCGCAGAACTAAGATTCCGATGAAGCTGTAGTGTGTGTCCCAATTCGCCACGTTGAAATATTTCACACCGACAGACAATGAACTCAAAGCGACGAAAGGGACGTAAACACGGATAGCAATACAGAAGCAATTGATAAGCATCGACAGGCCTCTGCCTTCAAGGTGCGGAGTGAATGGCTTAGAAAATGTTTTGACACTGTCCGTCAATTTCGTTTCCCTTGGGTTCTGTCGCGGGCTTGATTTTTTATTCTTCTTCCCCTTTATTGCATTGTCGTACGAGCATAGTTCTGGCACAGCCGTGTGTTAGAACAACGCCTTCCAGGTTGCTCAGAGGTACGGCCCGGGCTGGGCCGAGCCGTATAGAGGTGCAGGTTTACGCCAGCCATAATCTTGACTCTAGGACGGGCACAAATCCGACTGTTCGCTAGAAAGCGGTAAATATTGATAAAAAGCCTGCCGAACGTTTCTAAATTTCGATATAGAATTTTTAGCCAGGGTGCTGTGTCGTCAGGAATAAGTAAAATTTAATCTATTTTGAGGCCTTCAAATACTCCTAACGTGTTGCAAGTGGGTATATTTATTGTTTCCTCGCACACGCACACCAGCAAGTCAAACTAAGCTTTAAGAAAAAAAACAAAGAAACCCCACAAATTGTATACATCAGCCCGACGCATATTTGTACAGAACATTGCGCATTGCTCTTGTTTCGCATAGGCTCTTTTATGTCTTCGTCTTCACGCTACCCCATGCGAATATTACAGTGGTTTATTAGCCAGTCGACCTCGTTTTTCTCCACGCTAAAATACCACAAGCGGGTGATACAGACGCCGCTGGCTAAACTGAGAGCACGCGTTAAAAAAGCACAGCGAGAACAAATATTTTCTTTTCCTTGGCACGGCGCCGGGACGGAGGATGCGGGTGCCAGACTCCGAGCTTATGCTCATTCATCCTCCTGCCTCCGAGCATCTTCTTAGTGCTCTCACTATTCTTACTTTTTCTTCCAAGCATCTCGCCATGACAGCTGCATGCAGGACCGAAGGTCAGGGATTCTCGTAGAGCCCCAGGAGGTCGTCCCGCCAATCTCAGAACGCGTTGAGCAGCGTGTGTGCATCGTGAACGAAAACACGCGACTTGGCAGCTTGCCTCTTATCTATGCATAGAGACCAAGCGGTTGTAGCCTGGGGATTCCGGCACGCACATACCGTTCTCCTTCGCCTTTTTGCGAGTTCTTTACGCGCTTCTTGTAGATAGATGATTTAGGAGAGCGGCCCATTCATGTAAACGCGGATACGCGCACAATGACATGCTGTTCTGGCATAACTACTCTACCAGCACATATCTTTGAAAGCGTACATGGCAGAAATGTTCATGCTTTAAGTTATACGCAATCAATGCTTCTGTATTCTTTTTTTATTTTTTTGTACCATTGAAGCTTACACAAACCAGTATAACATAAAAATATTTGGAAATCTTAATTTAGCCGTAAACTTTTTTCCTGTTGACGTATTCCGGATCTCAGCAAGAATATAGAATTGTTAACTTTTGTCCCGGAAGTCTGGGTTTGCCAATTCAACAAAATGTGGGGTATTATATTAAAAGACCTGTGCATTGAAAATCACGTTTACAAAAAGAACGATAACGAATATTAGACCCTTTTTTATTGTTAACATTACCTCTCTTTGACAGCTTGCACAAGAAATGTGTTGGTCTTGAGCCTTGCACCCGCTAGCATATCGACCACAACAAGTAACCTTTACGATATTGAAACTTAATGTTAAACAGAAGTAAAATTGGGAAGGTGTTAAAATGGACGCTCTACATAGTTTTTCAAATGAATGAGTAAGTGAGAGCATCATTTGTTTACGCATGCAATGTTGCCTTGTCTCTCCCATCACCGTGTCTAAAGAAAGTGGGGACTTGAAAAAGGTGCTTCACTAAGCTAACAGTTACATCTTATAAACTTCTCTGCGCATGAAACAGCAGCTCATACAAAGAGAACAGAGGAGGAAAAACAGCACTAGGGGACCTCCTCAATTGCATATCCCGGACCATGCGTCGACTGTCCAGGACACCAAATAGGCACTCAATTCACTTACCTATTTTCCTGTGACGTCTGGTCGGAAGGTAGTCTTCATATTGGTCGTGTACTATTGAGGAACGCTAAATACAGGCTACCAACTGCTTGTATTTTCTTCACTTTAGGTCCTCTAGTTAAGCTGTTTCATCTTCAATTTTCCCCGTTGTCCGGTTAGGTCGCTCCAACAGTAGTGAACTTTGACCTGTCTTGTTTCCGCACTCACTTTTGTTATTCTAAAAGTAGTAATAACGTAAACATGAAATATTCAACAGAACATCCTATTTTAACACTTGATGACCAAATGTTTTACACTACATGAACTTTACGAAGCACAGTTTGGTACAGATAAGCTTCTGCAACAGTGATGTATTAAACAGCTTATGTTGTACACACCACACGACCAGTTTTATAGCTTCTTGCTTAGGAAAAGATTTTAGGCCACTTAACTTTCATCCACTATTCATGCTAGTCAATGGCAAGCGGCCCAGGAACATGTACTGGTTCTTGTTTCCACACCTCCACTGTTCCCGCCTTCGCCGATTTATAACTACAACGTAATCCCTACCAGCGCAATGTGGTTTCTGATATTGACAGATGAAACATTTTTGGTAAGCACTTCATTGGCAAATTGTAATATACTGCGTAGCATTTCTAGGCGAGTCATCTTCATCATACTTTCTTTTAGGGCGACCGGTCCGACAGGAGCGGATCCGGCTTTTTTCACATACGGGTGCCGATATTAGCCCCAGTTTCTGTGTTATTTTGTTGTGTTGGGAGAAATTGCTGAGAACGTGCCGAGGCACCTCTTTCTGTAAGATACCTGTGAGGAAATAATGAATTTAGCGAAATAACCGGCGCTGCGCTTTCAGGTGACCCGCATGTGCAGGAGGGTCCTAAAACTTTATTCCTGGTGTGCGTTCCGTAGCTCGTGCCCCGTGTTACATTAGGTGAGCGAACACAGTGACTGCGATAATTTTTATAGTGCGTACATGGAGAAATAAAACACAAAGACGCGCGCCATGTGGGAACAGCGGCTTCCATTTCGTGTGGCCCAGAAAAAAAAAACACAGAAGAGCGCGCTCATTTTCTGCAACTGGCTCCGTAGCGCTTTCCTAAACAAAGTGGCTACGCATGTGCACACTTCACTGCAGGTGTCGTCGGATGACGACAGTCTCCTTCCGCTTCCGGAACGCTCTTCTCAGCCCTGCCCATCTCTCACCCTCTTCCTCTTCCGTCTCGCTCCTTCCACGACAAACATGATAGACGTTTGCTGAAGCTAGTTCAATTTTCCCGCATTTCACTACTAGCAGGCAATCTGTTGGAAACTTTTGCTGCTGTGTGTTTTAGGATGGTCCCAATGGGTCTAGGCTCTGGCCCAAACTGTTTTCGCAATTTTGGCTCGAACGCGTACATATATTTCCTGCCACAAATACGAAGCACACATCTATTTACAGGTGAAAAACACTGTTTATGTTCAGATATCTGATAATGTTTCACCTGAAATATGCCTAGAGTTTTATTTTTATTAACAATTTGACACCTATGAAGTATAGTACTTGATTTCGTGATTTGAAAAGCTTTGCCAATCACAATTCTCACAGTTTTTTTATCTTTTTATCGGAGGACTGAATCAAGAGGCGAACGCACAGTCATGCAGAGAGACAGACCAAGCTTTCGAGTTTAGGTAGCTGAAAGAAACATATCTTTAATGCCCATCATGTAGAAACGTGCAGGAATGTGCAGCGCCACGTAGAATCGCGGGAGCGCCTATGGTAACCTTTAGAGACGATAGCCTTTCTTGGGTTACTTAAACCCGGACGTTTTGGTCTGTCTGTCTGTCTTTGACTCGATTCAGCCACCCGGCCAAAAAATATATATTGCCCTCCCACCTTTTGACATTAGTGGGAGAGCGTGCAAAATCACATAAGTGGGCTGCACTCCTATACACCCTGATCGTGGAAGGAGGGCTTCACAGCACCACAAAAGCACATTCTGTAATGGCTTGTTTATTAACGCATAAATTAATTGTTTAGGCTTAACTAACAAAAGTAAGGGAAATTTTGAAAAGCAAACTAATAAATATTACAGTTATAATGTAGTGGGGTTGACTGCTATAGACCAAGTCTTTTTTTGTAGTTGGATTCACCTCTATGCAACGATGAATTGCGCATGGATTTTTCTGGGTTATATAAGCAGTCATTCCAAAATGTGAAGAATGTAGTCCTTCTCTGTTACATTTTTTCATTTGGACTGTGGTGCAATGTTCGGTAATTGAAATAAAAACAGCAGTACTTGTTTCAAAAACCAAAATAAAAAAAAATGTTCACCTTAAGAAATTTTAGCTTGCGCTTTTATACCTCCATTTGAACGTGCCTCCATACGCTTCGATAAAGGAAGAATTTCTACCGTACAGTATGAGAAATAAATGAACATAAGCACAAAATTTCATTTCCCAAGAGATATTGAACGGGAAATCAGTTCAGTCGCTCCCCCCATTATACGGCAAATACAAATGGTCTTGCGGATGTGTATGACAGCGTGCAGACGAATGGTCCACGTTCTCTAAAGTATACGCAGAGTATCGGTAAGCCAGTTTTTATTCAGCGTATTTTTACCGGGTGTGATGTGATGAATAAAAATAACTTAAGCGTGTGTACCGCGGTATTGGAAGCTGGGTGCACCTCTTCTTTACTCCATACTACTTCAACAGTACAGAGAAAAATCGTCTGCGCACGACAATAGACGAACTTAGCCGGGTGCGCTAATGTGTGTAGTTAGGAATTTTATGAAGCGGAAATATTATGAGTGGACATGAGATTAGAAGCGCTCTTCTACAGCCTCAAAGATTTTCGATGTCTCGCGCCTACATGTTTAGGGGTATGTCGCAATGAGGTTTTATTACCCCGCTTGCTGAGTTCACCTCAAGCAATTTTTCCTAACAATAATCTCTAATGAGCGTTCGCAAACACTTACGTTGCGGATGAATTATTCTTCCTAGCTTGTTTGCATAGAAAAGGAGAAAGAGTGAGGCAATGCCCTAAATCGTACGCACCACGAATTCCCGAGAGACGAGTATCAAAAACGAGTGCAGCGCCATAAACCCAAGTTTTAAAATTGGAAGTCTTGGAAGGCCTCCAAGCATCTCGTTAGGTGAGATACTTCGTTAGGTGCGATACTCAATAAACCTTTCCCAGATGAAGCCATAGCTGGAAATCAGCTTCTCCAAAGATTGGGACCGAAGTTAAAGATTTCAAGCAAAGTCGGTGTCGACTGGGTGCGCGCTGTAGCGGTATTTAGAAACATGATGCGCCGCATGGGTGAAGCCTCGCATTTTTGCATCTTCTTCAGTAATGTTCAGATCTTACTACCTAACTGCACGTAGAGTGCGAACACACATCTCGAAACACACCTTTATAATGCTTAAGCCTCAGGGGTCCCAAGCAGCGAAAAAGTGTTGCTGAACTTTTCCGGCGAAAAAAATGGGCGTAAACATGAAACACATGTGCCATCCGAACAGATTTCAACCAGGGTAAACACATTAGTAGCATAGGGATCTACTACTATGTGTGCTATATCGCAATGATATTTTTTTTTGTAGTTCGTGTCTGTTACTTTACAGTAGCTAGACAAACCTGCACTTCACCTTCGGAAGAAAACATGCTTATACTAGCATCACACACGCAAGTACCAATGCACGCACATAAAGAGGGGATGTAGAGAGATTCGCCGACGCCAACCTGCTGAACGACAAAACCGCTGCAAGTAATCTGATGAGCTAAAACCCTTGGTCTGGTCCAGACTTGGCAGTAATGAACTTACAGTAATTAAATTACAGTAATGAAAATAATTTTTGCTGTAATAATAAGGTAATGAATTACGTTTGAGTGTTATTAATTTATTAGTGTAATACATTACTTCAGGACACTAATTTCATGGAAATTACTTATTACTTTTCCAATTAATTTTGACTATGGTATAGCGTGTCCGCTTCTCTTACGGCATAAAATGTTGACCAAGAAAAGTTGACCAAGTAGCGTTCCGATGCCCATGAGAGCCTCTGGGTATTGGAACTCCGCAAAAGCTAAGGAAAAAACGCTTCGATGAGAGCTTTGCCAGCTTTCATGCGTTCCGGGAATGTCGTGGCGAAAGTCGGTAGAGTTAAACCAAAACGCGCAGATTGTGTTCAAAGCTTCCTTACACTGGTCACTGGTGTAAGCCCGCTACTTCGAAGGCGCGTTTTTTCATCCAGCGGGATAAGCATGGAAGCGCGGGAACCGTTTGTCTTTTGTCGCTGCCGCGTTGTCCGAGTTCCTCGGAATGTTTTGAACTCGCACTGTCCTGAGAAGCTGGAACATCGCATAAGTGACGAACACAAGTTTCTTGCAGCGCACCGAAGTATCTGGGCTGTTTTGGGCGTTATTTGACACCTTGATGCGTGGATGCATGAAAGCGCCCGTGATGCAGAAATGCTGACTCCGAGGTGCCGTCGGCGGGTGACTCACGGGCACGGCGGAAGAATAACAAAGGAGGTGAAACGAGGCTTTGTAGCGCGGCCAGATAGTGTCACAAGCGCTCGTCAGAGGTTAAGCTAGACGCATCTGTCATGGGGGAAGAAAAGGGGCAGCCACCGCGATGAGTATTTCACAGCGCAGCCACGGAATGAATTGCGGCAGCTATCATTTCGTCCATAATGTGCCGCTACCCTCTCTTTCGCCGTCGCAGCTAAGAAGCCTCATGTCGCTCGCCCACGCTTGCCGAAATAGGCTGTTTTGCCTCCTATATATTCTTGCTCCGTGCTTACGGGTGCCTGAAGGCGCGGGAGAAAGGGAGGGGTAGAAGGGGGCTTTTGATCGGTCATTCCTTCTACATGTGTAACCAGTGCTGCCATGACGGGTATGCACTACAAATTTAAGCGTCGTGATTCAACAGTTTATTTAGAAGCTTAAATTTGGTGCTGCCAAAAACAAAAGCCTCGGCGGTAAACATAAATATGTAAACGTAAATACGTAAACGTAACGTAAATACCTAAACGTAAATAAACTGTATATGAGGTGGTAGTGTATGAGTGATGAATTTTTGTTAAAATTATTTTCAAACTAATTTCATTACTTTTGAAAAACGATAGTAATGTAATGTCATTACTTTCGGCCACTTGTAATTTTTAATGTAATTTAATTACAATTTAGGAAATACTAGGAAAGTAATGAGTAATGTAATAATTACTTTTTAGGAGTAATTTTGCTATCTCTGGTATTGCCAGGCCCATACCCGCGTGCGGACTTGGTCCACAAAATATTGGGGCTTCGCGCACCCTGCCGGAAATGTCGGCTTCCAGGCCTGCAGCCTTCCTGAGCACAAGGCAAAATTTTTAGTCCACACGTAGGGCCACAATACAAAGCTCCTTCTTTTTCAACTTCTTACCTTTGGCATATTTGCAACCTTCGGGCACATAGCATTTCGACATACTCATATAACCTATGGAATATATCGAGGGTTCGCAGTTATGTTTGTTTAGCAAGGATAGTGTTACAAGTGGCCGGATTTTGGTCTTTTTCTCTATACCTCTAACGTAGATCGCTGAAGCGATGTCATTTTGCTGATGGTAGGGGAATTTTTTTCTCAAGGAGCCGAAGGTGCTTGCGCGGTTGCTGGAAAATAAGCACCGTAACGACGCTGGAGGGGAACATGAGTGGTGCGCCCGCTTCGCCGCCAATTTCAATATCATACATTCCGAATGAAGCGGGTAAGGAGAGGAAAAACGGCGCCTGAAGGCGTTGCCTGCGACACGGGGTGCACTGGAGGATGAGACGACCTGGACGCGCATGCTTGCTGTTCCATCATCTTGTCAAATTTTTCCGCTGCCCCGTAGAAACTCGACGCTCCATGTATTAGGGCGTTTTACGCGTAACCAAAGCGTGCAACAAAAAAGGCAAGATAAAAGAACGTTTATTGGGACCTTCATGGAGGTTATTCCACGATGCCAGGTTAGCGTATACATGACCGCCGAGGAAAGTTTGTTCTATAAACCGAGGAAACCTCTTTGAAGCTTCACGCTTAAAGAAACAAAATTGAACCCGGTGACGGTAAAATGCTTGCCCGACTACTGCGTGTCTCGAAGTTCAATTAGGTTCTTTGATGTCATGAAATAAAACTTGGCAAAAAACGTTTTAGAGCGTTCACGGAGGTTAAACCAAGTTTGTCGACCGATAGCTCCTTTTTTGTCATCAAGAGCGAACACTGAGCGAACTTACAATTCAACAGCACAAAAAACGCAAATTTTGTTCATCACAGTCAGCCCTGTATGCGCGAGCACGCAGGGAACTTCAAAGCACCAAGGGACGTGGGTTTTCGTCACTCGACCCGTCTATTAGAAGTGTTTTAAATTCAGATATGCACCAACGAGACTTTATCACCGTCTTCGTGGCATCCTGTTCTGGTAGAACGCGCCCTTACTGTTTTTCTCTATCCCCCTCTCCCCAGACCTCCCCTTTGAACGAGCGAGCGATCAGACGCTTTCAGTGCTCAACCGCACGAGGCAATGTATTGAGCTCGGCTTATTTTGAAGCTGAGATTGACGTTACGACGAACGAGTAGTTTTTGGTGGCGAAGCCCCTTAGGAGCTTGGGCTGTTGGCGTCTCATGTCGTCGTGGTCTCAAGTCGTCACAGTATATCCCCTTACGCCCCAGCCCAAACAAACGTGAGGGTCAACAAATTTGTTTACTTAGTGGCGCCTGTTTTGGTTTCGGTTTCACAGCACTGAGTAATAGCTGCGAATGCTTCCGACTCTTTATTGGTTTTGTTATTTTACTCATTTTGCCAGCAGGGGGCGAGAAATTGCACATTAAAAACGGTGGCCCAGCAGGCGCGATCACGCTAGCTGACTTCAAGATGAGAACTCATATTTCTTCTTGCTATTCTCTTATTTTCTGAATAAGAAGCATAAATGCGACTAGCAGGAGTTTGAAAAACACGATCGGAAAAAAATACACCCGTTGTATCCTTTATTTGTGGTTTTGTGCTGGCTCGTTGTAAATGTTTTCTTGCGCCTTAACCTTGAAATAGTTGCGCAATTACCTGTGATAATAATATTAATTATAATTATTAATTACATTAATTAAAATTTTATTATCATTTATTAAGACGAAAACCTATTTATATCATAAGTACTCCTGAAAACAATATAAAAATTCTAAATAATACGTAAAAATGCACTTTTTCTGCACCTGATGCCGTTTTTAAGGTATTCTAACTATGCGCAGATTATACGAATAGAAGCCCGGTCCACACAATGCATGGGTTTGTTTCCTGTGTGAAATACTCTGAGCTTTGCATTTTCACTTGTCGAAGCATGATTACGAAGGGGTAAGTACACAAAATTTAATCACTTGTGGCCATTTTTTTCTAAAATATTTTTGTTGGTCAGGAAAGGGATATTGTAGTAACGGTACTAAAGCACCGGGAGACGAGTTTTCCAACGTCTCTCGTTAGAATGTAACGCGTACGAAGAAAACACACCGGGGCACTCGTTTTCCAGCGCCTGGCTCTAGAACGTTTCATTTCCGTGGAAAAAAGGCGTACGAAAAGAACACACCGGGACTCTCGTTTTCGAACGCTCGCGCTGGAACGCGTCGTGCTTCGAAGACACAAGACTTGCTGCAAAGCTGCATACCTCTATTCCCCCCAATGGTTTAGTGTCCATGGGCAAAAATGCCAAGGCGCCAAGAATACACTTATACACTGCATGCTTCGCCCCCCGCCAGGTTTCACGTCAGTGGCGATAGACAGAGATTTTTCGGTTTGTATCTTCAGTTACCAAGCTTCAACTCTAACACTTCAGTTGTAGGGACCCGACTTCCAGAAATGTGTTTGCTTCAACATTTTGTGAGTGCGAAACAGGGAGCGAACTACACCTCAACTAGTTAGCATTGCATTTTTGCTTATTGCTCCATGTGATGTTACAGGAAACATAACGTACTCAGTTTTTTTGTCTGTTGCTACAGCACGTAGCTAACTGGTAAGAAGAAACTTCTTTCAACCGCTTAAAATGGGTCGAGGGCGAGAAAGCTTATTCTCTATGGCTGGGGTGTGATCGCCGAAGACCAAGTCGCAGATGCTTGATCTGCATTCCTAGGAGACAACTCAAAAAAGAAGAACGTGTCGGTCAATGGCACCACATCCACAACAAACATGCTCTCTCGTGGTCCATCTAGGCGAGCGGCAGCTTTAATATATGTGTTCCTCTTACAGGAAAGAAGTGGCCTTGCCTAGCATCGCCAAAGCGGCCACGCCAAGATTACTTCCGGACAGCATCTCCAGTTGGCGGATTCAGTGAGGATTGCAACTTTCCGGCCCAGTAAACAGCTGTTCTGGCATCCCAGCAACAAACCCAGCGTATCTCCAATGCAAGGTGTTTAAACGTAATCGCGTTTACATGGTAAAGATCAGCTCACATCGATCCTATTTTGCCGATGGACTTCGCCAAGCTGCCGCAGCTACCTTGACGCAATGGACTTCCTTCGCCCGCCTAGACCCGACCAACTCACTCGACCAAGGTGTAAATAGCTGCTTTTATTATGCATTCAGGACGCCGACAAACTGTATGTTTCTCGTCACCTAGTCCACCGGCAGACTGCCATCGACGGATCTGGCGATAGCAGTTTTTTCTCTGGAGATTCGCTTCATGATGACCGTAGTTCAAAGACGCGTCCGCTGACTCCAAAACAAAAAGACCAAAGGGTGGCATTTTAAAGTACTCTTTGGCACATTGTCACAAATAGTTTGAACAGACATTTAACACGTCCATAAAGAAGATTACAGCGGTGGTTTAACCTCTTGATTAGGTAAAAATGAGGTTTGTTAATGCAACGTACTCACTTATAGCGACTGATTGAGAGATTGTTTTGGGGAGAAAGAAAAGCATGGTTCAAAATTGCCAATTTTCGCGAAACATAATCTTTGATTATTTTTAAATGTCGTCCCAGTTGACATAACTACATGCATAACCACAGTGATGTCGCAGGTAGTGTAAATGTAAATTTGTTCTTTCTTTTAATATGGCAAGAAAAATTCTACAAATTGAAGCAGAAAGGCTGCATGGAGCCAGCGGTTTACATTCACATGTTGTGCTGTTATATACTGTACTGGTTTTGTAAAGATATGGTGTTCTGAAACCATCAGGGTGTAGTTTAACCGACGATGACTTTCCCAACCACCATAAACAGTGCAGGAAGAAGAGACAGCAGTTACCATGAATAATATAGAGACAAATCGAGAATTTAGGCAATGATGAAGCAAACATCATAAGGAAACAATCATTACCGTGCTGTACGCTATCAGAAGGGGGAAATTACAGCATTGAACGTCTTGAAAAAGTCACGAATTGAATATTGCCGCCGCAAGTTCGAGTTCGACTATTAAGTTTCCTTAGAGGGGCCATGTAGAGAAAATACAAGTTTGGTTCATTCTAAAGATTGCCGCTTTAGAATCATACTGTCTACACATTAACGTAAAATTCGCTGAAATGAGCTACATCATTAGGAAAAAAGGGAACGGCCATGCGACCCACTAGCTCATTTCCCGATATAGAACCTACGATATCATACCAGCCAGCGCTGCGATCGGCGGAAGCCGGCAAAAGCAAACGGAAATTATCGGGACTTATAAGCTAGCCGTAGAAGCTATTTGCGCTTACATGTAGGGCACATTCTTTTAGAGCATTAACAATGGTGCGGTAAAGAGCGCAGGTTACGAAAGTACACGTAAACATAGAAGTACCGATGCGTATTGATACTGGTACTGTGCGCAGTATGCTTTTTTACCTGCACAGCACTGCGGCGCTTTGGGATTGTCTCAGACGACCTGGCCGATCTGATGTAAGCGAAGTTGTCTTACGTGACCATACTTGTCGACTTGTCGAGGGAACATCATGTTTCACGAAAGGATTATTTTGCTCCTTAAAAAAGGCAAGCCATGTACAAATAGGGTCAAAAACAAAGCAAAGGCAGAGAACGGCCCGCAGCGGTATGGTGGCGCCATCTAGGTTGACTAACGGTAAACAAGGCTCCTCAGCTCATATGATGTCATTGGAGACGTCACAAAATCACACGGTCTAGCGGGAGAATCAAATATTTAACATAAATTGAAAAAAAAATTGGCAGTGAAGAAAGTACTATTTGCTTCCGTAGAAGCGTTTGGGGCATTACAAATCACGAGCCTTTCGAATAAAACAAACTTTCATTTTGTCTGCATGGCCCCTTTAAGAGGACAAAATGGGAACAGTGGATTTTTTTAAAACTGCGGAGAAAAATGCACTGACCATCATAAGCTACATTGTTAAGGCTGAGCAAACTTGTGACCAGGGATTGTGTAATTCTTAGACTTATTCACTAATATTAGCTGCGGACATGGGGTTTAGGCCGGTCCATAACGGCTCAGCTGTGCTAACGCGTAGCATGCAAGACCACGTTTCACTGTTGTCAATAGAGTACTGTTGCCGAACACCACATTTTCATCAAGGTGCCAAAAGAAAAATGCACAGCTTAGGTTATTTTCCGTTTCACGCCACCAGCCTGGCACCTTCGCCTGGTTATATTATTCCGCAGTCAGAAGAGCGCGCGGTGTTAGTAAAACTGAACGTTTATCGTACCGAACTTGTTCTGCGCAATAAACCTAAAGAATACACGAGCAGCGAAGATTCATTCATCAGAGTAACGTGCACAGACACATGTCGGCGAATGCAGTGCCGCTGCGTTTGCATTCCGTGAATTTATTCGTTGTGCTCTACTTCTAACACCATCAATTTAGATCTACTGTACTTCCTATGAAATAAGAAAAGTATAGCTTGTATTCACTGGTGAGGCACAAATGCAGGCAACCGTGTGAATGCGGATTCTCTGGTTTCGTCGGGCTCCGCGGGATGGCGGTACTTGTCCCTGCTAAACACATGACTTGGGTTGCTCGTTCGAAAATCAACCCCATCGAACCCAAAGTAACGTTTCGTCTCCAATGTGAGTGTGATTAGTAACATCTCTTTAGACACCACCGTTGGGAATCAGGTAGAAAAGGAGAAGATGACGCACGCCGGCTGTTTTTTTTTTCTTCTGCGGCGTGCGGCCGCAGTGACACAAACCGCGCCATGTCCGTGGTCGCTTCCAGTATTGTCAAGCAAAGAAAATGACAGCTAGACGTTTCGGTGAATACCACCTATAAGGTAGTGACCACAAAGCAACACAGTTTCTCTATCAACACCAGATTGCCCAGGCGGCATACAGCTAAGAAGGAAACGCGCTCCTCGTTTAAAAGATGAAATGAGTTGGACATCTGCAGCCAGGCGCTGGAAACGATAGGTAAACAAATTGAAAGATGGTTCGCGCAGTATCTCTTACTGCCAACGCGATTGATGGCCTATTGCAGAATAAAGCCGACGTCTTCGTCGATTGCGGAGTAAACAGTGAAAAGGCTCTTAAGCCACTTTGAGTGCGAAACATTTTTAAGCGCGAACCATCTTTCAGCTCCAACTCAGAGAAACATTGGACATAATCGCGTTTGCCTGCATACGCGGAAGAAGTGCTTTGATGCCCTGAAATTTTGTGAAAAATGTGCAACGAACGAATGTTTACTCCAGGAAAATAGATTGTCTGATAATAACTAGTTGTTTACCCCGACGACCGCAGCTTCCAGTGAAGCAAACTGCAGTAACCCTTCGATTCGTAATGGCCGGTCGGAAATACCAACCATAAAGGGGATTCAATGCTTTATATTTCGAATCGGTGGTACAGGGCAAGTTGTTGCTGCAAACCGAGACCCCTGTGGTCGAACTATGGTTATCAAAATAGAAATTCGGGAGTTATTGCAGTTACGAAACCATTCCTTAAAACTAAAAATGGCGGTCAAAGGGCGCAACGAACAACGGGAACTCAGCGTGGTATATGGTTTCTGGTTCATCGTCTTTGTGGCACTGTCAAAGGCCGTGTGTTACCTGATCGCCCGGGCTGCTATGTTGACAAAAAACACGCTACTCGTTTTCGATTCTCTTTTCAGGCGGTGAGTATACGCGTCCACAAGACAAGAATAACATAACAAAATAGTCTCCCATTCTGTGATGCAAGACGGTTGCTTGCTTTCTTGGAATCATTGCTGTTAAGTATACGCTGTAGCGGAGCGACTCTACGGATACAAACTTGCATGCTGGTCGTCGGCAGCTCAACGTAAATAGAATATACCAATAGAATAGGAACAGGTGAAAACAGGAAAAGTGTTTTTATTCTCTTTCAGGAATTCTGGAAAACGGTAAAAAAACAGGAGCCCGGAATCTCGCGTGCCGCATTGCAGCCTTCCTATTGGAGAAACTGTCTTTGCCACATGTTACGTGTTATAAAAGTGCAGGCCGAAACGTTCTCGACGTACACGCCAATACCCTCCGATTATGATCGAGAGAATGAGTGGATGGTTGAAGGAACCTATAAAAAATGTGAACGACGATCCAGGATATTTTTTTTTGTATATAACGTCAAACCTCGCCAGAAAGTTTGGGGTACGCACTATATCTCTCTCGCGGGCCGTCTCCCTAACACCTATGGAGTCTTCTACCATATCGACGGTAAAGTTTTCTTGAAATTACCATATATCCTGTGGTATATTTTTGTAGTACATTATTCTCATCGAACTTGGATAGGTCCTACGGTGTCGTTTCACCATTTATGCCGCGTCTGAGTTAAAGTGTTGGACGCAGCATTACAGACGTGGGAACACTGCACCACGCATTGGTGTTCACCCATCGTCTGCGATACCACAGTTTTGTCACGGTATCGAGATGACAGACGTTTCCTTGGGCGTGCTGTTGATGCTTCGCAGAGAGCATTCTTTTTTGTTTCTTACCAGGATAAGAACCAAAGACATGTTTCATGGTAAAACGCGTTTGTGTCGGAGTTACAATAAGTTCCGTTCTATTTAGTGACACACTAGTAGTTACATCGTCACATGCACGGAAGCATATTAAGGTCAGGGGCATTTGTTTGTTCGCGCGTGGTATGCCCATGGTAACATGTCACATTTTGATATCTTTCAATGTCTTTTCTCTATCAGTTCTCCAATAAACTTGATTGTTCAATTATTAAATCACTGCTTATACACGTCCATAACGGATTTTTTTTTCCATCGTTCGCAGTGGGATAGGATCCATTAGACGTAGGTAATGGGGTGACGTAGGTAATTCACAATTCTGAACGTATAGGTAGCTAACGCTTGTCAGCAGAACTCTAAGCGAACGTTCTTTGTTTTTACAGATGTCTGCATTTTTCAGACGTTTACCAAATCTCAAATACGAGCTACCTGTTTCTTTAAATAGGCGAAGGGCATCCTCAAGTAAAACGCCCATGCAATATCGTGCAGAAAAGTTGTCTTGCGCTCTCAATAATGAATTGGGAACTCATGTCTGAATGCAAATACGCTACTTCTCCACATTATGTAGCAATCCTTTGGGTTAACAGGCCTAGAAATAATTGTTTACAGTAGAAGAATAGGTTTCTCCCACGGTGCCTCAAAAGCACGACTACAGGGAAAAAAAAGCGGAATAGCCGGAAGCTTGTCACCTCCGTGTCTTACCTGGAACCAGCAAACGCCACTGCCCTTACGAGTAAGTTGTACGAACTTTCCGAACTTTCTGAATAACTCTAGATCAACGAAGATTACTCTAGGCTGGTCACGCTGGTTCGAAGCACTCTTCCTATCGAAGGAGATAACACGTGCGGCATAAAGAATGGAACATGCACTTCACTTGTGCCACGGATAACACAGATAACATAGCCCAGTGCAGCCGGTCGGCAACAACAAAACATAAACAAACGAACTCAAAACATGGTTCGTTGCATTATCTGTCCATTATTTGGCAACTACTCATCGGTCAGATCGATAGCAGCAGCCGTGTCGAATCTATGTTCATCGCTATGGTTGGAGCGGTTTTTCACCAAGAGCGATCGTTCTCCCCGAGTCGCTTCCACGTAATACGTTTTCACGTTTTTCTAAAACGCGGGCAACCCTCTCAGAAGAAAAAATCAAAGGGCCGGTTCGGGAATTGAGAGTAGTTTTTGTTCTTTTTGGCATGACAGGTTCATAATTATTCTCTTATTGCTTAATTTGTTTTATATATATTTTTCCTTATTACTTCTGGATTATTAGGCCCTCCGAGACGGCGTGGTTAAGTCTATTCTTCTTCCTATTATTATTTATTTTTCTTTATTTGCGAAGTTCGCGCGCTACAGGGCCTTCAAGCCTCCTCCAAATTGAACCTCTCTTTACATCGACCCTCGTACACTGGAACCCTCCATGCTGGCTTTAATTGCACACTTTTCCCAAAAAAGTGGTCTAGCGCGACCAGTCTAGAGTCGTGAGCCTGCTCTCCTCAACCCACGTGGCCTCTTCAGCCTTCTTAAGGAGCCCACCTGTTTTGGGTCGAACTGTACGCATTTAAGATGTTCCATGTTACAACCCCCCCCCAACTTCTATTTCCCTTCCCCACTTGATGTAGAGTCTTCCTGCCACAATAAAGGCTACCTCCACCTCCTTTTATTTGAGCTATGATACCGTCTACTCGAGTTTGTTCTATTATTATTTTTTCCATAGCCTATTGAGCCGACCTAAATTTTCTTTCCAGTGTTTGCGGGGCTAACCATTTTCTTGTTTATTGCTAAACGTGGTTACTGCAATAGCCAAGAAAATTTTGAAGCACTGAAAAAACGTAACGTCGTTCAATGTACTTTCGATCGGCGCGCGATTTATCCCAAAATGAAAATACTATTAAGCTCAAGTCCTGCAGTATGGCTAAGGGTTTCTCTTAAACAAGCAGTAATCAGATACTTGTAAATATAAAATACTTACATGCTGCAAATTTCGCTGAGCGCTTGCTTGTTAAAAGTTACGTATTTGAGCTCTTGAGAATTATTCATGCAGTTCTATCAATATAAGTAGTCTTGGTATCTGTTTCATTTTATAACGAAGTGTTTTGCGTAGCTGTAAAGTATAGTCAGAAGGATTATGGGCGGGAATACGAGAACTGTTGTCCTTGCTATGAGAGGTCTCTATATACGTCCTTCAGCCTGAGAAGCCTGTAATTACTCGCCAAGCGGCTACGCTGCTTTTCCCACTGTCAGTCGACACACTGAGGAACGAGGCGGGTATGTTCTTCTCCTTCGAGGCTGCAGGGCTCCCGATGCTTGAAGAACTTCGCAGGCGGTTCCTTCTCAGATTGTGCGAAAAATTTTGATACCTTTTGCGTTATAAAAAAAATCAGGCAAAAACCAAAGAAAACATCATTTGAAACCGAAAAAAAACCGAACCACGTTTGAAAGGTGTCATCTGTCTGTTAGGAAAAGAGGTCATTCGCGCTTAGGACCCATTCAACCTCAGTTCCAAATTACTTGAAATACGGGAATAATGTGTCGATGTGCTTGCCTCAGAGGCGTCCCAAAAATGTTAAACGCACCCTGTAACACTTTCGATAAACGCTTTCACTCTTTCCTTCCCGTCTAGAAGCACTGCGAAGCTACGGGTATTGTCAGAAGGGAGCGGCACTGCGAGATTTGATTGTCGCAAGTGATACGCCTTCCGTTTCTGCTTTGTTTTTGTGGCTCTGTTTTTAGTTGCTATCGAAAAGCGTTCAATGCTGCAACGGAAGGAAAACCGGAGAAACGCTGCTACATGGCCTCAGTGACGTAATTTGGGCCGTCCAATAACGTCAAGACCAGAAAAGAGAAAAAAAAATTTTGAGCGAGTTTCCAAGTTATCTGGTCAGCGTAGAACAGTAATTTGTGGCTAAGGTAATTTTACATCCCCTAATATAAGCCGCACATATGTTGGCTGACCACTTTCTGCAAGCATTTAAGATTTTTAAAAAAGTTGAAAAAAGTGTTGCAGGGTTCCTTTAATGTAATTATGGGCGAGTTGGGAGGTAGGTACAGGAACATGTACGTATTCACCATTTAAAGTATACGAATGCACAATAAGCAGGGTAGGAACTTTAAGGTTCAGTTGTGTTGGGCCCCGCACAAAGACGTGTGGCTTCTGCAATGGTGAGGCTTGAGCCGATCCCATGTAAAAACAAATAGGGCAAACGAGAACTGCTCCTGGCCGTAAGGCACGGCGTACAAATAAGGAGGCAGTGAAAGCGTCCGCCATGCACGTTGCAATCTGCTACGTTGAGTAAAAGTTTTTTTAAGATCGAAAGAGGAGGCACTGATGTGGATAGTACACATGACGTCTATGGCAATATTTATTTCGGCAGCTTTGCGCGAGTGGCTGCGAGATTAAAAAAACAGCTCGTATATGATAAACGCTCCTGCGCTACTGGTGGGATGAAGACCCATGACTCACTGGGGATGGGTTCGCAGCGGTTATTGTTTCCTGGATGTGGGCAGACTAGAAACCGAGCACCTGAAGTGAAAAACAGGCAATTAGCTTACGGAATCAAGTGCAACATCAGCAGCATTTTGAAAATATAGGAAATTGACAACGAGCCACTCTTCCCTTACCTTCGATATGTAAACTCAAGTGCTCAAAATCCCTGAAAAAAGTTCTTTCTCATTCTCGCTCATCATAATTAAGGCAGAGTGACACACACACACGCGTGCGCGGAAGTGTTCACGCACACTGGCACACAAACACCGCTACACGCCCACACACAAACCTGCACACACGCACGCATACACATAAACGCATAGACGCACGCGCAAACGTGCAGCACGCACGAACGCACGTAGGAACACACGCACCCAAGCACGCTCACTCGCAATCCCGCACTTGCAAGCATGTGAAGCTTCACTAAAGCGTGAGCATGTCTCCCATGAGGATTTGTGTGTTGACGTTTATGTCTGCCATCTCTCGCGCTATCTTGTGACTCGTCCCAGCGCACTCGCCTTGTTCCGGCTTGTGATGTCCGAACAACGGTGTTTGTGGCACGTGTCATGGAACCAAGCATACTCAGCATGGGACCAAACATGGGACCAAACATACTCAGCAAGCATACAAAGCATCGGATCAAACATACACAGCGCTACTTTAAGAAAACAAGGTCCTTCATGGCCATTTTTATGAAGAGCAATTGCTTACAACTCGCGTGTAATTAGGTCTTTGTTACATTTATACTTGCTCGTCATGAAGCTTTTTTTAGCCATCTTTCTTGTTTCATGACCTTTGGAGCCCTATGATTCGGCTTGCTCAATGCAATAGTCTGCTGTTCGGGCAACAAAAGAAAGCAGTACAGCAGACCGTCATTTTGTCCTCATCGATCAAGAAGACCTGTTCAGCTGCATTAATTACGTGTTTTTGTATGAAGGCCGCCTAAGTCCCATAGAAAGTCTTCTAACGCAAAATAAATTAGCTGCGAAGTACCTTAGGACCGCACAATGTCCCTCCGCGTCCGAGCGCATAGAATTCACAATCGCAAAAAAATCACACAGGCACCGGCAGGATGCAAGCCTGTGTCTGGTAGAGCAGACTGTGTTAGTGTCACTCGTCTTACCCATTGGGCTACGACCATGAGTTAGTATTTGGGAGTCAAACGGCTTACTCCATCACCTGTAAACGTGCGGAGCAGCTTAGGACCTCCCAATTTCCGTCCGCGTCCATTCATGCGCACACCACCATGAAGCGAACATCAAGCAAAATGTGATTTGAGCCGTGAGTTGCAGTTTCATTTAGGAAATAATCAAGGTGCAACTCACGGCTCAGATCGAATGATGATCGGGGCGTAAATCCGATGTCACTCGGTGCGGACCTTGAATGTCATTTCGAGTCCCTGTACTCCGCACCCTCGCCATCATCCACGGACTGGAGATACCACCATTTTTTTTCATAAAATGTAAACACCTAATGATTGATTGATTGTAGGGTTTAACGGGCCGACGCAACGCTGGCGATGAGGCGCGCCGTAGTGGAGGGCTCCGGCATAATTTTGACAACCTGGAGATCTTTAACGTGCACCAAAGTCTCGTACACACGGGGGTTTTTGCTTTTCGCCTCCGTAATAAAAGTGGCTGCCACGGCCGGGAATCGAACCCGCTACCTCGTGCGCAGCAGTGCAACGCCGTAGCTACTCAGCCACCGCGGCGGGTTTAAACACCCGTTTGTCCAACGACTACGATAGCTGAAACGCTCAGCTGTCTTGTGAACGATTCGTTCGCTGTCGTTTGAGTTGATGGGTTCACAGAGTTTTGGGGATAGGGATGGTCGCTTTTAATGAGACCAAGAAAGTTTCGCCTTGAATACTAACTCCTTTGACCGTGTTGTATTGGCGCGTTCGAATAGACGTGGAGTTCATGGCGCCAGGCACACAAGTTCTATTTCAGCCATAGGAAGCGTTTGTGCTTCAGGCGCTTGATGTACCTTCACTTATTATCGTTTTGTGAAACCCATTGTGTAAATTTGGCCTTCCTGCAGTGATCCCTAACGGCGTTAGTGAGGCATTGAAAGCTCCGCTTATAAAACAATATTATTCTTGGCAATAGTAAATCAAGAAATATAAGACCAGAAACAAATTTTTGGTGCTGCTCCACTATTTTTATGCACAGGCTTTCCAATTCTCTCCCGAATTTTAGACAGTTTACATGATGACGTATGGGCGTTTAGGCCTAAATAATAAGTAGCAGTCTTGCAAAAAATGAAAACAGGCAGTTTTTTGCAGCACTTGAGGTGCACTGGGTGTTTTAAGCTTATGGTGGTACCCCCATTCTCGAGATTGCCGAAAGTGCTCGGAACCTAGGCAGCTTTGGTGGCAATCCCCCAGTTTTGCCATCATAATATAAGGCAGTGACGGTGAATTTGGGTGAAACACCCGCCAATCGCCTCAGTGAAAACAAATAAGGTTTTAATATACGAGCAGAAGCCGATGGCTTTCCTCTATGGAACGGCTATTCATGGAATGTCATGTGACTGGAAAAATAAAAACACAGCACAAAACTGGAGAGTAAAGAGCCCAGAAGCGTTGCTACATTATAACCATAGAGTTTCATACTAATATATACTAGAGGGAAATCTGGCGCTGCATTCGCGGGCCGCCGTGGGCGGCGCCATTGCAGCTAGCGACGCACCTCGCCTCCTTGGCTTGGTTAGCCACATGGCTTCTTTTTCGTCTTGGAGCCAAAAGGGGTAACGTTTTTTTGTTTATCTCGCATGAAGCTTCAAAATAATCCCTGACAAATAAATCTTTCTGGAGCTTTAATTTTATAATAATAAAACAAATTCTATTAATCTGCGACAGTATAATTGTTGCATTTTTTCAGCCAAAGCCAACTTTTGAGCCTGTTCATGAGCCATGCCAAGGACAAGTGGAACGTGCCTGCCCGGTACATAACGGCACGCTCGCTGAAGCGCGGCTCCCCTAGACGGTGGCGCCAGATTTCCCTCTAGTGTATATTAATATGAAACTCTATGATTATAACAAACTGCGTGATGACGCAATGCCGAATAAAGAATTTCATGCGTGCGCATTACTATCATCGGCCTGCGAGAATGAGTTCGTAGATGAACGCCTTTTCATCTCCAGACCTACAAAAGAATTGCGGCCGGCGTCCAAAAAAACGCAAACGATAGAACTAGAGGACCACAAAAAAGTGCTGAGCCGGTGGTTGTCCTGGAGTACAATATCTAACCGGCGTGTGGGCGGCAGTGTAATCTTTTTTGTATACAATAGAAATACATCTTTTCGGCGCTCGCTGTAGACAGAAGTTTCGGCCTACCATTTTGGTTTTGCAGTCTGTAGAGTACAAAACCAATGCTCTGGTTGTGCGCCGGTAACCCGCTTGGTTATAGCTTGTTCATGACCTTTTCTTTCATATCAGTATACCTTTAGGTACATGCGGGGGCACCAATTTTTCGTGCTAGAAGAGGAAGTTATTTTAAGTGCGAATGCACTTCTTAAGCGAGCCTGAAGCGTCCGCCGCCGTCCGCATAGCAACAGCTGCGGGTGCGCGCGCTCCTCGTCTTCCTTGACAAACGGGGGGAGATGGGGCCGCCGCGCTGCCTGGCCGCTGACATGGCACATACCCACGTGGGGGATTGGCCAGAATCTCCTCGTCTTCCTTGGCAACGGGGGGGAGATGGGCGCGCGCTGCCTGGCCGCTGACATGGCACATACCCACGTGGGGGATTGGCCAAGAATCGGGGCGCGTGAGAAGGGCTAATGCACCCGCTTAAAGGAGCACTGACACGAAATTTCAAAGCTGAGATCCGCTCTAGCAATCAGTACAAACGACAACACAAATAGGTGTCTGTGAATAAATGCATCTTTCTTTCTTTGTAGTTTGTGTGTGTGTGTGTGATCTCTCTTTCGCGAACATTACCGAACCGCGCAAATTCAACTCGTGCATTCGCATTTTCACATTCTTCCCCTCGGGGAAATGCGGGGAATGTTTTTGTTGTAAGTGTAATTTCAACACATAGAAATATCTAGGCACGAGCCTGCACTACTATCTTTTCCCCTTTAGGTTCCTCGTTGGTAAAGACTACTGGTAAATTGCATAATGAGTTGTGGTGTGGTAACACCGCCAAATATACAAATCAACGACTGCAGGTGAAACGCCACTGATTTCACCTGATTCAGGTATGCGACCAAATTTCAATCTCTAGTATCTGCAGTGTGATGCTACCATCAACGACCATTCCACTTGCATCCCCATGAAAGTAATCATAAACCACGGAAATGGGCAGGGAAGTTGTAGGGAATTCATAAAAAATAGTCTTAAAAGAGTACTGACACCAATTTTCGGCATGAATAATATTGCACACTTCGCTTCCTTTGCTCAACAGAATACCCTGGCTGAAATATGAGCGTCCTGCGACGCGAAGAACATACTTTAATTGGATCTCATTTATCGCGCCGACGGAGCAGCGCGCGGAGCGGCACTCAGAAAATGGCATCAGCGTGACATCATTCCGTGAAAGCCAAAAGAAGTGACGCGACAGCGCTCGTCGAAAACTCGTGACGTCCCTTCACGCGCGCGGCCCCGCCAGCGGCGAGCGCGCGCCGGCGCATTCACAAACGGGTTAACGTAGCCAGAGCTACAGGCATAACCGCTGCCCAGGAAGGCACTGTTGGCAAAAATAAAGTTCCACACCCTGGAAAGGAAGTGATAATATACCCCGGAATCGCAACAGAAGTCGCTATCAGAACTTTTACTCAAAGCGGTCATCGAATTTCCGCCGCAATGGTAGGCCTAGCACCTTCAGGCAGCTCAGCCGTTCAGCTCCAGTGGCGGCGCGGTCGAAACAACGCCCCCACCGGCCTACCCAGTATTTTGACGTCGGCACAAAGCGGTGAGGTCATGGCGGGATTCTGTCATATGTGCCTTTTGGATGAAAGCGCAGGAATTTGAAACAAACACTTTCCAGGCCGTTCAATGTAATTAATTATCGCGCTTAAGTATTTAAAGTGCTGTTTCGGGTTCGACAGACCGTTAAGCATCAATAAAAGCAATAAAAGTGGGACATAAATATTTCGTGTCAGTACTCCTTTAAAGTACTTGCCTTGTTTAATAAAAACACGTGCATTATGCGAGCTGGTTATAATTCTTTCATTTACGTTGAATAGAATATCGTAATACACATTTATTTGTGTCAATCATTTATACTCCCGGGCAACATAAATATACTCGTGAAATTTAGCCATTGCATTTTTAGCACTCAAAAAAGATTGGCACAACGCCCTGTACAAATGCCTAATTAGGGATGGGGGAGACATTTAAATTTTAGAAAAAAAAAGCAAAAAAGTCGTAATTTTTTGCTTTTTTATGCGTTTTTATGCGTATTTCAGCTCTAGTTGCTAAATTCGAAACTTCTGTATTCGATACAAAGCCAACAGATAGTATATAAAATACCGAGACATGCAAGAAAGGTAATGTAAAATAGCTGCTTTTTCTAGTACTACGCGCCGAGATTAATACCGTAATTAGTAAAAGTATGGCAAAGTGTTTCTTTTTGAAGAAGGGTCCTAATTAATATTAAAAGTGTACTTTTTATGCAATACTAGAGGTGTTCCCTGTTAATTACTAAACTCGCACCAGTTGCCGCATGCCCTTATTATCATTTAATCCTGATTAGTATCTGAATGGACTTGCTTTACATTATGCGGTTGTGAGCACACGAACGGCTTGAAACTGCCGCGGGGTTGGTGGCCTAATTACTAACGCTTTTACAAAGTTAGCTTCAATGTTTACGAAAAACACGCGAAAACTAAGCGAGCAAAGATGTGTATTGAAATAACAGTAAAAGCACTGCTAATTAAGGCGGGAGTCACATGCACTGTCCTGCTTGAATGTGGGTATTAACCCAACTATATTGTCGCCGCTAAGCGATGACAGGTACGCCCACCTAGGGTTCACAAACAGTGTGTTGCATAGTGTGCACTGCATGAAGCCCATCTAATTTGGCGGGTACTAACTCCCACTCGCCTCTCCGATCGTGTTGAATGCTGCGGCACTTGTGTCAACGACACCCCTCTGCATTAGTAAGCTTTCGTTACCTAACCGAAGGGCAACGACAGAGGCTATAAAGAGAGCCTAAACGTTTTTTATGTGTAGGAGATTTTTGCCCGTTTCTTCCTAAACACTGTCCGCATTCACTGATTGATTGATTCTAGAGTTTAACGCGAAGACGCAACGCAGGCTATGAGGCGCACCGTAGAGGAGGGCTATAGCATAACTTAGACACCCTGGTGATCTCTTTAACGAGCGCGCAATCTCGTACACACGGACGTTTTCGCTTTTCGCTTCCTTCAGAAGAAACGCGGCCGCCGTGGCCGGAAACCGAACCCGCGACCTTGTGCTCAGCAGCGCAGCGCCTTAGGCACTCCGCCACCGCGGCGGGAACTGTCCTCATCTTCTCGTCAATGGTAAATGAAGGGTGATAATAGGAATTCCAGGCGACAGAGTTGGAGATTAGTATTAATGCAGGCCACCAAGTGCGTGTCCATACTATTAAGATTAAACATGGGACAACCGTTATGACCACCATTTTCATCTAATATGAAGGATTGTTTTATGGGATGGACATTAGTTATTACTCCTGAGGTTAGTGCAGTACGTACTGCGAAATAAATGTAGTATTTATATAAAAATATCAATTTGCAATACGTCCACCTAAACTGGGCGCTTTGTAGCAATATTGTTTGGTTAAAAACGCCAGTTGCAAAACAACGTTTTGTATAACACCAACAACACCAGACTGGAGCCAAGCAGGTTGTTTTTAGTCTATAATGAAACAAATTAAGAAATAAACAAATGTAGTTTCGATTTCGCTAGGTCATCATAAATGTTTGCAGCATATAATACATGCTTTTGCGAGAAAATACACAATTCGCAATTGTGTATACTTTTGTTATTTTAGCCCTAGTTGTTTTTCTAGCCTCCAGTAGAGTTGCTCTAAAAACGTTTCCTCGCAACGCGCGTGGGATGAGAGGATGGGCTGAGCGGCGCGTATTTGAAAAGTTGAAAGCCGACGCATAATTTAAATTTCCAACAAAGCTTTCCCGCAAACTAAAATCTGTGAAATATCAGCCCTTTAAAAAGCAAGAGTTTGTTCTCATTTTAAAAAATAGGTAAAGCTCTTGAAAAGTTTTTCGAAAGTTCATATAAACGGCAGTACGGACGGCCTCGTAAAGTAAAAAGGAGAAATAAACCAGACAGCACGAGTACATGTAGGCGTACAGATTGAGTTTGAAGTGGAAAAGTGAGATCCTTGTAGTGTTATTAGGGCACGTGCCCTAAAATAAGCCCAGAGTACGCCGAATGTCGCGTTGGACATTTAGGGTCGGGATTTGTGCTTCGCGTACGAGCTTGGTGCCCCTCTTGGATGGACGAAGGCCGGAAGCTCATCCAGCAGGCATAAAGTTCCTTGTTCACAAACAGGAGGGATAAAAGTGTGCCCCGATGACAACGCGCCTAATTTTTTGCCTTGTCGTCAGGGTGCTTAGAACAAGGAGTTCGGCATGCAGGCTTTGCCCAGCTTTCTGTCGTGGTTTCGCTATTCAAGGCCGGCGCTTCCATTTCGCAGCACTCCAAGCTGTGTGGTTGCTTTCCTTCTACTCGACGTACATTTCTTATTTCGTAGTGCGCCATGCTCGCTTTGAGAAATACAAGCGTGAGCGTCGTCTTCCAACGCGGAGCTTTGGGTTGAATTTTTAGGACCACCGCGTCTGGGCTGCGAAAAAGCAGGGAACACAATACAAAAAGTTTTGCCCTTAACCGAAACTAAGTTGCACGACTTACCCCACTACAAAAAAATTCTGTTCTGTCAGTAGCTAAAAACTTAGGTCAGGCACCCAGATCCCTTTCTTCGACGAGGAAGAGGAAAAACTGACTTTCAAAGCTCTGAAAATACCTGAAGCATTGCGTGCAATTTTTTATATGCAAACAAGAGTAAACTTCGCACAGCTCCCATGAATCGAGCAGTACCCGTTCATTATTTATTCGTTTCAGAGTTAAGTAACCTTGCTATGGGTGTACGTTCGCGTAACTTGTGTATTATTTTATTGCAATAAATGAATTAGTGTGTTAATACATTTTTGAATAAGTCATTGAGTAAATCTACGATGTATCACTTTGACATTTTATTTTGATCGTTATAACCTCAGTAATCAATGGCGGCAGTAACTATGACTCTCTTGTGATGCAGGCGGAGGCGTGCGTCACAAGGTCGACTTAGTGGGTGAGGTGAGTTTCGCCCCCTTCTAATCCGGTGTCACAGAATCCTGAATTAAAATCTAAGAAACTACGGCACACGAAGGTACACGCCCGGTGCCTCATCTGGTTTTTGAATATGAAGAAATGCGCAGGCCGGGAGCGGTAGCGCGCCTCTGTAAGCCAAGCCGGAAATAGCTAGGGGTGCTGGCACAGCCCTGCAAGCTTGCCTCCGTGGAGCACGAGTGTCGATTTACGAAAGGCGGTAGAACTGGCCTCCAGGGTGGCCTTTCCCATCCCCGAGGTTCCCGCTAAGAAATGATTGAATTACCGCAAGGTTGTGAAACTATGCTAATTAGGGTCACCCAACGGCTGCGAGGGTTTTGGACGGCAGCTGCAGGAGCGGAAAATGAGGTGCCGAGTGCAGTCAGGAAGCGGGCTAACTAGCCCGGCTCTCCCCACCCCCCACCGGTATATACAGATGAACGGGGTGCAAACAAACGACTGTCCCGTGGTCTTTCTTTTCAGGCAATCTAAGGGCTGTGGGCACAAATATGTGGAAAATAGAGGACCCTTAAGCGTGACTTTTCTTAGTTAAACACGATAGTGTCACAGTACTTGGCGTTGAGGAATACTGCGTAGCGTCTCCTTTTCAGGTAAACGACAGCGCATCGATGGTCCTGCTCGTTAAAAGCAATTGTTGTCGTCCAGTGGAAGAATTGGAACAGAAGTATCGTTCCTAACGTCGAAAGGCCAGAGTGTCGGGGGATATCTACATTTTGAGCTGCGGATTAGAGAGCTTCACCTGTGAGTACGTGTTTTTATAAGGAACACAAGAAGTAAACATTCATTCGGTGCCGGTGGTCTGTGTCAAGTTTCTCAGACCAGCTGTTAAAGCTGGCGGCATCGCCATAAAGCTGATTGGGTAAGTACTGCAACCGATGAGTCGTGCGTCCCTCTCCTGACTCTCCCTAGGCGTAATGCCTGACCGTAAAGAGTGATGCTAAATTCGGTTTTCAGCACCGTATTATCCACTTTTAATACGTTGTGTGCGTTCACTGAATGTGAAAAAGAACTGTCTAGACTTTGTTGAGTGTAAACAAAACTGTTGCGAGTGAAAAACAGACTACTCCACTGCAAGCTCAACCAAGAAAAGCCTCAAAACTACCAGGAAATTGTAGAAGAAAGAAAAGTGAATAGCCATAACGTTGTCAACCGAAGAGTTGCAACAGTTTACACTTGGCTTTCTAGCCCTCGTGGGAAACCCTTGTAGTGACAAAGTTCTGCTATTATACTCGGGTACCACTTATGAACGACCCCTGAATTAGCCACTGTGCCTCACCACTGCAGCGGGCTTTTCCTTCGCCTTACTGGGAGCATTTTTAACATTTTTAACATCAGACACGTCGCTTCAGCGACATTTATGACTTATATCTGATTATAATTGCTGCATCGACGGCAAAAGAAAGAAAAAAAACCTTGAAAAGAAACAGGCGGTGCCACAAATTAAGCATATTCTCTTTTCAAAACGCGCGCCAGCGCTGACATCCGGGGCCTCCGCTTCTGCGGATTGATACACTGTAGAAGTTATTGCCGTTCATAACTTGTACTCGAGTATAGGCGCTAGCTTGACGATATTTCATCGTGTTAGGAATCCATGCAGGTGTATGGGAATATTCTCCGTGGGAAAACCTTTCTAAATCTACCTGAAACAAACTTTGTTACCTCATCACATGTAGGATCAGTATAGGGAAAATGGCTTGGAGCTAAATAGTTTTTCGACGATTAGACTGGTGAGGAGTATGAGTTAATAAAAAGGACATGAGAGTGTGCGTGTGCGCGGGTGCGTGTGTTTGTATTTGTGTGTCTGGTTTTCTTACGCTATGCGCAGGTGGTATACGTATTTTTTCGCATTTGTTACTCGAAATTGCATCGCGGCATCTAATGCATGCTGTTTTGGCGGAATACTCGCCCTCTCACAAAACACCAATTAACTGGTTTCATCCTATGTGTTCGAAGTGGCCCATTGCCAGCAGTATGTACAACATCGTTTAAGTCTCTCTTTTTCGGCGGCCTGAACAATCTCATACATTGAGGGATTAAAGGGACCCTGCGACACTTTTTCAACTTTTTTGTACTCTGAAATGCTTGCAGAACGTAGTCACCCAACACACCCAGTACTTAGATTAGGGGGCTCAAAGTACCTCAGCCAAAAATTACTGTTCTATGCCCATCAGTTAACTTGAAAACTCGCTCGAAATTTTTTTCTCTCTTTCCCGGTCTCGACGTTCTTCGAAGGCCCGAATTACGTCACTGAGGCCATGTAGCGGCTGTTGGCCGGTTCTCCTTCAGTTGCAGCAATGAACGCTTTTCGATAGCAACTTTAAAAATAAAGCCACAATAACAAAGCAGAAACCGAAGGCGGATCTGTTGCGACGAGCAAACCACGCAGTGCCGCTTCGTGCTGGCCGATAACTGTAGCTTTCGCAGTGCTTCCAGGTGCGAAGGAAAAAGAGAAATCGCTTATCGAAAGTGTTGCATGGTCCCTTCAACGGTAATCATTGCTATATCTAAATTACAGAAGCCACGCCCATTAACGTGTACAAATAACAAACAGGGTACAACTCAGGGGCGGATCGCACTTCCACACCAATCTGCACTGATTTTTGGGCACATGTAATTTTTTAGCTTATGACGGGACCATTTATTTCCGTGGCGAGCAAAGTACCCTCGACTTCTAACGTTTTGTTAATAGGCGTGATACGGGCTAACGCAATGGCCGCCGTAGTTGGAGCGTGCTAATCGCTTTCTCCCCGGAGACAATATTTCCCCTTCAAACGGTAGACGGTCGTTGAGGGCTTATTCCAGCCACCCTATTGTGAACGCTTCATAGTGTAATGTAAACTACTCCACGGCCTAGGTTGATTTTTCAAAGTTTTTATACTGCGGCAGATAACCTACAACACATATTTCAGGTATATTTTTCTGAACGAATTTGAGTTCATGCATTGATGAGGCCACTGTGTGTCGAAGGAGTATTAACAGTGCTGTGTAACTGTCAGTCCGAAGTCCCGGAAAGGGAGTCTCGTGAACCGTACAACTGATATCAAGGTGGAGAGCCTTGGGTGTGCCTCAAACGAACGCGACTGGCTAAAAGCTCACTGCAAAACAGCCATCTGTGCCACAGCCCTTCCAGGCAGGGGATAGATAGGACACCGGCCCGTTGCCACGGAGACGTGTACGGTGCCCAAAGTGCCCGTAACGAAGCTGATAGACATACTGGCGCCATCTGTCCGCGAGGACAACAGGCTATTCGGAGACAGGGAGCCGGAGCTGCCTCTTCGCATTTCTTGCTATTATTTTGGGCAATTTTTTCCCCAAGGATGGTTACCGTTATCCGTAGCCGAGGCAGAGCCACTTGCGACATTCGATTCTCTCTCTTTTTCATTGGTTTTATTTTACTGGGTTCCTTCTTTTCTTCCTTTCTGGTATGGCTTTTTTTCAAAGGAAGCAAAAGAAAACACCCCGGACGTGGTGTTTGCCCGCGGCTTGTACCGCTGTTACATTCTGCTAGGTATGTTTCTGGAGATGAGTTTTTGCGGGCATACAAAACTAGCAGAAACCTTACAAGACGTGTGTAGCTTTTGCTAGCTGGCTCGTTTCTCTACAAGGCATCGCGAAACTGGTAGTGTAAATTTTCTTAATATCTGACAGTTTTATCGCGAACGTCTGGAAGAAAATGTGCTGCAAAATATATTTGTTTTCCGAGGGCAAGCTGACATGTCCCTTGTTGCACAATACAGTCTCCTTTAAGCGCACGTCGTGAAGACTCTTTTGGAGTTGCTGGTTGCTCACTTGAAAATGAAACGCACATTCTATGTTATAGTGTTTAAAAATTAAAGGGACCCATTTCGTTTATGTTGCGTGGAACACACTACGTACCACGATAATTTTGAGGCAGTTGAATCTATGTTATCTCCTAGAGTATAATATAAGAAAGTAGTTAAATAACTTGTACCTCTTTTGAAGCTTTCTGTAAATAGTGTAAAGACGGGGAAGTTAATAAGTAAATTGAGTAAATTGAACATAGTAAGTTCATTTTATTGTTTTTACGTTAGATGCTGTTTGCAGTATTTTCCACAAAATTTACTCGATCGCGTCCACTGTGCATGTACCGTTCCAGCTTCTAAAAATTGACACGTTTGTTCACTGAGGCAAAGACACAAGATGTCCCATCACGCTCTTGCCTGCGAACGCGCGAGCTTAGTTTCAAGACTGCTATATGCTCTGCAGTATCGTTCGTTACGCTCATACAAATTCACCGGATGTCGTCGGACCACTTTGTGCGAGATTTCGTGTCTAGCTTCCTTTCTTCCTAGGTCTAGAAATAGCCATGGCAGTTAGCACATGCCTTGTTGAAAAATGACATAATCTGCCATGACAAACAATACGTAAATGTGTTTGAGTGGGCCACGAGAATGAAAAGGGCTTGAGTGCAACGAGGAACTATTTCTTGAAGTGGCAATAATTTCGGGAATCTAGCAAAGTGGGATAAACACACCCTGTATCTTGCAGCGAGTAGATTTGCAACACATGGCATGACTGTGTGTGCAAGCGAAGCAGGAGGAAGGCACGTTCAAACGCTTTTTCAAGCGTACACTCGCATCAGAAAGAGCAATAAGAAAGTGAGGGTAAATGACCCGTAAGGGCAAAGTGTAAAATAAAACAAAGAAAGAGAGTGACTCCTTAAAATCAGAAAACTTTTTCAGGTCTTTTCGTAAGAACCAAAAAAGCAGCTGCTAAACAGAACATTCTGGGCCATCTCTACTAACCTGAAACCTGGGAACGAGCGAAGCATGCAGTGTATAAGAGTATTCACCTTGGCGTCTTTTACCAAGAATGTGACACCGTCGGTGGTAGAGGTATACAGCTTTGCTGTCAAAGCCTCTTGTCTTTAAAGGACGAATGGTTCATACGCGAGGCGTAAAAAATGGGTGTCCCGGTGTCAACTTTTAGCACGAGTTTTCGCCAACGGAGATTGAACGTTCTAGCGCGAGGCGTTTGAAAAAGAATGTACCGGTGTGTTCCTTTAGTACCCGGTACGTTCCAGCGCGAGGCGTTAGAAAACGAAAGTCCCGGTGTTTTAGTAACGTGAATACATGAAACTACAATAGCAGGAGACGACAACAGCCCGAGCCCCTAAGTCGCGTCACCGCTAAATCAAATATATGATAAAAATTGCCAGCCGATAGACTTCGACAGTACATCAGGTCTGCAATCCTCTTCCGCGCGATTAATTTTTTTCTACTTGCTGGCTGTCGCTAGGCGCGCTGTCACCGGGTCGTGGCCGTGGGCAGGCAGTAGAAAAGTGTAGGCCTGAAGGATGCGAAAGTTGGCCATGGCATGGATGACATACCTTGCGGTTTTCGCTCGATGCCCTAGATCAAATTTTTCGTTCCGGAGCATGATACAGTCATATACTGCGTTGCGTGGCCAGGCGTCGAAAAACTTACATTGAACACGTGCACTTCGCCTCCGACGAGGCCACCGCTGAGGCTATTGGCCATGGCATGGTCGACATACCTCGCGGTTTTCGCGCGATGCCCTAGATCAAATTTGTCGTTCCAGAGCATGATGTAGTCATATACTGCGTTGCGTGGCCAGGCGACGAAAAACTTACATTGAACACGTGCACTTCGCCTCCGACGAGGCCACCGCTGAGGCTATCGCCAACACGTTCTGCTTGTCAGAGCAATGAAGCCATTTATGTGTTTCTGTGGCATTTCCTACAGTTCGATCCCTGTTGGGTCTCGGCGTACAATTTACTAAAAATGGAGGAAAATGCGTAAAGAACTATAAGGCACTGGAAAGAAAACGGTGCTGTCCTCGTGGTAGCTACGTTGCTCGGAAAATATCACCTTTGAAATTTTCTTATGGTACAATGTGCCCCATATCTCAGTGCTACAAATGTGGCGTGGCACTTGTGGGCCATGATGTATGCCGTATCATTCGTTATTCGTCACTTCTTTAGATTACTGGCAACCCGTTTTCTCAAGTGCTTCTTTGTTTGTGTAATATTACTTTAAATAGTGTAGACTATGATGGTAGTTTAATTTGAGAAGATGCTTTTTAAGGCGCCATTTTTGTAAGGTATTTTTTTATTCATTTTCTCCTTTTTTATCTTTGTCGGTTGACGTAATTACCTAACTACCGTATATAACTTGTGTAAATATTTACGTGTTTCTCTCCTACCACTGATTGTGGTGTTTACGTGATTGTATTGTTACTTGGAAAACTTTATACACAGTGTACAACGTGTACATATATGGGGTTACGTACCTAAGCATGTTAGGTGTTAGTTTTCCTTTCTACCGCCGGGTAGAGCTCTTTTAATTGTGTTCCGAATTGCCTATTAAGTTCTTTCGTTTGTTTTGTTTTATATACAATAATTTTGGATACACTTTGTTTGCTTCCCTCTCCTGCTCCTCTCTACGTCACAGATTTTTTAACCTTCAAATTGGGTTTTCCTTCAGATGTGTGTTTGTCTTTCAGCGTCGTTTATTATTGTTCAACCCACTATCTTCATTTTTATGAGAGTAGCGGTGCAACACCTAGTTTTACTGGGTTTAAAGGGTTAGAGATTGCAAGCAATTGGGCCAAAGCAAACTCTTAGGTTTTCTCAGTGAAAGCTATACACTCAACTAAAACCCTTGAAATGTCTCGTGGGGGGAGAATGGTAATAAAGTATGGAAACAATTAGCACCAGCCAGCGGCTAGTGCTTTCATTCTTCATTCCGTGCTAGAGGAGATGGCGCTAGCAGCCGTGAAAAGTCAGACGATTGATTCTATATTTGAATACGCAGGCGTGATGCTCACAAGTGCGTCCCAATTTTCATACAGATCAAACAGGCTACGTCTGATAGCGAGGTTGAAGGTCTGTCCCTATTCTCTGCTCGGTGTACAGCAAGTTTCTGTTTTTGAACTTCCATCAAGCCCGTAAGGATTTTTTTATTTCGAAGGGTTTTTGGTTTCTGCTCCCGTTTTATGCAGTCTTTGGGTCCCAAGTAAAATAGTTCATTCCCCGGGCTTGGATCTCTACTACTCTAATTTCTCCCTTACTCGGATCCTATCTTATTCCCCCCCCCCCCCCCCATTGACTCTGGAGAGCTGTTCCGCACTGTCTACGTAGAGGCTCTATCATTGTCTTCCAAAGCGCTCTTACTACGGTCGGTGTGGCGCCTGATGCCGTGGAAACATTCCACCGAGACTCCTGCTGCTCGTTTATTCATTAGTGTTTCCGGTTTTATCAGATCCAAAAAAAGTACCCAAGTTCTGGGCACACAGTGCATACTGCTAATCTCGGGTAATGCGAATGGGTTGCAGTACCCAAGCCATGAAGACCAATAAGAGAAGAATATGTGCTCTTAGAACCGATGCATGGGGGTGAACATAATTTAGTTAGGGTTAACTCGGACGCGAACTCGGACGCGGGGTCATCATACAGCCACGTTCTCAACGTCGCAACAAAAAGAAAATTGTCCAGATCAGAATAAATGTGTGTCGCAAGCTTTTCTTCTGGTTCCTTTCCGTAATCCAGAAAATTGGCACTAGACATCATGGCACAGTTTCAAGATGTACGGGCGTGCAATTAGGATGATTGTAATAGTGTAAAGGCCCAAATATATTTATCAGAACAAAATTAGGAGCAAATAGATATGGAGATGGAAAAAATTACGGCTTGCATTCGTTAGAGTGATGACGTCATAAATTTTTCTAATAGAGCTCTAGTTAGCTAGGCAGCCTCTACAGCTACTCTAAAACATTCCACAGCTGTTGAAAAGCCTGGGATGAATTGTTTGCAATATTACAAAAGAATACTGTCCGTAAATAGACAAGCGAAATCCTTATGCAGCATTCGTCATCCCCTTTCCAGAAATGGCAGTGTGAAACAGAATAGTGCTGTAATACATATACACTCCGTAGGTTATGTTGAAGCAGCACATCAGGTGTTTATACAAGCTTTTACTCGCGGTAATTCGTTCTTGTTGTCTCAAAATGTCAATGGTTATTCCGTATAGCTGCAAGGGAACGCAACAGGACTTCGTTTCCTTAATTATGCGGTATGAAAGGTTGTTCGTCTATGAATTATTTCGACTTTATTTTTGAACTCTCGGATAAAGAAACCGTAACGTGTAAGCCATGAGAGCTATAGAAGTATGTCGTATTCTTCAAGATCAAGTAATATTCAATTGTGGAAACTTTTTAGGCTTCAAACATCGTGTTTCCGCAGTCCGCGCAGCCGGGTGACTGCCACCTTGAAGGAAGCTGAGACTCCTGTGGCCTACTTACTTGGCTGGCCTGCCGGGACAGCGGGAACCGGCTGAGAAGTCAGTTCTTAATGGTAATTCGCCGCCATTGTTGATCGTCAATTGGGTGTACAGATGACGTGCAATATTGAGAATCGTTGAATTTCAGACCCGTGATTTTAGGAAGCTCTTAACCGGCCCCAGAGCTGCCTTCTCTAGAAAGCTTTGCATCCCGCAAGAAAACTCTTTACGATCATCTGTCCCGGAAAGCCAACAGTCAGTGCCGTAGGCTTAGTCTTATAGGAAGTCTCTTTGCGCAGGCGACGTCATATCTTGATACGTGAACATACTTTGGAAGCTGACTTCAAGCACCCTTGAGGAGTTCATACGTAACAGCTTCGCTTGCGGTTTGCTATCTAAAAAGACATCCAGCGCGCTTTCTTCACTTAAGGTAGCAAGCTGAGGCTTCAGAAAACTGTGAAGCACACCTCTTGCCATAGAAACAGCGAATAGTGCCGCCTAGAGACGCTAACACTATGTAGAAGTGATTGATGTGAGCAAGGGGTGTTACAGGGGGCCTGCAAAGGCGATTTCCACTATGGCTTCCCGAAACACGGGTGTGAAGCGTTCCAGCAATCCTGGGATACCTTCTGCAAATTCTACGGCAGTACCATATACAAAAAGCCTGTCGTAGCGGTGGCGGAACCTTTTCTGAAAAAGGAGACCAAATAGAATGTGAAGACGCCGACTGTTGTATTGCGGGAAGTACGACTTTCCAAGAGATAGGCACATCTGTATTTGTGTGTATAAAGGCGGACACAGAGGGGAAACATTTATCGTTCCCATAATAAAGTTCTGCCACCTCTTTGCTAAGCTGTTCTCGATCCAATTATCTAATTTCGACCCTGCAGAAGGTCGTGATACGACCACAGGACGTCTGTATATATTACATTCACCCCGTCCAACGCCAAAAAACCGGAACGGGCAATCTTTACTGCGGCTGGAGTGGCTTCACGTGGTCTTGTCAGAGTGAGCGATGATCCCCCCCAAAAAACATACTAAGGTGAAATACTGCTATACATTCAGGCGAACTAAGGAGAGTGCGCCTTGCTGTAGAAGCACCGTCGGAATGTGAAGATATACGAATAACATTGCACACAGATTTCTATAAATGCAGCTCTAACTTCCCCATGTGGAATAACGAGAGACGTGCTTCTTTACAACTAACTCGAATGCCTCCACAACAAAGTGACACCGTATGATTAAGTTGGGCATATGAACAGCGCACTGCTGCCAATTAAAAAAATGGGTCCGTGGTGGCCCTCATGAAAATCACGTTCGTTTTTAGCAAGTTTTATTCATGTTTAAAAAAAAATAAAATAACAACACCTTGTCAATAACTTTGCTATCCGATTTTAGAGGGGCACTGCAGCACTTTCAATACACGTTTTCCCTCTTTCCTTTGCGTTTGTCTATCGAATGCGTTAATAGCATGCTGCAATTAAATGAAATCCGGCCAGTAGTCGCTAGATCGCTGGAATGACGCAATGTTAGCGGTTGAAGAACGCCAAGAAAGGAAAAGAGAGCAAAACACTGTGAGCAAGTTTCTAAGTTATCTGATGGGCATCGGGCGGAAATTTTTGTCAGAGGAACTTTGCGGCACCTAATCTAAGCACTGTGTCTTTTGGTTGACTACAGTCTGCAAGCATTCAGATTTCAAAAAAAAATGTTGAAAAAAGTGTTGCTGGGTCCCTTTATAATAGTGCAGCATATGGCAGGACATAGGGGCCGGCCTTTTCTAGAAGCGCGATCGAGTACTACTGATCGGCGCAAGGTTGTCCTGGACGGATGCGAAAGGTTGAGCCGAAAACTATAGTTCTTGATAGGTGCACCGTAGGTGTTGAGGTTCCCAAATAAAGAAACAAACAGCTTCACTGCACTGTACCGTCATTCGATCTGATGGCAGGCCGGGCTGATTAACATGTGGTAGATCCCCGCACGCGCGAGGTTTTATAACTGGACAGAGAAACGACGCCCACGTACCGGAGGCTGTTCGCACCACTTGCATTTCTTTGTAACGCTTCTGCTTCTGCTAAGAAAACTTCACAAAGGAAACTCAGGAATTCTGCGCAGCAAGTAGCTGCCGGGTAGCTAGTTTCAGTAACTGTCTTACCGAGGCGGACTCAAAAAATTATTTAGTACCTGGGTAAGCGGTCAAGATCAATATTTTATCCGTCCAGAACTCCCCTGAACCGATGGTCCTAAGTAACAGCCCCGTGGTGGCGCGTAAATACAGCCTTTTCAGCTTCTCTCTGCAGGCAATGTTTCTGGAAATTGTGAACGCTCATTCTATGTGGCGAGAATTGCTCTTGACGCGCTCAAATAGTGGAAGGAGTACAGTCAACCGCTTGATATAGCTTTTGGCGGGCTTTGAGTTTTTAAAAACAATTGTAACCTATAATGCCCGCAGTTCACTTAAAAAAGTTGGTTTCGTGTACTAAAATTGGTTTTTCATCATGTATTTAGGGTGCTGTGCAATCGTAATTTGACCCGGTCGGGCAAAACGTTTTGTTTAAATCTGCCATAAGGCACTTGGTAGCTCTAACGATGTTCACTCGTTCGATGTGATATAAAACGTCTTCTTTTGCCTATCCAAACTATACCCATGCGGCCACAAATGAATCCCCAGGCACCTTGTTGCTGAGAAGAAAACTACCAAACGAACATTTTTATTAAGCCATCATTAGTAGAAGGTAATAACGAAAAAGTATAAAGAAAGGAAGGAATATTAGCGAGGCTATGGCCTAGTTTGCTATCCTAGACGTGGCGCATTGTTTGTCTTTTATCCTGTGTATGTGCAGTTAGCGCAATTTTCTTAAGGGAAGGGGTAAAGGAAAAAAACCATAAAAGAACGGGAAAAGTACGAACGCTGTACGAAGAGTTCTGCCAAGCGTTTAAACACTACAATAGTTAGAGTGCAGTGTCCCTAAAGTGTATAGTTAATTTTTATTAGCCTTTTGTAAAAGTTTCCGACAATTTTAGGACGCACAGAACCGATTTTGTCGCCTTGTACAAGAGACAGAGGAGGCCTGTGACCAAGTAATGTCTCCTCAGAGAACCGCTACCGATCTCCTAGCTTCCACAGAGGTGAGGAGAGCTGCCCGCTTTCCGAAGAAAACCGTGGGCGCTAGCATAGGACATTCCATATGGTCGCCGGCGTGCCCCATACTTCACACTCCTCACTAGCTGTTTTTCCGATCAAACAGGAGTAAGAATTTGCGTGTGTGACTCACAACCAGAGACGACAAAGAACGCTTGCATCAGCCCGTCGGAGGACTTCGAATATTTTGCGAGCACGTGAACATTTCGGTAGACCGTTCGGATAGTGGGGACAACCGGGAATTGTGCGGAGTGTCCTACTAAGAGGAAGAATTTTGGATTTTCAAAAGACGCTAATGACGACTGCACGAGGGTCAAATACAGACGGCCTTCTATCACGACGCAGCAAAGCTTCATAAAACGTACGGCAATAGACACCACAAGCGTCTAGAACTAGCGACCTCCTTTGTATGCAGCCCTACGGCATGAGAAGGACTGCGTTGGCCTTAAACCCAACACAGTTTCGGCTCGGAAAATTCCATACAATATCGTTTCTACGTTGCGTCCCCCGATAGCGGTTTTGTTGTGAAAGAGTTGAAATGAAGCACTACAAACTTACATAACACATACGTATATCTCAACGAACTCACCACGGGCAAGTAGGGCCTGAGAGGGGGAAAAAACCAAGAACGTATTCCAGGCACTCAACGCAACATGAACCAAAACCAGTGAAAGTCAGTGTTACAAACCCCCACCAATATTGCCTCACTGTATATACTTCATGACGTTGGTCAAATGGAAAAAAGTAATACTGCTCCTGTGGTATGCTAAAGAAAACTGAAACCTTCCAGATATCTCTTAGCAGACCATGTGAAGGCATTCATTCAGGAGGGCATGGTGTATGCAGCTCCGCGCTTGGACTCTGGGAAAAGGGAGCAGTTAAAAACAGTGCGAAAGGGAATACTTCAACCTAACGCTCCTTCCACCAAACGTCAATCTGTTAAAAACCATGATAGCAGAAGCAAGAGACTAGAACTGAAGTATGAACGCTTTTTAGCGATCCTGTTCTAAGGTCAGACTTGCGATAAGAAAGTTTGTGTAACTGAAAACCGAACTAGACATAAATACGTTCGCGTTTTTTTTTTTCAGTCATAATTTTTTGACATTCCATAAGAAGCATGACAAAATGCTGCACGGGCATATCATCTCTACACTTTGAACTTCTGTTTCAAATTTTATTCTTCCAAGGTCACTGCAGGTTTTATAAAATATTTTTCATCTCCCAGAAAAGTGAGACTAATGAGATTTAAAACATGCTGCAGCTGGACGGTGAGCTGGGCTAGTTGGTACATGATCATCACAATACCTTCTAAAAGCGCGAAGCCGAAAACTTGGGAGCAGCCGGATAGGACGAGCGCTTACGCACAATTGAAGTCTTATTACCTAATGAAGAACATATTTCCTTCCAGTGCCCAGACCAGCGATTGCGTCATACAAACAGGATTAACCTATATAGAACAAGCACTACTGCTGCAAACTGCGCAACTGGCAAGCTGCTGCTATAGGCAATCTCTTTTGAGTGTAAGATCATCGAGGCCCCACTGACAAAACTATCACCTCTCTGGCTTATCTGGAACGTTTTCGGGCTATCTCCATAGTCACATGGTGCGCCTGCTTAAACACCATATTTGCGTGACAGGAAACTCAGGTGCAACCAAACCGGTAGCAGCCCGAGCTGCAATGCGCGCCAGATTTCATGATAGAGCTCCTTTCAGTGATAATTAATATTCTATGAGGCGCACGTTGTTACACATGCCGGTTTGTTCAACGCACTCCTTACCCCATGAAAGCGGAAGCACATACGCACAGCCAACATTGAACTAGAGAGACCTTATTGCATGTTTCACCCTGCACACATTCCTGCCGACGTAAGGTTCACCGGACAATATCTTCTCAACCAAAGAAGACACCCTTGTTTCTTGCCGAAATAGCAACCTTCACATTCTACCTAGGACTTACTTTTCAGTGCCTGTGACATTTTGTGCACATATGGGGTAACTGCGAGCCTCTTATTACTATAGTCCAATCATACAGGCCTATCCACTTCACACTTTCTTTTTTTCAGTTCTCTTGTCATTTTTTCATGGGTTGACCTCAGAACGTTGCATGCTTGGGAACACGGCATCTCGCAGGCGACCCACTTGCCCTTCAAAAGCCTGTTCCAAACGATCCACACATGACATGTTCAAAGCTGCGCCCAGCACCGACTTAGCGATTCTTCGTTTTACAAACATGGAATACTCAGATGCGTATTTCAAAATTGTGTTTTGGATCATAGTTGGCCACGCCAGTACAAATGTGCATTCTGCAGTTTTAAAATAAAATATTTGGGCCGAAACATCGTTGCTATAAAAAATAGCGCATAAAGCCGGGACGCAGAAGAAAGACAAGCACAGTCGGTGATGCTTACGTTTCTGCTGCACCTTCTACAGTTTTCTTTTTCTACGCAGTTGTTTTCTAGCAATGAGCACCCCAGTAGACCAAAGTCCCGCTTTGCTTCTGAAGTCCGTTTTCGCAAGGTGTCTCACGAGTGAATTTCAGGCCTAATCCAACCTGATCAAAGAGGTTCGCAAAACCAAGAACTACAGAGAGGGCGATTTCTTCGTTACATATCAAAAATAAACATCGACATAACGGAATACGTGAAACACTGAGCTGGTTAGATTGTGTTATCATCTGGGAACACTAGATACGAAACTATCACTGCAGACTGGCGCTGGAAAGACTCTGTGGAAATCCCGGAACATTGAACATACGACTGACACCCCCTCTAGCACCCCCTCCCCAAAGCAAAACCTTTGCTGTCAAATAAAATGACAGCAATTCCAAAAAAACATCTACAGAGACGCCACTACCATTCTTGAAGCGTTGTTCGTCGTAGTACGCCATTATCCACTCATTAACAGAGGGCAAGGCCTGATCGTGCAGCGTACAACAGTACAGATCTTCAAAATGTATACACCACTCTTCACCGATACCGGAAGGCTGAGACTTCAAGTATTCAAAGGCTGTCACTGAATTTTCTACCCTGTCGGATCGCGGACGTAGTTTCCCAAGGAGCGTTTCCAGATAGCAAGACACGACAAGTTGTCCGAATCCCCCTTTCCGAGACGATAGACTTAAATGACCGGTAATCTTTATGGGTCTTCAGGGAGAAGAACACGTGAAGCTCCATACCCTCAGCTTTATTCCCTTCTGAAGCAAGCTTATCTAAGTTCATATCCATCAAGAGGGACCTAACCTGCACGTTTACTTTCTTTGGATTTTACGAGACCCGCGTGAAATATTTGTTCAGCGCCTTCAACACTTCCTCGGAAAACATTTTGTCGTCTAGAATGACTGAGAAACCATTGTTATCAGCCACGGTAACATACCGGTTCTATTCTCGCTACTGATGACGTTAGCCCAAGGACGAAGGTCACCGCTTACCCTAACACACGAACTGGATCTACCAACAACCAGCAGTGGTGGCTCAGTCGCTATGGCATTGGGCTGCTGAGCCCAAGGCCGCGTGTTTGATCCCTGGCTACGGCGGCCACTTATGCGATGGAGGCGTAAAGCAAAACGCCCGTGTTTTCGAGATTTTGGGGCATGTTGAAGGCTCCGATGTGGTCAAAATAATTCCGGAGCCATCCAACATGGCGCTCGTCATCGTCTGTGCAGCGTCGGCGCGCTTGAACCCCAGAATCATAATCAATGAATCTAGCAGCAGAGTTCACTCAGTCTGCGACACACCTGACAGGTTCGCCTTCTTGTGGCAGTGCCGAAACACTCCTGGCGGTTGTGATTTGTTTGTACCCGTTAGAACGGGGTCGAAACCAATCCTTTGTGCCCAGTTGCTGCTGTCCTTGAATGCACTCCAAGAATAGGTGTCTCACTGAGGTTCCGAAATATTCCTTCTGTGGCCTTCTCTCTTTTCCTTCGGGGAGGAGGAGAACATTGCGCCACAAAACCCCAGCAGCCTTGCCATTGAAACTACACTGGTCACTAACACTTCCAGACCACTGACACTGACCTGGAGCGCGACTTTGAAGGCGTGTACCTGCTGGCATCCCCAAGCCACTGTGAGCCACTTCCTGACGATCCTCGTTTGATGGTACCATTTGGAGTGCAAAATCTTGAAGAAATGCCTTGAACGGTCTAATGCATCGGAAGCGTATACCGCATATGCCCTATAGGTCCTGAGGACACCGGCCTTGTTGCGCGTATCAAGGATGTCACTCTAGCGCTGCAGACCCCTTATAGCAATCATAGACGCCGAGGTGGTGGGGTCATGAGAACCGGAATTCAAAAGAAAAAAGGAGCCCCCTGTACTAGGAACATGCTGCAGCCAAACGGTGAACTGGGCTAGTTTGAAAAAATCCGGAAAGCAGAGCTAAAGCGCAACTTTTTCACGAAAATCAAAAATCGCAACACGGAAAACTTGGGACAAACATAACAGAACCAGCGCTAACTCATAGGCAGCTACACGCCTTCACAGTCGCCGTTACAGGGAAGTGCATAGTGTCAGCGACAGGTCTGCTAATTTTTTTTGCGCAGTGTTGTCCTTCTGCTTTCGAGAAGAAAAGAGAAAAAGCCATTGAAGGATAATTTCTGAACCTGAGTGACACCCCGATTCTTGGTGTGCATTCAAGGACACTATGACTTGGCTCCAAGTTCTGCTTCTCAACCCCTTTGAAGAAGTTAAAAAAATTGCAACCGCTAGGAGTATTTCGATGTTGGAACAAGAAGACGAATATGTCAGGGGTGTCACAGATCGTGTGGACTCTGTTGCTGGATCTAGTCCGTGTGCTAGGGTAAGAGGGGACCGTCGTACGTTCGCCAAGTTCATGAGTAGCGGGAAGCTGCATGTCACCGTGTCTGATAAGGAGTGTTTATTTTTCATTCTAGACGACAAAATGCTTTCGAAAAAGCGTTGAATGCTCTCACAAAAATTGCAGGCGAGTCTTGGAAAAGTCAAAGAAACTAAAGGTGCAGGCTAGGTTCCTTTCGATGGGTACAAACTTAGAGAAGTGAGCTTCAAAAGCGGAGAAAGCTAAGGGTAAGAAGCTCCAGGTTTTTTTCTTTGTGAAGACACATAACGTCGACCAGCCTTTTCGAGCTATCGTCTCGGAAAGGGACTCGGCTACTTGTCGTCTTTCTACCTGCAAATGCACATCGAAAAACTAGAAATAAACGCTAACTTTAGGCTAAGAATTTCAGCCACAGTCATTGACAGTTTGAAGGCTCAGCCTGCCGGTACCCCCGGAGTATTTATTCACTATAGACATTGAAGGTCTCTACAATTCTATGCCGCGCGATCACGTCCTATCCTCTGTTAAGGGCTGTGTAATGAAGCACAGCTACAAAAGAGTCTTTAATAATGGTAGTTGCGTCTCTGTGGAATTTTGTTTTGAAAAACGGTCGTTTTATTTGAGAACAAAGGTTGTATCTTCGGAGGGGGGTCAGTCGTAGGTTCAACATTCGGGGGTTTCAATAGGGTATTGTGTAGCGCCCGTCTTGAGTGATGTTTTCTTACCTCTCGTGGACACAGGATTGGAGACTAGCCCTAACACTTCAGTGTTTCGAGCATTGCGGTATGTAAATGATTTTTGAATGTGAATGAATGTGAATGAACCCAGGTGCCCCCTTCTGCCGCGTCACTGGTTTTGTAAACCTTTTTTAGAATGTTGGTTATGACGGAAATTCACTTCTCAGACACCTTGCGAAAACAGATTTCAGTGCCTGGATTTGAATTTAAAGCTCTAGAATGAACGTTTGCGCTGATATTATCAACCAAGGCCCAAAAGCCAAAGTTGACCTATGCAACGGGGCATTTCAAGGGGGCGAAACGAGGAATCCCAAAGTTCGTGTTGGGCGCCGCTGTGGCCAGGTCATCTGTGGACAGCTTAGACCCCGCTTTTGATAGTCAAGTGGGCTGCGTGCGAGATGCCCGGTCGCCAAGCGATTTTCTGAGGTAAAGTTATAAAAAATAACAAGGGAACTGCAAAGAAGAAAGTGTGTTGTTGACTGGACTGTATTATGGGACGATAGAAATAAGAAGCCATCAGTTTCCCATATCTGAACAAAATGTCACTGGCGTTGAACAAAGTTAGTTGTAAGTACGACGTGAAGGTTCTTTTGTCGGTTATAAACAGAGTTCGTAGGGTGTGCCTTTTGGTTCAGAAGAAGGTGTCCGGTGATCCTTACGGCGCCAGAAATGTCTGAAATGTGAAAGATGAAAGGAAATTTGTGGAGTGCTATGTTGGCTGTGTGTGTGTGTTTCCGCTCTGTTGCGGTTAGGGGTACGTTGAACAAAGCGGCTGATGTTTCAACCTGCGCCTTAGAGGGCATAAATTTTCACTGAACGGAGCTATAGCCTCTGATCTCCCGCCACATTGTAGCTCGTGCAGCTAGTGCCGGTACCGGGGTGGCTGCAGACCCATTATCGGTGACGCAAAAAATGTGTTTAAACTTGAACATCAAGTGACTAGGGAGATAGTCGAAGGTTTGCAGATAAGCCGGCGAGGTGACGGTTGTGTCAGTCAGGCCTCTATCTCCTTACACGCGAATGATGTTGCCTATATCCTCATCTAGTCAGTTGCATACGTTGTTGTAGTTGTAGTTGTTTTATTTGTGTTGACCCTGTTTTTTTTTTTCTATAACGCATGCGTGGTCTGGTCACTGGGAGGTAATATGTTGTTCAGTTTTTACTGATAAACTTCAAGCAAGCATTCCAACTGTTGTTCTGTTAGCCCCACGCTGTCAGTGTTGAGCTTTTTAAAGGTTCGTCATGAACACTTAAAACCTGTTTGCTAGTGGGTGAAAGCCAGGAGCACGAATTCATATGCGTGCCCTTCACCCCACTTGTATCCCGAAGCAGTTCATAAACCTCGCTGAGCCAATATCCACGATGCGTTGCCACATTCAGCCCGGCGTACGGGCGACGCAGTTTGCTTTGGGCGCTCACTTCCTGCAAATATGAAACGAATGTACGCGTCTCGGAAGACGTCACCCACGTGCCCTCCGAATACTTCAAGCTTAGACATCAACATTGGAATTGCGCATTGATTTCTTCTTGCAGGGAGCCTCTTGTATATCAGCTTAAGTGTAGCAGTGAATTTGTGCCTTTTAGAGACGGCTTTTTCACTTGAAAACTCGACGATCCTAGAGCGGTGGCGTAGAGAAAATGAAAATATTTTTAGAAAACGTGGGCAAGAAGCGAAAAGGACATAAAAAAGGGAAAAGCAACATAATAACGCCAAAAATCTCAATGATGAGGCGAGGGGTTTGATAAAATTCAATTCAAATTTAAAAACTCTACGGAGGGAGGGGAAGGCTGGGCTTAACATAGCTTTTCAATTTTCTTGCTCACTTTTTTCGGAGTGAAATCGCAAAATGGTATATTATCGCCGTGACAGCATACATAATAGTCGTATTGGTTGATTGGGAAGGTTTGTATACAACATTATGATCTGCAGGCATTAATGGATGATAGACATAGTTATTGAAGTCCTCCGTTTTCTCCGCCGTTTTTAGGTATGAAAAATTTAAATTTTAAGGGGGGCGCAGAGGAATACTGCCTTTGCGCCACTCCTCTAAGGTGTACGTTAGTGCCGTTTAGGCTTAACAGCAACGGCATTTTAAATAGTACTCTCAGCTGTAGCACGAACTTGTTCGTGTTGTCTGCAAGAGGCTTCCTCTAAATAATTCATAGAGCGTGAATGTTAAAAGAGCACACTTGCTTGCGTATTTTTTTCGAAGCTGGTAATGTTCTTTGTACTGGAATTTTTTTCCTACCATAATGATGGTCATTCCCAAATACACTATCAGAAAATAATTCCGTACATTTATTTACGTGCGCAGCTAGCAACTCTAAATACTCAATGGCTAAAAGAAGGGTGGAGGGAGATTCCTCTCCTCCGTAGCACAGTAGATATGACAGTTTTGAGGAGTGGATGTTGCTCACCGATTCACGCTACTTGTAGATACGCGCCTCGTCTATCCGTTACTCTAGCTCACTCTACTAAGCAACGCTTGACGCGAAGTTGTCTTTCTCTTGTAAAGTCATTCTGGTTTCCGATCTGCAAGTGAAGACGGGAATCTCGGTATCCTCTTCACAGTACTCATTCTTCGCTTCTGATACATATTTAGGAACGAAATTGTTGCTATCTAATTAGGGTGTACTCCTTCCTATGTTACGCTGACCTGAGGGCCCGTGGTGAGCTGTGCCTGAAGGTGACTTTAGTTTTTGAAATACTGCACTATTTATTTTAGACCAACCCATACAAGTCTCTTCAGCCACTTGTGTTAGATGTGCTTGACATTCTATTTGCCATCAACGTGCTCTCCCCGGACTGAAATGTTTTGTAATATGTTCCATTACCATTTCTTTATGAAAAAGAGTGAGACACAGGGGTCTAAAAAATTGAGGTGCTTGCAACAGTCGCCATTGATACTAGCACTCGCTGATAAAAAATGCGTCACTTAAAGGGAGACAATATCCTTTATCGGTGGTAATGTCCAGCTTTGAAGATTATCACAGCTGTCACCACATAGAGCAGTTCAGCTAGATATTAAGTAACTAGTGATCTTTTATTAAACAATCAGTGATGGTGTATACTAGTGTCACTATATAGGGTTACAGAGTATCGGCACTCTTTTCCCCTATTCTTTCGTGCCGCCGTCGTGATCATTGGTCAGTTCGCATCATGTGACATTTAGTTGGACTGCGACGGTTCGTGGGCAACGCCATTTTGTTGTTTACGTGTTTTCTGTCTGTCAACTGTGGTAGTCTCTGCTTGTCCTCCCCGCTCTGTGGCTGCGCGTGACTGGCGTCCTTCCGAACGCGAATCAAAGATAAGGCGCTTCGCAGCATTTGAGCTGCAGAAGTGTGTCGGACGATACCGTGTTTCTGCGTCTTCGGTAGTGCTGTTTACAAATGACCTCGTCAAAGTTATCGGCGAGGCCTCTGAAGCGCCAAACTGGCAACACTGATGAACACCAAAATGGACGCCGTTGCTCACCTGCGTGCCTTAGTAGGGGTACTCCGTATCTTATCTCGTGACACTAGTGTATAAGATTCTAACAATGTGTTGCCACTGGCACCTGACCCTAATGTAATTTAACCACTCTGTTATAACGTAGTTTCACACCTAGTTTTTATTGACGTGTTCGTCGTTCCTGGCCCTTTGCTAGCGCTACGCTTTTTTTGGTATTTCTGCGCTAACTCTGCCTAAAGGTGTCCTCAATATTTTGTGGAAATCCTGCAGCCCTCCTACATTGAATGTTGATTTTGTTCACTAGGAAAATAAAGGCAACAGTAGAAATATTGTTGTCTTATAGCACGATGAGATAAATGTTCTTGATCATGTACGGGTACAACATCGAGTCGGCGTTGCGGTTGCTGCTGATACCGGAGCATCAGCGCCTATTTTTTGCCACTGCTAATGCGAGTGTTTGGCCTGTGTTGCATTTACTCTTCGAAGGTTTTTAATGCACTAACCGAAATATATTCTCAATGCATCTGCAGAGCGTAAGGCCACTAACTACAAAAATATTGCAAACGCAGACATTATTTTACCCCAGTAACACTCAATTTTAATACTGCATTCACTAAAATCTCTGCTGCTTAAGCAAACCACAACTGTCTTGACGGCCAGTGCTCTAAGTCCTAATAAGCCCTCAATAAACGTTCAGTACTTTTTTCTGTAGCGTACGCCCACATGCCGAGGACACATTTATCCTCAGTTGACAAAATATCTCACCTAAAGGCCCTTGCTTTATTTATCTTACTTTCCTACTTCATTAATACACACGACATTCGCCGTAGGTGGTTGGCGTCAAAATCTCGTCTTAAATTCACGGAGGCGTTACAGTGAGCTTACATGTTGGGAGTATAAAAGTACGGTTATAACTGCATAGCGAACTTGACTGCTAGACAAGAAAGTGGGTTGGGATATTTACAACGACTCACAAATCATGAGGGAAGAGGAATGCAGCTGCTTCCATGCATCATGCACAGCCAATGTCGCCTACTTTCTTAGCCTTTCTAGTACGGTCGAGTGAGGATGTGTATTGGGGCGAAGAAGTAGGTCACACTTAAATCGGCATAGCGGACAAACGTAGCATCAGGCACATCAGGAGTCGACGCGCTACCGCTACAAAAAAATTTTCGCTGATGCTATCAGGCACGTCATCCACCCCGTATTTGCCGTGTGATCACCGTAGAGACAGCGAAAGGAGCGGGATTCAAAACTGCGAACAAAAACAGATCGACAGGAACGTAGTATTTAGTACATGGTTTCAATGCGGTAGAGTCAATGTTCGATTATCCGGTGATGCGGACGCGGCATTTAATTTCCGTAACGGAGAGAATATTCCACACAACCAAGCTCTAGAACGCTGCGCTGCTGCTGACTGTAATCTAAAAATATATATTAAAAGTGACGCTTCAGAGAGGCTGTGAAGCAAAGTGAAGTAAAGCATCTAAAAACGAAGTGAATCACAATCACCAAATCTGGAGTTTCTTCCAGAATCCAGGTAACACGAGTGATACTTGCGACGTGTGCACGAAAACAGCTTTGGTCGAACAATTTTATTTTCTTCTACGCATCTGCTTCATGTCTTTTCCCGCATCAATTCAATGCCGAATCATTGGAATGGCATAGAGCCGCTTTGTAGGAGGCTTGGTTGACATTGCTGCACACACTGCCGGCTTTTTTGTTCAATATCAGACAAAACGTTTTATATAAATATTTCTGTTGCCATGAGCAATGTACGCACATGGTAACTATTTTTAAAAATAATTCGACCATAGAATGTTTCTCTGTTCCTTTTCTCTTCTGTGCAAGTTCAATAAAGTTTTCAAGTTTACAGAAACCCCAATTTTGCTCCGTATGGCTGAACGTATGTTTCCTGTTGGTGGACCTTCCTTTCTTTCTTCTTCTCGCGGATAGCATCAGTGTTAAGCCTATTCCTGGTGTGTAGAACATTGAAGATGACATATCTAGACACTGGGCCTCAAAATGCGGAGATTGTATTGTACAATGGTGTCACCGGGGCGTGGAGCACGTATTTTTAATGGTGGTCATAGCAACTATGCAGGTAATAAAAAGGGAGAAAAAGGCCCCGCGGCATACGCATCTCGTCCGGCGCCCTTGTTACTCCACACATATGGACGGCGATCGTCTTATTTACTTATCTAGGTGGTCGACTTCCAAAGGAGAAGCTGTCGTTGTCGGGTCGAGCGAACAAAGGTGATGGCATTGCCTCTATCATACTTTCTGTGCCTACGAAGCTTGGGGAGAACAATAGAGGCACGCCGTGGCCCGAGTTGCGAGCGGACACCGCCGCGTTAAGTGGGGGCGCCACTGACGTAGGGCTCTGAAGGTAGCGACTGGGGTGAAGGCTTGAAGCGGGCTGGGAGGAGGGCGGCTATCAGTGACTGTTCTTGTCTGTGCAACAGTTACTAAACCAAAGAAAAAGCAGTCCGACCCGGTCTCACGGGCGCTGATTCTATACGCCAGGAATAAACCACACTAAGGATTCTCACGTTGACATTGATCAATTATAATCATCGCTCACCTAGCACATTACGAAAACCGGCCTGTTCCACTGTATTCGTCGCAACGAACTTCGGTAGCCGCGTTCTACTTAGGTCTGGTAAAAAAATAATGACACCAGAGCTGTGTATGACGTGCGGACCCCCTTGCATAATGAATAACATCGAAGAATTAGGTAATAAAAACTCACTTTAAGCTTCATTCGCTGCGCTGTGGCCCATATATGCAAACGCGTGCAACAAAGCAGTCTTGCCGCTTGTGGTAGTGTAGCTTCGGCTTTATTCGCATTCTACCCGTTTAAGATTCAGGTACTTGAAGCTTCTAAGCTCGGCTTTCAGGCGAGCCTTTGATCTCCCCTGAGCTGCTACGAGCAGCGATTTATATTGAAGCTGCATTTATACCTACAAGTGGTGGTTGATGTCCGCCCGCTTGCGGGTCAGACCGCTGACACGAAACACGGTTTCTTCTCGTGTTTCGCAATTCGCGAATGCTGTAGCTCTCTCAAAAATAATCATACTTAAATTTGCTGCTGAGATGCGTCTATCATTCCGCCGACCTTCATTTGCTTCTCATAATTAGTTAAAAGTGAAAACGTACATATGTCTTGGAAGTATGCATGGTTAAAGAAAACGGCTGTATTTCTTGGTTTATCAAAACTATCCCTCAATAAATTATCTAAACTTTGCTGCTAACACGACTCTAGCATTGCGCCAAGTTTTATTTATGTTTCACAATTACTCAGTTTATTTTTTGTGCAGTCACCGTCTGCTGTCAATACACGAGCTCCTATTGGCGGTGAACGGGTAGCTTATGTTATTCCTCTATAATAAACCTCCAGGCCTTCAACGTTTCAAACCGGCTAACAACACAGGGAGTATGCTCAATCGCAAATTGCAAACAAACGTGTTTTTTTCGCACACTCCTTGGTGCTGCGCGGCGGTCAACGCAAATCGTCGCTCGAGTTTCGGTGCTCGTCTTTCTTCACAGAATGGTAGGGGGATTGATTTTGTTGTTGCAAAGGGCTTTGAGTAATCTTCTATCTTCGATTAGGTTGAGGTCTTTCTGAAACTCACCTATCAGAAGCAAATGAATGTGTCACGCCGATATTGAAGCGTATTGCAAATGTTTTAAAGGTGTCGCAACGATTGGCTGGTAGTCGTGCGGCGAGCTCCCGAACCCTACGTAGCTGGCGCCATCTCGCGAGGGAACGGGTGCGGAAATCGGCGACGGGCGATGGGCGCGGAAAGGGAACTTCGCAGGCACAGATGGTATAAAGGAAATCATGGTGATACCGATGCAGCGCGGTGCCAGCAATCTCCAGTCTGAGTTGGTGGCATCCCCAGTACTCTCATTTCTTCTGAACGCGGTTTTGTGTGTTTCCTGTGTCTTTATAATTAGAATTGGGCACACTGTACATATTTGTAATTAGAGCTATCACAAAACTGCAGTACCAAATTTAACAAAACTATTGGTATTACCCTGAAACTTTTCCAGAAGAAAAAAAAACTTTGATACTAAGAAGCACATTCAATGCAACTCAGAGTAAAGTTTTCCAAGGTGCTTTGTGTGCTCTGTACGGGAAGTAGCAACCGAACTTAGGGCTACCGGACTTCACAGCATGCGCAAATGAGTGTAGCATCTGAGGTTATTTGGTAATGAAGCTTTTTGCTGAGACAATATTTCACTTGGTACAATAAAGGTGACGTCGCTTCCACACGACGAAAGTGTACGCTAGGAGACACCTTACAGTCTCTGAAGTTCGGCTTCTTTGTTTTAGCGCGTCTCCCTGGGGTCTTTCTAACGATCCTACACAAATCATGCCCAAAGAAGAAAATGCAGCTGCTTTTGTACGTCATGCATGACCCATTTCCCCCATTTCCAAATCTTCGTTACTGCAAGACCTCATGAGAAAGCTAAGGCTGAAGCATTTAATCTTTAAAATGATAAGTAGCTCTCGAAATATGTGAAGTGTATGGTGAGAAATTGTCTTCAAATAATATTCAAAGCATATTTTTCGCCATCCGTAGTGGGGTGTTAGCCACTAAAATGCATTTGTGGAAGCTGGAAATCTTTCAGCAAAAAAAAGGGCGCACACTTATCGTCTTTACCTATGCAGGCGTGCATACCTAAATTACTAGGTCTTCTCCGTGAATGTCATCTCTGTGTACATGACGTGCAAAATAATGATAGGTGCTCTGTTTTTCTGATGGAATAGAGACATTCCGTTGAGTATTCTGTACCTGAAAAATGAACGTTCCTGTCCAATCAAGTCGAGCTGCTCTTCGCTGGGAGATTTCAGGCAGAGTTATTTGCTCGTGACAACTGAAACGGCTGTAGCAAAACAGTCAGCGCTCCAAGTAAATACACTAAATGTTACTGCAGCCGCAAATTCTCTTAACAAAGTTTGCCTACAACAAATTTCGGCTCTAAATAGAACCAGCAAGTGCCTTTTCCTCAGCAACTGTCACTTGTCGCATCAAGTAGTCCTAAAGGATGTTTTTGTTTGGATTCAAACGATATAAATAAAGCAGCGGATAAAAGAACTGAGAAAGAATCAACTTGCAAACAACGTTAATGTCGATGACCTGCGCATTCGTAGCTATGGTTTCGTTCTGTAGAATACGTAATATTTATTTTCTCTGAAGTGTATGAATATTTATGCTGCTATGGGTGTTTTATAGTATATAACATTTTGTGTTTCTGTAAGAGAATGTGTCTTCAGCATTCAATAACTTTTGATGTCCGATTTCGCTTGAGTGAACTTCTGGTGAAAGCCAATCTTTTCCGGAACTTGTGCTTTGACTTCGTGGTCGAGCCTACAAGAAATGAACCCATGACGAAATTTGGCAGCCAGTAGGTTTTTCGGGCGGGTAAATGTGTACAATGAGTGTTGACGTAAAACGTTTTAAAAATAGGAGTTAAATTTGATGCGTATCTGAGATACAATATGAGCTGGTAAAAGTACAGCTTCCTCAAATATTTTGTCGCATAACAATTACCATTGGGCACTATAGAGACGGAATTGAGCGTGTTTTATATGTGCCCATAATTCCCGGAGGCAATCAGATGCGGCAATTGTATGCACTGCTTGTTATTCTAAATTGCGGAGTAGTATTTTGGGCATGCTTAACAATACTGAAGTTTCTCATAATTTTGATTACATGGAAGGTGTATTTTTATGATCCGCGGTTGTGTGTGCCACACAAAAATTACGGACGACCATTTTAAATGATCATCCGCTAATATTCAAATCGAGCATGGTCCTGATTACAGATCTGCCTAAATTAGGCCAATAGAGTGGGTTTTGTCTAAATAATAAACACCATCCAAAAAGGTTCCCGCGCTATTTCAAATGCAGCAAAGCCTAATTTAGAACTATCTCCCTACATGTAGAAGGGGCTTTTCGGAAAATTAGGGCTGATTTGTATACGTGTTTTAAATGATGCAGGCTTGGTATAAGCATTACTTTAAAAAAACATACTTTTTAACTTCTGCGTGATACCTAAACCGAGAAAACATCTAAATACAAAAAATCTACGGCACAAATCTTTAAACTCCTGCGTTGGAAAACTCCTAGAACACATGGCTTACAACCGATTTCGAGTACAACGGTCACTTTCCGGATACGATATATACTTTCCGCTTACATCTGTCACCCCAAGGAGTTCTACGTCAACTGAAAGAAGACATTGACAAACTAAGAAATCACCACAACTTCCCAATACTCGCACTAAACATTAAAGGAGCATTTGGCAACATTAATACTCATGCAGCAATCCTTCACGGTCTCACGCTGGACTCACTGTGGCCAACGTCTTTACGACTGCATTGCCTCATTTGTAACTAAACTTCGCACTGCAATAGTGGGTATCGGGCACCTCCGTTCTGGCACTTTACAAAATATACCTAAAGGAGCCCCACAAGGATCAGTGATATCTCAACTACAGTTCAACATTGGCGTGAAAGACTTACCTCCTCTGCTGAAAACTATCCTCAACCTGCAACAAGCCCTATACGCCGATGACCTGACACTTTTCGCTCCTGTGGGCTCCATAGGTGACCAACAATCGCCGTCTAAACTCCATGCAAGTAGCACAACAATACCTGGAAGCCCGGGGATTGGAGTGCCCTGAAAAATCCGCCTTACTTGGTACAAACTAATACCTAAAGAGCATGCCAAATCTTTACCAGATCCTCAACTCAGCATCAATAATTAAGGGGTTCCTAACGTACTTCACCTCCAAATTCTCGGACTCACCTTTCCGAAAGACGGTCGGGTGACCTAACAACCCTACTACTACAAGGTACTCTCTCACAAATATTGAACCTAGTCCGTCGAGTCTCAACAGAAGATTTGGCCTCCAAGAACCAGTTATTCTGTCCATAATTTAGGCTATCCTTATCAGCGGGATTGGATGCAGCGCTTTGTACCTAGCCCTGAGACGCTCCGAACAAGCCAAACTAAAAAACGCGATACGGGAAGCCAACAAAATCGAACTAGGATTGTCCCCCAAAACGGCAACGACAAAATTCTACAAGGGGATGTTCCCATTAGTGGAAAGAACTCCAAGAAGCGCATCCTAATTTCGCAACTTACACGCCTCCAACTCACCTCGCCACCCTCCGTCGACTAGGGCATTCCACCCCAAAACAGCAATACGAGAACACAAGCATTCCCGTAGCCATTCGACAATACAACAGAATGGCGCCAATCCCGCAAAACATGCATTGTAGCTACACCAAGGCGATACGAGCAGCAAGGGAACGAACAACACATGTACAGTATGATCACCTCCCCTTCACTAGCTATGCAAATGCATATGCATATCCCCACAAATCGGTCCACGTTGTCACTGTGACCGACACCAACGGAAAAGAATTAACATCAGTCACGACCCTTACGAAATAATATAGATGCAGCTGCAGCAGTTGCAATCGCCCTAGCCACCGCCACCTGCGAGGAATATATACTTATACTGACCGACTCCCAAGCTGCATACCGCAATTTCCTGATCGGAAGAATATCTCTACCAGCAGTGCCTTGTAGCGCCCTCTGGTTGGCGCACTTAGCCGGCGCCTTGGCGCCGGCTATGAAAGACGAGAATAAAGAAACGAGCGGCGCGTGCTTGGTGCGCCAGCACGGCACGGGCAGTTCGATTCGGAAATCCTGCCACGCTGGTAGTCTTTCAGTGGCGCTACGCTGCGACCCCGCGGTTCCCGACAGCCGCTCTTCTAAAAAAATGAAACAACGTCCAGAACTACAGAGAGTCTTGTCACTAGGCCACGAATCTCTCAAAAGAAAGAAGTCGGCACACGCTGCTGCCCGCAAAACCTACAAGCTGACATCCTAAAGCCTTCGCCTGTGTGAAAATACACCGAAATACTCTCCCACTACCTGCCTGGGCACCAACAATATCCAGCACCCGATCCAGAACCAACGATACAGTATTCCGACGACTACAAACTCTTTCCCCCACAATATCCTACTTGCTGCAATGTCCTACTTGCTCCTACTTGCTGCAAACTCTGCCCTGCCTCTTGCTAATACTCCCCCCGCCCTGGCACTCTACACCTTCTGGTGTAGGGGGGATGTCAACAAACCCTTTCTATTACTCCTAATCTCCAACCTAAATATGAGCAGTGGGTGGCACAGCTGACCAGCTCCGATCTCTCCTCTCAGCTTTGGCGGCTGGAGAGGGTTCGGGTGGCAAGCGCAAGCCAGGGTATTCCGGACTAGAGAAGACCCCCACACAGGTGGGTGCACTGACTTCAACAGCTAAGGTTCGCCTAAACAAAGTTTACTGCTACTCTTCCTAGGTTTTCTCGCTATTTGCGTCACGAGTGATTCTTAGAATAAGGGTTAAAGTAAAACCGAAGAAATGATGATCAAATCAACTCTTGTCAAATGTATTACGTGGATTTCTTGAAAACCTAACGCCTATTTTTGTTTTAAAGACAATTACGTATCCAAACGGAAGCAACTGGCCAAATGAGGTGGGAAATTTTTATAACCAGTACATTTTTGTGTGCACCTTTATAGACTTGGTGCCTCAAGTCTTAGTTCTTGTGAGTGAGAAAGACTTTGGATTCAGGGTAAAGGATTACTTGTTATGGTGAGTTCATTGCCGAGAGCTATATTGGTTATAATTTTTAACAGACAGAGATTAGCTTTGCTCCTTTGCGAAGTTGGCTAGCATATACAAAATTATTCCTTAGCCTGTTCAAAGAGAAGAGGGGGCACATCGTCGCATTTTGCGCCGACGTGGTACCACAATATAAGCAGAATGTTAGTAAACGCCGAACGAATGACTGTTGGAGACAGCAGTGATTCATTAATGAATGACTTGGTATAACCCGTTTTACAATGAGCGTATTTTTATAGCTCCTTCTAACAGACGAGAAATGCCTTCGCCTTGTAGTGCGAGAGTGAGCTGCAGTACTCAGGCAAATAAAAAACTGCCAAGAATTTTGTGTGGCTCGCGCAGGTAGGAATATAGTAGGCGCAAAGACCTGAGGTATGATGCACCGTTTCTACCATCGTAGGTCGGGTCACGGTGGTAGGTGATCCTCATAACCACGTGACACGTATTTGTATTTTTTAGCGAGTGCGGACGTGATTGGCTGGAAAAGAGTCGAGGGGTATGCAGTGAGTGGTATTATTAAGCAGTTTGGGGACTTTACATTAGCGGCCAATAAAATCACTAGGTTCTGTCGCCGCACTTCTCGAGTGTGTGCAAATCCTTGGAACAATACTACAAGTATAAGTGTGTGTTATGTATGAAGCATTTTCTTTGCTTTGGGGGCCCATTTGTCCTTATTTTATGTGTTTTGTCTTGATTGGAAGGTACTGCTGCAGTGCTTTTATTTCTTTACTTTCCGAAAAGAATTTTTTAATCCCTCAATTATCGCATCTCTGCTGCAAAACCAGCCGCTGCTTATAGGTTGGTTCATGTGAAGTACCTCGATCGTCTTCCATTGCATATGGACATTGCTGTGTATTTTTAAATAAAACAGAGAACAAAACCATTCTTTTGACCAAACAATTGAAGCAAAATAATTTGAACATCGGTAACCACTGTATAGGTGTTTTATGGCTCAGGTCGTGGTTTTAGGTTGCGTCGTCTTTAATTAATTTACGAAGTGCCATTTCATTTCAACCTTGATTTCACACCAATAAACTGCTGAGTACCCTAGTATGAATGTAATCTCGCTTTTAAAAAAAAAACAGCCTGCTGCGATGTATTAGTGCCATTAAGGTCGTGCACCAGCAGCAGACATTATTCTTACTTGCTGGCGAATGTTATCACAGATTAGCAATGTGTATGAGATCCCAGTGCTATCGCTCTGTTACGCCTGTTATATATTTCATTGGACGACCTCTTATTCCCCACCGTGTAAATTGTTTCAGAAACTGCAACCACTCCGGTAGCACCTGGCTCAGTAAAATAGAGCTCAGAACATGACATGTTGTATTGTATAGAGGGGGCGGGAGTTGATTAAAAATATACAAGCTTTCGTATGTATGGTCGGTTGGACAAAACTCAAAGCAGGTCAGCAGGCCAGACGTAAATCAGGGGTGTCCTATTATGTCGGGTGGCCCTTCATCGCTGGCGTATGCTTCGGCGCATATTGAAACCGGAGTCTTAATCCGCGAAATTGCGCTGTTGTGATCGTTGCGTTTTTTGAATTGCTTTCAAACGCGATGTCGGGGTACTGAAGCCACGTGCGACTGACCTTTGAATGAACCTCCGCAGGCCGGAAAAAGGTCAGCGCCAACGCGTGTGCACTAAGCACGCTTCCGTAGCAAAGAATCCCTGCTGGGCGATGTGATCAATTGCTGTTAGGGTGCGATCACGGCTTCGTGGTTCTCCGACCCACATTTGCCTCAAAGTTGTGTTCAGTTTTATTTTTTCTAGCGTCCTAGGAAGTCCACTAGTAGAATAGAGCATTTGGGAAGTAACAGCAAACATTAATGTTTTGTTGACCACGGCAATGACTGCTTTTCCTTGACAATGAGTAGCGCTACACTCTCGTAAAAAACAACATAAAATGAGCGATGTTCAGAAGGAAAAGGTGTTGGGTTAATGTGCATAAGCAATATAATCTCCTAGACACGGAGTTTTTTCACAGATTGCAGTGGAAGATAATACAGGGCTACAGAGAAGCTGATAAGTGATACCAGCGTAAAATGAGGCAAAACCGGAGACAGGACGACCAGTATTGCGCTGTCGTCGTCGTCTTGTCTTCGGTATTGCCCTATTTTGCGCACTATTTGTGAAGTCAGTACCAACAAAACCAATTTTATGCATGGAGTTTCTATTTAAAAATTGGCTGAAAGTGTTCTGTTCTGTCCATTGAATCAGTGCGCCCGCAGATGGTGCTTTCTAATGGAATTAGGGAGCGAACAAAAACTTAAGAAATTTTAAATCTGTGCGGTGAGTTTGTTGCGAAAGTTTTCGAAGTGTTTAAATATGTCATCAGTTCGTAATTTCCTCGCCCAAAGGACCCTAACGATTACAGTATGTCTGCATATATCTACAACGGCATGCCCTATCTTCAACCGGGCGTACATTCAGAGCTAACTACTTTTTATTAACCATACTGTGCAGCCGTTTCCACCAGGGAACCGCACTTCCTTTGATAGGATAATATATTATTGTATCAAAGTCCCATTTGGCCGCATGGGTGGAATGTTTAAGGGATAAGTTGCTTATCTCGTCTGGAACACATCAGTAAGCTGGAGACAGTAGCAAAAATGATCCAGTTGTTTGTCACCCACTGGCGTTCTCTATCGGCAAACTGCCGTGATTATAAATGGTGGATGGCGTGGAATCCGTGTTTTAAATTAAGGTAGCAACAATATTTCTACTCGCCCATTTTAGGCACAAGGAAATTTCAGCAAATATATATAACAGTACGATAAGTGATCAGTAAGGTTCTGAAGCTCTTCAAAAATATTACTTGAGAAAAGCACTTTGTGCCACGGTTGCAGTTAGGCAATAACCAGGACGGGAAAATAAATGACAAAAAATCTCGAATATAAAATGTCACCAGCTTTGTTTGAATTCCGCGTATTTCACATAGGTTTTCTTGTTTTTTTTTTCATGTGCTGTTTCCGGATACTGTAACGAGCTTCAAATCGTCCTTAGGGCAGACGTCTATGCTGTTTGGGGTAGCCGCTGCAAAAAAAATTATTTTAGTAGGCAATGCTGGATAATATTCGAGCTAATTTGGCCAAGTCCTCTCAAACGCCTTTTTCCCCCGTCCCCGACGTTAATAATTTTGGAGTGTCCCCTGCTGCTTTGACCCCCGCTCTGTATGCCAGAGCTCAACTCTTAGGTACACCGTTCCCCTAAGATTACGTTAAGTTGGTGATCCCCCTCCTAACGCTAAACATGACGAAAACAAGTTGTTGATGGTACAGGCAATTATTGAAACCATGCTGCTACCAGAATTCCAAAGGTCTTGGACCAGATACCTTATACCAGTGCCTAGTAAACCGCATCTCAACAACGTCCATGTTCTTTGCGGCAATAAATCTTGTCAACCCAGCTTACGTCATATGCCTTCTGGTGATGATAGTACAATACTTAAAGAAATGAATAAAGCAGTATCGAAGGTTGCTTTTCTGGTGTTATACATTTGATATTTTGCTTCAATTCCCCAGTGGTCGCCTTCTAAATAAGAATGCGCAGGCCAAGCTTGCAAAAAATATTTTATTTTGACCTGGCGGTCCCTCCAAACGAATAAAATCGCTTAAGTTATACAAAATAGTTGAACGCTGCCTGAACCTCTGGTTTCTTTAATAGCGAAAAAAACAACAATCTTTAAGAATGTAATTTGAGGCTATACCTCGTCACCATTGATGCCCACGAACTTGTTTGTATTTGAAGATTCGCGGCCTTGTAAATTGTCATTACACATGCTTAAAAAGGCATATCCGACCTTCTTGGTTGCAACGTGGATGAAAAATTGAAATTTTCGCATGCATGGTGCCGAAACGAAGAATGGAGATGAAAAAAAAAAACAATAAAATACAAGAAGTGGTCTTGTGTTGTACAAAGCACACAAAAACAAAAAATAAATACGAGGGCCCTTGTATATCATCAGATGGCGCCCGAGCAGTGCGAATTCGGGAAAATAGAATTAAATAAAATATTCTTAATACATTCATCATACGAGGAGCAGGGGGCAGGGAAGAGGGGTTACATGGCAGGAGAGAAAAGCGGTCACCTCGCAAAAGTGGCAGAAGACTTTTGTCTTTCGGTGACATTTGCAGCGAAGCGAGCAAGTACAGGGCTAGTTTCCAGTTAGGCATTCGTTACGGGGCTAGCTAGTGATTCGTTACGATAAGATGCTCTGAACCTTGTATTGAGCCGTTGAAACTTATTTTTGTCGCAAGTTTTAACATGCATTCAGGAGACGCCTGGTTTGTTTCATCTGATTTGAGATTCTCCAGGCCATACGATTAATTGAACAAACATATTTATACAATTTTCATACCTGCGTCCAACGAAAACACAATGAAAATCTTGAAACGCCGGCAGCGACAATTTCGTCATCCTGATGGCAACCACAAGACAGCACCAAGCAAAATTCAGCACTATGTACTCTGAAAGTGCCGATTAAATTCCTTTCCGGAGTCTTTCTGGCTATCAATTTGTGGCCGCACTGTGTCAAACCTTACGTTGCAGTTAAAATTTGTATCTGCAAACACGCGGTAAAAAACGCGCGGTAGAATTCGACTATGTCTATCATGTGTAGCGGAAGAGAAAGCACTAAAAAGGAACAGGGGTCCTAGTCTTGTAGAAAAAAATACGGAGAATAAGAAACATGCGTGTCCTTCGTCGTGCCCGGGGTCCAGTTCGTATACATTATCGATTTATCTAAAATAGCCCATTTTGTTTTGGTTGTTCTTTTAATGTGAAACCTCCTAAGGTACTGCTACGACACAGAGTACGGTAAAACCGCAACGTCCACATAAGAACTCGCTTGGTCAGCGCTGCGGACATGCAATCGTGCATGCACGTATTTCCTTCATCTAAAGTGAGCAGCCATAGGAGACAACAAGCAAAAGCCACTGAGATGTAGCGACCAGCGCGACTGAACAAGGTAATGTTCAATCGCTGTGGGCTGCGGCGATTATTTATTTCCCTGAACCCGGAAATCCCGGAACCTGTTTAAGATAGCGGCACCGACCAGTGGTACCGTCGCGTGCCTTTGGGACCTTTGTGCCACTTCCCTGTTGCGCGAGGATGCAAATGTGAATATAAAATTAAGAAATTCAGTACGCTCAACACATAGTGAACCGGCTAACAACGGGTGTTTTCCTCGGCCCAACATTAACGCGAATTTGGGTGCATTTGTTTCGGAGCACGGCAGCATTAAGAGAGATAATTAACCTCCGAAGGTCTCATGCCTGCGGGTGAGAGGCCGTCTCCCAAAAGGTTTCGAAAAGAAACATCCGCTAATTGTGGCAGTGAAAACCTTGATTTGTTAAATGCAGAAAACACGGAAATAATTTGAAAATTCTCACTGTTGGAACATCTTTCCTCTCGTGGCCGCCAAATTACGTATAGCAATGCCACTTTTTTTCAGTAGAAATTTACTGAAATTTCAATTTACTAGACATCACTACTTACTGCCCTTGAGAAAAAGACTTCAATACAAGTACAACCCCAGCTTCCTGGACAACTCCACTACTGAAGCCACCACAAGGACCTCCCATGTGCGGAGACATAACACACACAAAATGTATCCACAAGGCTCATTTTCACATATCATTCGAAGGTTTCTCTTCGAATGAGAAACCTTCAGTGACCTTTGTGGCAGTAAGGTACAGTGCCGGCAAAAGTTTGAGGTAAAGAGGGGTAGAAACCCGGATAGTGCTGTCGGCCTCTGAGTCACTCACCGGCGAATGCTGACAGCGACGGCTAAGCTCAGTGGATCATCTAAAGCGGTCTTTCTTAAATATCTTGCTATTGCTTGCGAAGTTTTCTTATCGAACTATCAGGACCCAAGTTGTGTCGGCACTGATATACGTGGAAAACAAAATCCTCACTCTATATTTAAACATTGTTACACATTCATTCAACTAATTGAAAACACCAGTAACCACTCAGTCAGACAGCTGATACTGGGAAAGCAGAAGTAGGGTACCGAAGCGCATAATTTCAAACTTTTTCGGGGAATTATTTCATCTAGAACAGCAATCTACCTAGCTACGCAGATAGGAAAATTGTTTGCAAAAACCTTTCCGTTAGTTTTTTGTACGGCAATTTTCCCGCCCGAGGTGTAACTGAAGTTAGGCACTATTGACTAAGCTATAACCTTCTCCATGGGCTCCTCAGGAGTGTTAAAAAGCGATGGTTACCCAAAAGCAGTGCTGCAATATTTGTACGTCTACTGCTTCAATGTTTACGTATAAGGGGTCTTCGTTATTGTGGCCAACGCTTAGCAGAAGCACTGTAACTGGTCAAGATGGTACTGGTTTATAAGTGAACGGCGTAAACGCGACGGACGAGGAAAAAAGGCAGAGACTGGAGGCGCCGCAGCCTGCGCACTTTTTAAAGCGTAGCTTTATTGTCCACAATGATGCCGTTGTACGATAATATGCCCTGCAGGAAATCCTACTTTTTCTCAGGATGATGATGAATGATCGAAGGGATGTGAACGAAAAGACAGGCTTCCCGTCGGCGGAATCGAACCTGGGTCCCTCGAGTTATGAAGCCGGCGTCTATTCCATTGCTCCATTTTGACATGGTTGAAGCAAACACCAAGCAGCAGGTACCGATTCGGGCCGTAGACCCCAAACCCAAATATTAGGCCTACGGAGTGCAGACCTGAGTATTGCTGTGGGTAGTTAGGAAAGTGGTGCCTACCCTAAGAGTAGCACATAATCGCAGTGTAGGATTGGTGAACAAAAGAATACATCAGGAGAAACGTTTTCGTTCCACCATTGTCGTTTTTAGTCGGAGCAGTGCATGAATTTTTCTATATCCGTCGCCTTGGCTCTGCTCGCTCATTACGAAGGAAGCTTGGCAGCTCACAAACATTGCAACATGTAACCAAAGCGAAGCTACTAATGGCTAGAATTGCTAGTAGTTCTCCAGATACCGTAAAGTTGTTTCTTCAGTCTCTGCTTCTCCAGTGTTGAAAAACTACTTTTTAGCTCACCCTTGAAGATGTGCTCCACATATATTTATTTCTTCCATTTTGACGGCAGACCAAGCGCCAGAAAGCTACGTGAGATAACCGACAATGAAACGAAGCTTCCCTTGAGTCAGGCTGTTTCTTCTACATCTTACTAAGCATTACCTACAGAAACAAAATTCATATGCTGGGCTAAGTGCTTGCATGAGCCAGCCGTTATTCCAGCCTTTCTTTGCATTCTTTCAGTTTATCATGCGGCTCGCGTTCAATACAGGGTTGGGCTATGCAGGAAGCTTCCATTTTGGAAGCAAGCCGAGAATGCACACAGCAAAAGCAGGGATGGTGGTATATATTCTTGGTGGGACGTGTGGGACACATAATCTAACAGGGTCACTGGGTCGACATCAGGTTTGGGGTGTTCAAGGCGAGGAGCGCGTGACCTTTTCTCAGCGGCTGCACGGCCTTTGGGACTCCCTTGCACCGCGAGTAATTACAGAATTTTGTTTTGTGTTTGCTGTTGTTGTTCCTGCATTTCAGCCACCTTACACCTGAGGGGAAGAAACCTGTAAGCAACCTCGTCGGGAACGGCTCCAGTGGCCGGTCGAAGAGGAAGCAAGGGAGGAAAGCGCGGGGAATAACCCTTAAGCGCAAAGCGGTTTCGTTGGAAGACGTCGCAATGTTTGCTCCCAAGGCCGCGAATTCTGTTCCCACTCGGACAATTATGGGCGACGAAGTTTCGGTAGTGAAAGGATATTTGCGGTGTACAGTCTTCAAAGAGTCACTGTTGAAATAAATTTACCAAGCTGGGAAAACGCTTGGCAGGCGCATCGAATGAATATCAGACAGTTAACCTGGATGTTTGATTTTTTAAAACTTGAAACTGTTGTGAACCTGCTGTATATATTATTCACTCGGATATTTCGACAACTTTTTTCTGTCTTCAAGAAGGCGGTGTACGGTGTGCAATCGCCAAATGCAAATAGGGACATTGGTAGCCTATACTGCTATTTTCCGAACTATGCGCCAAGCGTACTCTATTGGAATGCGAGGCATTGTGCCGCCGACCGAAAATACCATTTCCACAGGTGCCTAACAAATAAATATGGGAACTGGGATTGTACGGAAACCTGCAAAATAACTCAACATGCCTAGAGAAATATAAATTGGCATTTTATTCTTGATGTTCTCAATAAATTTTCACGAACGTTTTGGTATGTTTACTGGTAAAAACTGATTATAGGCATTATTATCAATTGTGACCAGCCTCGGATTTAAAAAGAAAACAAAAGTCACCACAGGGCAGCCTTTGGTTAGCATGGTGTTAGAATAAGCGACAATGTTGCTATTACGTATACACTTCTGCGAGAATACACGCAAATCGCGAGAAAAGGTGTTGCTGGGGTGGACAAACGCAAAACCTCTACTTTGTTTTATAACTTTCGTTTGTGCAATAGCTTGCAATCACTCGCTTGTCCGCGCAAGAAAACGTTCCCACCGTCTCCCGTATTCTTCAATTGAGAACTTCTGTCAAAAATAAGTAACAAGAAAACAACAAATCTGTACCGAAATAAATCTCGGCAACAGCTTTTGCGGCGCTCTGGCCAAACCATTTTGAATCTTGTCGCTGCTTGAGAGAAGTCCTGTGGCAATCCTAGAGAACCACCAAAAGTCCAAGCTGGGTTTTGCAATTCATATTTAGAAGATCACAGCGCAGGGCAAAGGCACTTTTTAGAGCCCAAAGGAACCTAAAGAATGCAAAAAACGTCGTAACAGAGTCATGTAGCGTGCAAACCCACTCGAATATGCAAAACCAAATCAGGATTATACGAGGTGAGAACCGCCTTAGGGGCTGCTCGGACCGTTACTGACGACTCTGTAGATCTGAAAACGAGCTGCACGGTGAGCAGTCTCTTATTTGTTGTTGGGATAAACAAAGCGTCATCTATCTCTCCACCTCTACTAACAAGGCAGCCTCGCTTGCAAGCACGCGTTGACATGGCAGACAGCGGGAAAACTCAAGAGCCAAAAGCTATAAAGTAGGCTTTGGTATAAGCAGGGCCTCTCGTGCTCCGGCAAGCTTGTAAGAAGAATAACTCCTCGTGTTTACCGCTACCGCCATAAAGAATAGTGACTGCTGCGCAGAAACTGTCACTCCTCTTTGAATGGGTACTAGAAATTAACACGTTTCTTATGCACGCTGTTATTTTAATTTTTTCATTGATATCCTTATGTGAAAGGTTTGTAAAGGTATACAATAAGGGATACATTTTAAATTGTGCAGTTTTTCTTACGGAATTCGTCTGAATATAAAAAGGTGGTTGTTGTTCAGTTAAAAAAACAGCATTCACATTTGTCCATAGAAAGAGCTAAATTATTGCATGTGGCCACGCTAGGAATCCTGGCAGAAAAGTCACAATACATCTTGATGCATAACTGGACGTAATACTATGTTAACGCATAATTTGCTTGCTTGCCAGCAAGCAAGTTAACGAATGCTTGCTGGCGTAGTCTTGTCTGCTCTGCATGCAATGAGACATAAAAATGGCCAGCAGAAGATATGTGTGCGAGTGAATAACAAAAAAAACATGTCCCAGTGCAATAAAGTCGAAGTGGGATCATTAAAAATAAACGACAGTTTCTAATTACCGTTATCTTTTCACCGATATGCCTTTGAACGACGGCAGCCACAAACCTACAACCGCGTTTTTACAATGCACGTCTAAAATCGCACCTGAAACCACATCGAAGTTATTGTACACAAAAAAACACTGTTTGGAGTTCTTTTCTAGTTTTAAATATTTCACGAATTGGCCTCCTGTAGGACTACCGTTGACATAGATTAACTTCATATAAATGCATTTTATCCAAGGCAAAGCTTCTTGTTTACTCAAAAGAATAGATTCAGCTACCTCAAACTATTGCACAACATGTTTATTATTCCCGCCTAAAACTTTAGTACACATGAGGTATGAAACTGCGTCCCCAAAACTTCTCCAAGAAATGATTTGATAATGTCTTGCAATATTGGCCAGCCCCTTTCAATGCAGTTAGCTTCCTTCGAAGTTTTATTACAGAAGCAATTTTGCTCCCCTAATATATTTGTTGTGGGTACAAGTGTTGGCTTTTCCTTGCTTTCCAGTGCAATCGATCTTCCAAAACCTTTTAAGTTTTTGTTATTTGTAGTATTTTGTAGGCATCTGTTGTTCATGCAATTCTTCATTACCAGACTAATGTTCAGCACTAGATCGAACGCATCTGGCGGGTACTGCGCACTTAGGCGACACCAGAAGGAAACACAGGCACTACCGACGATGTTCCTCCTCTGTAAATGTTGTCTCAGAAAACAACCAAGTGCGCTACCCGCCCACTTCGGTCATGCAGCCGGCTAACAATATACTGCTGGCTATGATAACAATAGCGTTAACCCTGAATACCATAGAGAACGCAATACGTCAGCCATCACAACAACAACAAAAAAACTCTCCTTCTCCGGTGCACGATTGCGACAACTTGAAACCAGCACGACATGTGTTGCGTGGAGATTTGCGGTCAAACCAAAAATAGTGAATGATTCCCTGCTTTCGTGACGCGGAACATTAGCATTCGCAACGACCTGGATGCGCATGTCATGCACGCCGTGAGCACTGCTTACCAAAGGGGACGGAGGAACACCTGAACGTGCACAACCACGCCATATTTTATTTTTGCCGGAACCCACCTCCAAAGTAGGGATGAGTGCCTTCGGTTCTATTACCGGTGGTGATTGCAAGCTGAAGCTGTGCTTAAATTGTGCAAAATACATTTTACACCCAAGGTCTAGTTTATTTGATGTGAGTACCTGGTCTTGCTGCATATACATTATTTTGTACCTTTCGTTGAGAGCGAAGAGTATGGTTTTTTTCTTTCAAACTATCAATTACCGCACAGAGTGAGGTTAAAACAAATATGTATTATGCTAAATACGAAAAAACTGAGGTAACACAGTTTGTGCCAAATGGCAGCATAGTTGTCGTTCTGTAAAAAAAGCACCGAAGTCAACGGAACTTCAAGGCGCGTATTTTCGCACTTCCATCTCTAATTGAGTGCTTACCAGCTGCATATCTGACTCATAGGCAAATTCGTATCTGATTTGGCCAGAAACCTGTATTTTAAAGTGCTACGCACTTTCCACTATGAAGTGGGATATCTGTCGGCTTTCCGGAACTTCCTAACCTGTCAGGGATGCGATACGAACATTTTCACGTCGAACGGAACGAGTAGAAAGAGGTGCTATTTTATAGAGGGCAGATTCAGTAAAACACTGAACATCGTGGTCGCCTAACAACGTAATGACAATGGGCAAATCAAGGGGTTGTGTCAGGGAGCCCCACGCTACGATCACTAAAGCCAGATTTGGCGGCGGTACACTAGTCACATTATGCCATTGTGAACATGGCGACGGACACGCAGCAGCACAGACAGTTCGCAATGACGGCCGCCAAGGAAATGGTACGCATGTGCAGAGCAGTGAAACTTAACGTGCAGAATTCCATTTCAGAATTCGAGAAGCTACGGATGATCAGCAACAACCCTCTGCCCTGCCCCTCGATAATGGTATTCCACAGAGACTGGATACCGTCGCAAAGCAAGCCCCAAGAAACGCTCGTCTTTTTATTAAATTCGCACGTGAAGGATACATAGCGATAGCGAACACTTCCCCAGTACGTGTTTCCAAAGTAGACCCCGCTGCATCGCATTATATACAAAATGCTACTAGTACTCCAAGTCGCAATTGTGAGGACTGCCGATGTCTGCTCAAGCATACCTCTGCGCGCCCATCCTTAGGAGCGTGGCCATTTGCCGAGTATTGATTAGTTGGTGTACTGATGGCTTCAGGCAGGTGCATAAGATTCGCAACCGCTAATATTAGCTCGACAGATGTAGCCACGAAATACGATGATGACACAAAAAATTCGTGATAGAAATTTTCAAAGACAAACGTGTTTCAAGTTAGAATGAACATTTTTAAGTTAAAACTAGTTAAGTTAACCAGTAGTTATGGCACTTAAAGAGCGCATACCCCGCCTCATTCCCCATATACTGTTCTTAGCTCTTAGGGGCGATATAAAGGCAGCTGTATTATGAACATTCACGATGAATGAAAAAGGTCGCGCGATGAGGGCTGCTTGCTATACTGAAATAGCACTAACACGAACTAGAAGACGGTCGCTGGTATGTTTTCCTACAATAATTCCTGATGTGTGAGACACCGGAGTATTTCAGACAAATACGAAGTCCGGAAATATAGCATACGCCAACTTTTAATGAAGCTTATAAATAACACAATAAAAACCGTTATGCTTTTGCTGCGTGATTTCGGTAAAACAAAGTTTTCACCGTTGAAATGGTGTGCTAGGCTTTTTTAATATCTGGTGTTAATGCTTGAAAAGAAAATGACGAGCTTTTGGAAAAAGTGACTTCGATGCAGGTTTTCATAACTTTTCCCAAACGGTGATTCGAAATATCATGTTGTACTTTATTAATGGCGTACAAAAATAACTTTATTATCCCATGCGCTTCGTCTTGTACACTGACCACGGATAGGAAACTGCCTGTGTTAAACTCCCAAGTTAGGCTCCTATTTACTTGCGATGGTGTCTGCCTTGACACCGTCAACATTGAGCACGTAACATATGAAATTCTCAGATGGCATCGCGTGTCTCGCAAGATGGACAAACGAAAACAACAGTAAGCTGAATTACTAACGCAAAAATACCTGGCGAAGGATTCGTTCAAACTTCAACGTAAGTCTAAGCTAGATGACTTTCTCACGTTGACCGCCCGCGGCGCCTCAGTGGTAGCAGCAATTCTGCTGCTGAGCACGAGGTCGCGGGTTCGAGTCCAGGTCACGGCGGACGCTTTTCTCATGAAGGCGAAAGTAAAAACGACCCTGTGTTCGAGATTTAGGCTCACGTTAAAGATCCCCAGGTGGTCAATATTAATCCGGAGCCCTCCACTACGGCGCGCCCCATCGCCTGTGAAGCGTCGGCCTATTAAACCCCACAATCAATCAATCAATCAATCAATCAATCAATCAATCAATCAATCAATCAATCAATCAATCAATCAATCAATCAATCAATCAATCAATCAATCAATCAATCAATCAATCAATCAATTTCCCACCTTGGTTTAGCTACGCGATGCACCTGACTACAGCTGATCTAGGATAACGTATTCTGAGAAAGTTAGGAGTAAATAATTAATAAGCGCCTCGGCAAGTAGTGTAAAACCGGCCACTTAGATTTACTCTGTGTGTATCAGCGTGCGTGAGGGTTTCTTAAAGGAGCCATGAAGAGAAAATACAACTTCGTTTAATTTGAAAGAGCTAGGATTCAGTATCTCACTCAGCTTCATTACAGCCACAAAAGATGTTTTTAACAAAAAAAAGCAAGAAGTATTTAGAAACTTTCAACTTTTGCGCCACGGTGACGTGTTATGAGCAAGAATGATGTCATACGGGCCAACAATAAAACATAATTTTCAGTGCGTTAACTTTACGTTAGCATTCAAGTGATGTGGTGAAATGGAATAGAGGCCCCAATTCAGACGTCCAGTCATGTGTCGTTTGGACAGGTCAGTTAGGCGGGCGCCAATCGCACAAACAAGGTTCCGTGACGTCATAGAAACTTTGCGGGAAATGGGCTAGGGGGTCGCGACTGCTTCACACGTTTTTATTTCATATCTCCGTTATTTTTTTGAAGATTGCGATGATATTGGTATCATTGTTATCGGGACTAAGCAGTCTTTCTAATAAACCCAACTTGTATTTTTCTTCATGGCTCCTTTAAGCGAGAAATGCAACGTTCTAAAAATGTGGTGATCTGAATGAACACGTAATGCGAAACGAGGCAGCCGCCAGTCACAGAAGGTAAAGACGGTTTATCAAGCGGTGGTCTGGGCGGAGCCATGTTGAACTTTATCACGTCAATCGCCGTTGCTGGCCTTCAAGAGCGCGTTTCTCGCCGTGGCCTTGCATGCAGGCTCACATGCAACCTTATATGCACGCCCTGGCCTGCATACACGCGGTGCATCGGCGAGTGCCGGAGCGGCTTTATGGGTGAATTGCGCAATTATTGTTGAATGTCTCTGTACAAGGACATTTATGGGACGACTGGATGCTGCGTCACAACCTTCAACGGCTACTTAGTACCGACAAATGGCACCTAAAGCACTGTGCTGGTTGGCGCCCGTTGCCTAAGTTCTGGTTCACGCGTGTCACAGCTGTTTGAAGGCTTTTTTGTTTCTACTTGTACGTACACACCAGCCATGCGGATGAAACGGGTTTGAGCCTCTGTTTGTCCCACTTTTAGCTCATGAGCTTGTACGGATTCGTCTGCACACGGGATAACAGAGTAGGAAATAACGTCGAAGCTGCAGCTCTCCGATAAGGCAATTGCCGCTGGCTTAGCTCTGCTTGCGCCATCATGCATAATAAATGCATGAAAAGCGACGAAACACATGCGATGCTTAGTGAAACCATGTTTTCGCAATATTCAAGAGTAGGAAGGATGGGTTAGGGGCAGCGCCCAACGGCGGGACTCTCGGGGCGCCGGTGGTGCGTTTAAAGGCGTTTTGTACACCATCAGTAACACGAGATAATATTTATTCCATGTCCGTGGCAAAGCCAATACGCGCTCGCGAAAATTGAAACGAATCTGGGAATCACCCCTCCAATCTGGCTTAAACCGCTAGGCTGACTGGTTTCGTTGTGACGACAGGCAGGCAACGCGTAGACACAACAGGAGGGGTGTTTTAGAGCGACCGTGCACAGTCAAATTTGTTCGCACTACACTAAGCTTGCGGAAAGTCTCCCTTTATGGTCTAAAAAATCACCCTTGCCGATGTTCTTTGAACAAAATTCTTCCGTTGGAGAATGGAGATGCAGCGCAGCCAGGTCTCAGTGCCACGCTCACCACACGCGATGCATCGCGAAAAGCCGCACACAGGGACAGTCTTTATGAAGGTGCGGCCCGTGAGACTGGCATGGGGTTCGTTCCACACATTGAGGTATCAATCGCAGTTCATATATCCGGCTATGGCGCAATTCGTCCCCAGTGATTTGCATATTTTTGAACTGCGCAGTCCGCTGAGCACCATGGCAGCGAACGGCCGCAAGCAAAACCACCCCGCGCTAAAGGCCTGTCATGACCATTGCGGTGCTAGCGTCACCTGTTGAACGTAAGCCCAACTGATCGGTGTCAGCGTTCTATAAAGTCACGAGACATTTCCTCCTCCCCACTTCCTTGCTTAGTGGTAAGGCGAACTTCGGGCAAGAACTGAAGCAAGCAAGCGGGCAAGAAAGCGTGAGGGAAAATTGGCCTCGTATCTGCTCCTTTCGTTGCAACTGTCGTCAAAAGACGATTGTCTTTGTAGACATTTGCCAATGAAATGCCCCACCCCACTTTGCTTTCTCGCTCACCCCTCATGCTGTTCCTGTACCATCGAGCTCATTCCAAGGTAAACACACTAAAGGTTTGCGCAAGGCGATTTGAATTTACCGCGTTCCACTGCTACAGGCCGGGTTCCTCGATGCCAGCGCTGCAGTACGGCGGAGACGCGCCTGAATGGAGGCAACCGACTAGAAGGTTTATAGAGCCGCGTGGCCCTGCTCCGCGTGCATTCCAAGCAGAACTTGGAACCTAGCTAGTGGAACCTTTCGTTGCTGTTGCCGCGTGATTTTTCATATGCCGCCAGGAGGCGGCGGTTTTCTGCAGTAGATGTAGAATATCATTTGCTGTCGAAATCCAAGCATCCATGATTTTTTAAATAAAAGAACACTGTAAATATCCCTTGTGTACTAATTTCCTGTCTTATATTTGCGTAATGTCTAGTTCTTGTTCAACAAAGTTGAGAAGTATGAACCTATAACCCGGGCTCACACGTTTACATGTAGCTGTGAGTATATAAGACTATTGAGCAATATCAATTTTACTTTGGCCGGGTGGCTGAATCGAGTCACAGACAGACAGACAGACAGACCAAATTTCTGGGTTTAAGTATCCCAAGAAAGAAAGACTATCGTCTTTAAAACTGTCACTCTTCCGCGCGCCTGCCCGTGAACGTGAATTTGAAAAGTGGGCACGTGCCATACGAATGGCCGACAAGCCGCTAGAAGAGAATTCTGCGGAGTTTAAGCTTACCTAATAGGTCGATATATGCTCGAGTGGACGCTGGATGCATGTTTGCTTCGTGAAAGTCTGTTCCCGATACCGCGATATAGAGAACTGTACAAAGAAGTCCAGGGCAGGATGTACGGAAAAGAGTTAAGCGTATGGCTGTAAAACCGGGGGTGAAGCCCTTTTTTTTCAAGCTTCATTCGGGGACACTTACTGTGCAAACATGGGTTAAAAGAAAAGGGGTTAGATACACCGTGGGGTACTGACTGTACAATTTGTAAACAACCGGATAACATAGACCACGTTTTTATACACTGCTGGATGGCGGTTCACTTTTGGGATGTTATGCAGCGAACTTTACACAAAGACTTCCCACTTAACCCGCATGGTATACGGTATTTACCCACAGAGAATAACGAAGGAGTCCCCTACGATTTAATAATGCTCCTGGGCCTTCACAGCATATGGAGGGCGCGCATGGCGTGGCTCCATGGCGATATGGATGCCCGACCGGCCCGGCAGGTTTCTGCGGAAGAGTGTCACGCAGTTCGTTGAGGGGCTGAGAGTCCAACAGCCAGTACCAGATTGGTTGGAGTTTCTAGAGCCGTTAATTTCTCTAAAGTGATGATTAAATGACAAAGCTTAGCCGGAGGCACGGCTGGTATGTTAATGGCGGTGTGTGTTGTACCAAATGCAGTGTGGTTATTTTTGTGTTGTAAGTGTGTGTTGAAGACTGGTAATAATAAAAAGAAATTGTAGCAGTTGCATTGTGAAGTCATTGCTCTAAGTCTAGGACGTTTTCGATCAAGAAAACCTGGAGCATAATGTTTCCAGTAGACTGGAGTAGCGGCCAGTATTTGTTGGGTTAACGAGATTTAATTAGGTTTATGTAATTAACTATCTAACTCGAGAACTACCATCCCAATCATTAAAGGCCAAATGAGGCACATGTAGGTACCAACAATGGACATCTCTCTGCGATATTCTTAGTGACGTACGAATTGCGTACTCATATTTTGCAACTGATAAAGATATTCCACGAAATAGGAAAAATACCACGTGACGGCGCGCCCACCTGCATCATAAAGCCGTGCCTTCGAACAGCCTGTCTCTGAATTAGCCAGAATGAAATAAAGAAAAGAAAGAAAGACGAAATCTGCTACACACGCCGCGCAAAACTGTTCTCCTTCCATGCCTTTATCAAGGTGATGCGCTGCCTCTTCGGGCGTGTGCCAGGCAAACCAGTGGCTTTCAGTCAGCTTAATTGAGGGCGCTGTTTTATGATGCGGGCGGGAGAGCCGTCTCTAAATGTTGTTTATATTATGAGAGGTTTCTTCATCAGTCAGAATAAATGAATACGAATTATTCCGTCGCTGAAATACCGCAGTTTACGGCCTCTCGCGGGTACCTACAAGTGCCTCATTGCCACTTTAACGATTAAGACTACTTGTGGAGTTAGGCAATTAATTAAAATGACAAGTAAAACCTCATTAGCGACCATATTACTGGCAGCTATTTTACCGGGCTAGAAACTTTATGCGCTACGTTTCTTCGGCTAACGCCATTGCTCTTGTTCATAATTTTGGTGCACGATAGTTGGGACACCCTGTATACATCAATGACCTGCCCTCAAATGTATCCTGTAAATTCCGCCTGTTTATTTATTTATTTATTTATTTATGTATGTATTATTTATTTATTTATTTATTTATTTATTTATTTATTTATTTATTTATTTATTTATTATCAAGGCAATGCATTACAGAGAGGAGTGGTGAAAAAAACGTTTTACAAACAATAGAACAAAATGGAGCAACATCAAAACGAGTACGCGTGTAAGGTCATCTTGAAATTAGTCGTGTCGATGATTGTGGCGATGGAAGAAGGTAGGTGGTTCTAATCCGAGCTTGTAGTGGGCACGAATGAGTTAAAATGAAGATTTGTCCGGCTGCTTGGAATTCCAACTTTAAAGTGGTGATTGCTGCGGGATGAAATGTAGGATGGCAGCAAAAATAGCGAGTTACTTAGCGAAGGCATAGAATGATAAATCTCGTGGAAGAGGCAGAGGCAGTGAAATTTTGCGGCGATGTGATAAGCTGGGTAGATTAAAAGTTGATTTCATGTGAGTTACGCTTGCCAAACGGGAGTGATTTGACAAAATGAAGCGTACGGTGCGATTTCGAATGGATTCTAAGCTTATGATATAATTGTTTACCTGTGGATCTCATACAAGATGACAAATATTCGAGCTTAGGCCTCACTAACGTTTTATAAAGAAGAGTTTCCACTGCATCGATGCAAGAGAGAAGTTACGTCATAAATAGCCGAGGGTACGGTTAGCATTATTTTTAATATTGTCAATGTGAGTCTGCCAGGAAAGGTCGTCAGAAATTGTAACACCAAGATATTTGTAAGAGGTAACTTTGCTGAGAGAAGAATTATTCAGTACATAAACAGAATAAATATCGCAGGTTCGAAGTGAAACTCTCACAATCTTACATTTAGAAGTGTTAAGGTTCATTAGCCAAGTATTACACCAAGAAGAAACGTTATCAAGATCAAACTGCAGAGTAAGTTGGTCAGCAGGGTTTTAATTTCACGGCAGATCACACAGTCATCAGCAAACAAATTTATGTTAGAGGAAATGTTATCAGGTAAGTCATTAATGTAGATTAGGAACAGTAACGGCCCAAGAACGAAACCTTGCGGGACGCCAGAAGTTACGGGTGAGGAAGAGGAGTTGCATTCTTTAGCCGTTACAAATTGGGAGCGATCTGTGAGAAAACATTCGATCTATTTTATAATGTTAACTATCAAGATTAGGTTTACTTAATTTCAACAGTAGTAGTTTATGGCATACGGTGTCAAACGCTTTGGCAAAGTCAAGAAAAATACAGTCAACAATAGAAGAAGCGTCAAGAGCAAGGAATAGGTTGTTAGTAAAGCAGAGAAGCTGGGTTTCACATAAATAATTTTTGCGCAATCCATGCTGATGATTGCTGAAAAAACAATTATCTTCTAGAAAAGTGACGACGTGGGAATAAATGACGTGTTCCATGAGCTTACATAGTACACTGGTCAATGATATGGGCCTGTAGTTGGTGGGGTCATGAGCGTTACCTGATTTCTGAAGAGGAACCACCTTTTCCACTTTCCAGTCGCCCGGGAAGCAATGAGTTTCCATGGACTGCGTAAAAAGCTTACATAGAGTAACAGATGAACATACAGAGGTATTATGTAAAAACTTTGCACAAATGCCGTCTTCACCCGGAGATGTGGATAATTTCATGTTTTCGATTAATCTTTGTATGCCGACACAGTCAAAGATGATAGGTTCCATCGGAAAAAAATTCGCGGCTGGGATATCAGGAAAAGAAAGGGCTGCTGTTTTAACAAACGAAGATGAGAACACAGAAACTAAAATCGCACAACACTTTTCTTTCGGTACACAGGTATTAGCTTGGGTTAACTCTAGCGTCGTTTCTTCATTTCCGCTGAAGGTCTGCCAAAACGTCCGCGGGATAGTGGCGAGGAGTGAAGGAAAGGTTTCTTGATAGTAATTTTCTTTTGCGGGAGATAGTGCGCGTGCGTATTCGTCAGCTGCATGGAGATAAGCGGACCACCTTTCAGCGCTGTTTGTTTTTGCTCGTCGAAAGAGGCGTTTTTTCTTATTGAGTAGTCGTTTTAGCGTGGGCGTGTACCAGGGTGATTTTGTATTTTGCCTAATTCTGCGGAGCGTGATGTAACGGTTAGTAACCTCTTGTACTTTGCATTTCAACAAATTCCAGTTTTCTTGGACAGACCTTTAAGCAAAATGTGGATAGTAATCGCTCACGCAACACTGAAGCTCATTATTAATTGATGCATACACAGCTCTTTTGCAGTCCCTAAAAAATTTTGTACTTTCAGTTCTTCCGACTGTTTTCGTCATGTTAAAGTGAACAGCGAAATGGTCGCTCACGCCCGGTATAACGGAAAGGGACTTAACTAGCTCAGGATGCGTGGTTAGTACCAGATCTAAAACAGTGGAAGAAGCTAACGTAGTGCGGGTTGGTGTATTAACTAGCTGAATAAGGTTTAAATCTAAACAACGTTTAAGAAAGGACGTGCTCTCGGGCGAGGCTGGAGATAATGTCTGTTAAAGGAGGGGACCAAGACACATTAGGGAAATTGAAGTCACCAAGAAGTAGTAACGGAGCAGCCGGAAAACTGTACGCGCAACTTAATTAGAACATCGTGTGAATTCATTTGAAAAGCCTGTCGTAAGATCAGGGGGACGATAGCATCCACAAACAAACCGCAACATCTTTGTGGTTTATACGAACACAGATGGCAACAAGCTCAAGCGTCCGAAACACAGGCACACTGAATGACCTAAGGCAGTCTTTCACAGCAATCAGTACGCCACCCTCGGACCTCGTACCCCGGTCGCAGTGGTAGAATACAAACTTTTTTCGCAGTTGAATATCTCGTGATTGTATATTTTTGCGGATAGCCAAGTTTCGGTCAAGACAACGACGTCCGCCTCACATGTATCTATTAGAGCATATAAAGCGTCGCGCTTGTTATTCACGCTTCTAGTGTTACAAAGCAAAAAAGAATATTCCCGATATTGAAAAGGCCTGTCTAGCTACGATGAAGAAAAAGCAGCGGTCATTCCTGAAGTATCTGTCCTGTTTAATTGGGAAACGTGCGCTGGGTTATCGTAGATTGAACCAGCCTCAATTACGCGATCAGTGACAGGGCAATAAATGTAAGCTTTTTTGTTAACACGAATCTTGTTTATTTTAGGTAGTAGGGCTGTTCGGTGGTTTTAGCGAAGGTTAGAAGCTTTTTCTGAATATTGCGAGTGGCCTTGCAGAAGTCTTCGCTAATTGACACCGCTGTGCTACGAAGCACAGATTGCTTTCAAAAGACGCTCTCCCTTGTTTTAAAAGAACTGAAATGAACAATTACGGGTCTACATTTGTTCTGTACGAACGTTCCAAGCCTGTGAGCGCGGGAGATAGCCTCATCAAACAGTTCCAATTTAAGCGACGCTAGACACGAGTTCTCGAACTTTCAGCTCAGATTCAGCCCAAATTTCTGAGGCAGAATCCGACAGACCATAAAAATTAGGTTGCCCCGACGGGAACGATCCTCGAAGTCATCAAGACGCGAGCTGAATGCGGCACTTTCGTTTCGCACTGCAGCTGTAAAATGTCTTGCGTCGGTGGATCGTCTGGAAAGCTCTCGAGGGAATTAACTTTTTGTTCGAGCACAGTTAGACGAGTGGTTAGATCTGTTACTTTGGAGTCAAGTAGTAACTGATTTTCTTTACCTTCGTTAATAGGTTTCTGTAAGCTGTCATGACGTTCATCTAAGTGCGTCGTTAGATTCTTGATGGCGTCTAGCACTTCGCGATTGGGGCATGGGTTTTGTTCAATGTCCCCGCAAATAAGGAGTGCTTTCAATACGACAACACAATCTGTCATTGTAACAAGCAACACCCTTGGGCATGGGGACAGAAGCAGACAATAGTTACTAGTTCTCTTTGACTTATAATCGTAGGAGGGACCAATCGTGAACGAAGAGCAAAAAATGGTTTGATGAGACCATTGCGGCCGCTGCTCCGTTCCCATGCCCACTGAGTTGCGCGGTGCATGGATGGCGGTATTTGTAGTGTCCGTGATGGCTTGACGATGTTGATTGACGTTGGCTTGCCGGCAGCATGAAGGGTTACGGGATGACCATTGATGACCGCGTTGATGACCGCGTTATATATGACACTAATACTCAAAATTCAAACAGCCATTCTTCCAAACCAATGTTAACTGCCTGAAGGAATGGTTTGACCACTGGTTCATTGAACTAAACCCCAAGAATTGTAAATTTCTGATTCCACCGCACCGCGTGCCGCTTGTCTATCGGTACCCCCTAATGCTCTCCCTTAGAAGATGTTCAATAGAACGAGCATTTGGCCGTCAGCGATCTTTATTTGAACAGTAGCGTGTACTGCAGCGATCTTGCATGGAACGCTGGATGTGCAGACTGAACAATGAAAGTTTAGATGGAAGTGTATATATAAATGGAGAACGATGGAAGTATAGATGTAACGATGGAAATGTGGCGATCTTTTGTTGAATGTACATGTTTCTCACATCATTTCATCTGAAACACCATTGACGCCTCGCACCCCAACACAGAATGTCAAGCATACAAATCCCTTGTTTGGCAGCAACAAGAAAATACATCGCCCATTTCGTACCCTCACCCATCTTATCTTACACACGCCTTTGAATCACTTACTAACTAATTGATTGATTGTAAGGTTTAACGTGCTGCCGCAACGCAGGCGATGAGGCGTGCCATAGTGGAGGGTTTCGGATTAATTTGACCACCTGGGGTTCTTTACCCGTGCGCCAAAATCTCGTACACGCGGGCGTTTTTGCTTTCCGCCACCATCAGAAAAGCGGCCGCCGCGGCGGTGAATCGAACCAGCGACCTCGTGCTCAGCAGCGCAACGCTTAGCCACTGAGCCACCGCGGAGGGTTCCCTTTCTAACTAGGCCGCCAGATTTATTTGGTGGCATTGTTTTGCGGCGGCATTGTTATTAGGGCAAAGCAGTATTTTAAATGAACCCGAGAAGTATTCTATCGCCAAGGACCTTTTAAAGGTGGTTTTCTGCATATAAACGCACAGGACATACTTCAGCTCACGCTGCATGACACTGCTTTTGCCAATCTTTACAGGCGCACGCAGTCTCGAAGTAATGTGCCTGCCTTTCCCATACTCTGGTTTGGTGTAGGGCTAATGTTCGTGACTTGAGAAAGTATTCTCGAAATTGAAAAAAAAGAACATTGGCCGATCGATTGGTGCAACCTGTAAGAGCTTGTGTTACAAAAGATCTCCATGAAATTGCCATGAAGAAAGTGAAAGTTGACTTTGTGAGTGTCAGAAAATACTCATAAATAAAACATGTAATATTTTACCACAATAAGAAATCAAAATGTGAAAATACTGGCGGAACTCTAACTTTTAGTAGAGAATGGAGCCAGACAATGAGGAGTATGAAAGCTTAATAAAAATTTCTAAGAAGCCAGACAAAAGGGCCTCCGCAAACATCAGGACCCAAAAACTGCCCGCCTTAAGGTACAAAAAACTGGGGTTTTATGTTGCCGAGCAAATTGACCTTTTTTGCTTCGAGCTCCCTAGCATGAATAAATTTTTTTGCCATCCTTCGTATCTCAGATTTTGAAGACATGTTTTGGATAGAGGCATTTAACGTAAAATTGTTTTTTTATCGAGCAGTCCGTTGCAATAAAAAAGAAAAATAAAACGTAAGGGGAACAAATCCGCAGTAATAAAAAACATCTAGGGTTCTGTGAAAGAATCCTGTGAAATTTAATGAAAACTATTCCGAAGAACCTTTTAGTTTTCCTTTTCGTTTTATGTAAGTTTTCATCCAAAGGTTTTCCCAGAGCTTTATGAGATTGGGGCAAAATTTTGTATGCACTAGTTTTTTTTTGGACTTCATTTTTTTTCAATTACGTCTGAAAGAGTAGAAGCAACGAAGCATTCCAAAAAACTGCTTTGGTATCAGGTAACCTGGTTCTAGAACAAAATCACCTACTGAAGATGATGATTTATTACTTAGTCGCGAAAGACAAAAATGTAAATTCTTATTTGTTTTCTTTGAAATTGAATTCTAATACCGCATTTTTACTTGGGTGCACCGCTTTTCGCCCTTTTCACGTGGATTACTGCTGCTAACAATGTCATTCTAATTATGAGCAATTGTTTTAGATAGTTTGTACTGAGTTGTCGTCTCGAAACCGCACATCGAAGAGTTGCATGTATAAATCGAAGAGTTGCATGTGTACAGACCGGGTGAACATTTTGATATTTTAGTAACTTTTAACAGCGCAGCTTTAAAAGATTGAGCGTAGGCTTTGACGCGGTGGTGTTAGCAAACAAATACAGAGAAAACTGCGCTGCCTGTAAGGGTGCACTACCGCAGATCGGTTATTATATAAGTGAAGCCCGCTTTGGCGCCTGATCGACTGTGAGCAAAAAAGGAATATGCGCAGTGGCAGCCCTTACTATACCATTTTAAGGGTGATAGTCTTTCTTGGGCAATTAAAACGCAAAAGTGGCACAGTTTGCAGCAACGCTGGGGAAATAGTGGAGCTTGTGGTCGATCTACCTTCTTCACCTCTGATTTCCTATCAGTGTGGGGGACCGTTCCAGACAGCCTTGTAAAATCCGGCAAAACTTGGCCTCACCCCTTATCACTTAGCCGTCCTTAGCAAGGACATCGCAAAACCTAACAAAACATGGCAAATCCTAGCAAACCAGAGTAAAACTTAGCAAAACCGGGAGAAGCTAGGCCGACACGCAGAGCCGCTATTTCTCCACCCCTGCACCACTAGGTAAGCTGTGCCAATGTTTTTATTATATCGGAGGTTCCGTCAACACATTATAAAAGTTCGTGTTTTAGATACGCTTTTAGTTAAGAACGGTTCTGTGGGAATCAACAAGCTCTTCACAAGTAGTGACTTTTTTAGGTTTTTGATGGAGTTCCGTAGGGCGAATTTCCGTAGCGTACCTAGCGTTTTTGTTTTAGAATTCAGTTCAGATGAAAACGACATTGCTTCTTAGCGCTGAGGGCGAATATGATGACTGAATTTAAAAAATATATATAATACTGAAAGCACTGCAGGGACCTTATTGTATCTAGAAATACCCAAAAGCTATAAAAATCGCAAGAAAGTAGTAGTATGTGGGTGTCTATGGCGCAAGGGCAGCCAAGGCCAAAGAGCGCCAAGATAATTTTTAGGGGTCCTTCGCTGTCATTTTAGTCTCGAACATGTGTATGGTATGACTATGATCCCATTACTAAAAGAGCTTAATATATGGGTGTAAGGGGCCCTGTTATTAAAAATATGAAGATGGTCATAATGGTGGATGAAGGTGACCATGGTGGGTGCATAACCCTCGCTAGCTCTCTTAATGCTGAGAGATCCGAAAGTTACATGTGGTACGAGATGAGATTTAAAAAATCGGCTTCTGCGAGATATGATAAAACATGTTTGTTCGTGACCGCTGGTTCGTCTCCTAAAACCAAAGAGGGATGAAGTGGACTTCTGTACTTGTATTAATCAGGGAAGTGTCGCTGCCTCACATCGTTTAAGGATTTGCATTCAATTGATATATGTAGTACTGACAGCCGCTCGGCACATCTGCTGCAAACTGGGGGTAATGAACAAGTTAGGTGATACGAATGGGTGCCGTGTGTATGGCCTATTCAAAGCCTGCACATGGATGTTTTATTGAACCTATTTTGTTTGTCGGTCATGTTTTTGCCTATCTGGGGTTTTATTGTGTGTAGTTTATTGTGTGATTGTTCATCCCAGTGTTGTTGCCAGCGTTCACGGAGACATCTTCGTATTACTGGTTGCATGTCCTCGTATGGTACCTGTGAGATATCGACACCACTATGCGAAGCGGCCAGCGCAGCATTTTTGCCAGCAATCTCATTTCCCCGTATACCACAATGCCCTGGAACGCAGCATAATAATATCTTCAGCCCTAGAGCATGTGCTGCCACCATTTCCTGACTTACCCGGTTCATGACAACATTGCGACAATGTTTTCGTCAGTGTAGTGACCTTACGACGCTCAGAGAGCATGTAAAAATAATTGATTGCTGTGTTTTTGTTCGTGTAATGTGCTGTAGTGTTAGAAGAATTCCATGTGTTTCTGCCGTGAAAAATCCAGAATTTACATTCACTCTTTTTCCACTGCAAAAGTTAGGGCCATGTGCAGCACACGAAACAGCAGTAGCACTTTTCAAGGAATCTGTATAGAAAGCATTGTATTGGTGGTACTTGTGCTGTATGTGTAGAAAAAGTTATACAATGAGCTCTCTTGGTGCATTCCTCTTAACGATTTCTCCAAAGGAAAAGTCACAGGCAAATGATGACACATCCCAGGGTGCAGTAACGTCTGTTAAACTGGTTTGATAGAGTTCATTGATGGATATCCCTAGTTCCCCAGCTTGCCTTCTCACTCGCAAAGCGAGAGGCGGAGAAAGTGAAGGACGGTTTGAAAACAGGCTCATAGTGGATGTGTCTTTGATAATAGTGTTACACGAATTCCTTATATTTGAAGACGTCTCAAGAGCATACGTTACGGCCGTAAGCATGCGCTGCTGCTCCCAACACCACCGGTCACACTCTACATACAAGTTCTCAGCGGGGCTTGTCCGGAAAGCACCAGACACAAGACGGAGCCCGAGGTGTAGAACTGGGTCTAGCATTTTTAAAGCATTTTTGCAGGCTTAGCCATATAACACGCTTCCATAGTCCATGCGGGACCCAACCAAGCTGGTAAAAAGATGCAAGAGGCACTCTTATCTGCACCATAGGACTGATGAGACAGGACTTTGAGAATGCTTATTGTTTTTAAGCATTTTAATTTGTTTTTTATATGTGGTATAAACGTCAGTCTTTTATCAAGGACAAGGCCCAGAAACTTGTATTATTTTGTGACAGCTAACGGTAGTCCACTTAAAGTAAGGTCAGGTTTAAAGGGACCCTGCAACACTTACGATCGACTACTCGGAATGTATTTTGGGGTAAAGTCTATTGTCCCAGCAATCTCCCCCCAGCAAGAATTATGAAAATCCGTTCACTATCATCGAAACTACGCGCGATGAAAAATCGCGCATAATTGTTCCCTCTCAACTCGACCGCGGACAACGCGACGGAAGCTGCGCGCTCTCTCCCGAGAGGGGGGCGGCGCGCGGCGTTCTGTTCGGCGGCCTTCGATATGTCACAGGCCGGGGAGTTTCGTCCTTTTCCCCGCAACGTGGACGTGTCTATTTCCGGTCTGGTGCCACTAAAAAGCAGGCATGGTGGCCTGCTTGCAAGCAAGCGCTCAGGCTGGTAGGGCGTTTTTGAAGCAATAAACAGTTTGTTGTCGAGTGGGCTCGTTGAAAGTGGAATATTTAGTTCGTCACTCAAACTCCGCGCGCACTCAAAACAAAAGAAACACCAAAAGCATGCGGACAGGTTCAGACATAGAAGAGGTTCATACACAGCGCCGACGACGGCTGATCGTCACAGGAAATGCCAGAATTTAGCCGCGAAGTTGACCAGCGACAGCCAATAGGACAGCCAGGACAGCCATGGCCCGATTGACGTCGCAGAGGCCATGCCAGGGGTGCATAATGAGGAGAATTGAAGAGAGAGCGGTTGGTTTTTCCGCGTTTTACACGGTGATTTGCGCGCTTACCGCTTCACGTGCACGTGTAATATTTGGCTCGGTGTTCCTGGAGGTCTAATCTAAACGTCGCGCAGGTTTACTTGCACTGCACGAAGAGTGTTGCAGGGTCCCTTTAAGGCAGAGCCCGCGACGTTTTGAGAACAGGTTACACGTATTTTTTTGTGGGTTTAATTAGAAGCAATTCTCTTCTGTCCATTTAGAGAGTTTATTTATACCTAGTTGAATCTGCCTTTCACACATTGAGAGGTTGCACGACATGTAACTAATCTGTACATCGTCAACGTACATTGAGCATAGTATTGAAGGTGGCAACGAGTTTCTAAGCGTGTTCATTTTGACAAACTCGCAAGAAAAAGAGACGGAGAGTTTTTATAACATGTTTCCACAGACCGTACTTACAGGATGCCGCTTTCATCACAGGACTTGTTTGGCTACGCCAACCTTCTTACTGATGTCAGTGAAGCACCCCTTAAGTGCCCAGGTAAAATGCGCTCGCCCGAAATTGGGCGTTAAAACTGGCAAGGATAGACAACATCGGGCAACATATAGAAAATATATGAACTCAGTAGAAATGATGGAAACCTAAATTGGGGTGAGTAAGCTACAGGACATGCGAATTCAAATAACGCTTAAGAACAATTTACAAGGCTTTCCACGAGACCGTAGCCTAGTAATTGCGACCTAAGTACGGTGATCAGTTGCCGTTGGCGAAAGAGAGCCTAGAAAAAAAAGGGGTGAAGTATCCAAAAAAAAACGAAGCGAACAATGAGAAACGCCGTCATATCTTTCGGCAATGAATGAGCAAAAAAAAAACTGGTGGGAGCAAAAGTTGCATAATAGAAGCAAGAAGAACGATTATTGTGGCAAAGAGTGTGCGGGTCACTCCCCGTCCTGGCCCGCACCTCATCGGCCTCGGCGCAATCATCGAGAGGGCGTGACCCGCGTCGGCAGCCCCAGCCCCACCGCTACCTGCACTCGACAACGTCTCCCCGCCCCGTATCCGCAGAACCAAAATGTAACGTGGCGGCAGCCCGTACGACAGGAACCCTGGCGAAGAATGATGAACGATCTATTTACAGCTTATTTACGTGGCGACCAAGCCAGAGCCCGCGCAGGCAGCGCGCACCCACAGATCTTCTTCGTCGTCGTAGGCTAGGATGACTGAGCCACGCTGCGTTGCCCTCTTCGTCGTCATCTCGTGACAATATCAACGCAAAATTCTTTGGCTTTGCTCTCCTTCTATATGCGCTCGCTATTTGTAACCGTAATTTTTTATCGCGCAAAGTCGCGGTCATGTCGCTACTACTTGTTTCACTCCGGCGTTCAATGTGATAACCATATATTATTTCCTTACAGAATTGATCACTGCGCCGCTATAAAATGTCATTGTATGGAAAAGTATCACTACGTTTGAATGGGGTATTATGGGCCCGAAAGCGCACAACTATCTATTTTTCTTACCGCTAGGTCACTCTCAGCAGCAAAACTACTTACCTACATAGCCACTACATTCAGTCGGAGTGTTGGTGCTCCGGCTGACTGGTTGCTGCTGGATTGAGTTCGAATGGCTTTCTTAAGCTCGTGGCGCCAGGTCACCAGTACGCCCTTGTTCGGCAGCTGAAAATAAAAGGGATAGATTTCACACCGATGCGATTGCGATCAACCACATGAATTCTTTGGCAACGACGGTACACTAGCCAACCAATGTTTGGTTTCAATTTCTGCAAACGCACAAAAATAGAACTGTCAACGTCCATCGTATTTTACGGTAGGAGCACTCCCAAAGTACAGCGCTTTGTATTGTGTGGATAAAAAGAAAAATGTGTGGTGCCTTTCTGCTGCCATGGCATGAAGGAAATTATGCGCTATATTTGGCGTGTGGCCCCACAGAGTGCAGCAATAGTGGAGCGACTTGGTAATGACGGGACAAAAATAGGCATTATTGCGACTTCATGAAAACGCCAAAGGCTCTCGCCGAGCTTAGCAGCAGTGGCAGCAGTATTAAGGCGAGGCAGTTTGCAACTCGCCACAATGAAGCTTTGCATTGAATAGTTTAGTCCTACCTCTACTAAAAGATTGAATTGGATTCCTTTTCTCTCCGCTTTCATGGTTCGGTTACAGCCTCAGGTTGTTATTGAATTAGCGTTAGGCCTGAACGGTCACCATCAGGTCGTGCGTCAGCGACACGGAACAGAAAGCATGTGCGTGCAACCACCACAACAGGCGAAAACTACGCGCACAGCTAATTGCCTGTTCTCGGGCGGTGTTCAATTAGCGGACGCACCGTCGGTAATTCGTCGGATAGTTGGTCTCCATACAGGTGCTCTGCGTAGCTTCCCGAGAATGACGACAGCGACCAACATCAGAAGATAATTTGCACGCGTCCTACTGACCCAGATGTTTTTCCCTTCCCCGCAAGGCTGTTGTGGGAATTAATGCGGCCTGATATCCCTAGTCGCGGTAAAGCAAAGACTCATTCACGGTTAGTTTTTCGAATCTTCTTCTCGAGCTTTTTTCGTGCCAGCCTACGTATGCGTCTGCAGATGCTTACATATAAACCATGCCATTATCTCTACTCTTACCAGCAAAATCTAATTGCGTTTGCTTCTCCCTCTATTCACAGTGCATATGACCTGATACGTCGGAATAGCCTGCTCGACATCAGAGCATACCTGGCCATGAACTATGAAATTTAAATCGCGCTTCTTCCGTTTAGCCTGGATATCCCAATGTTTTATTACCCGCAAAAAGAAAAGTGTACATGTGGCTTTAAATTGTTTATCTTACGATCGGAAGATTCTTCTTCCCTTTGTAATAAACAAAGGCCTCAACACGCATCTATGCGGTTAGAAAAATGTCAGAAGCAACGCTCTCGGTAAATATCTAAGCCTGGAAACAATATCCCCTGATAAATCAAAGGGGACTGACTGCAGTAACTGGGAAATGAAAGGTTTTCCGAACTTGTTGGAACACTTTCTGTGCGTGGTGTCACATGCTCAATGTTTTTTTTTCTGTTTCATGTGTTCAGTTTTTCAGGAAAAGAGCTGTTGGGCTGGCCGTATGCCTAGTACAATTAAATATAAGTACTGTGGTCGTCACATGCAAAATCCTGCAGAGCACGACGCGTTACTAGGCACCACTGCAGACGAAAATCACGGCATTTCCCTGCGCACTTCCTCCTGACCAACGCGATAGATACGCAAAAGCAGCTGAACAGGTATCTAACCCTCCAAACCCGATCAGATACAAGTGGTGAGCTCCTGATTTCCCTTCTCTCCACCCTTGAAAGGTGAATGTGTTTTTACGGAGAAGCCGAGTATATACCGAAGGCAATGCTGGGAGTCTATAATGGAAGTGGCGGACAGTTGCGTCAATTTTTGCATATGACAAAATCCCTTTCGGACGCTTCACACCCACTAAGCCATGTAAACACCTCAGCTAAAGTGGAGGTCAAATCCTTTTTATTATTCAATGCACGGGGCTAAGCCTAGCGATTTTTTCCGGCACCTTTTCCGGCGATTTTTTCCGGCGTTGGTAACTGCAAGAATTCGCTGGTGAGAAAAAGGAAAAGTACGCCACAACAAAAGCAGGCCCATAACTATGCACGGTATTTACAAAGAAAATAATTGAAGGCTACGAGTCCCCTGCCGGAGAAATTCGTCTTCCTTTCTTGGTTACTTACTCGCTTCTTTGCTTTTAGCTTCCTGAGCCAGAAGAATCATTGTTACATTTTCTGCTCTAGACAGAATTTATAGGGGAGAGTCAAGTGCCGCTTGTTTTACCTGTAGCAATAAACATAACGCGCAAAACTATAAGTACAATCAGCATATGTTGATAGTAGCCTTACCTCACGCGACAATTTCCCGTTATAAGCTACCGGTGCTACACTCCCACCGAAGACGCGGTGCGCCTCCCAAATTTACCAGTCCTGGACGGTCCAAGGCCAGTCCGAGGACTGTTTTCACACGAGAAGACCCATAGGAATGCATGAGATAATCGAGCTGCCGGATCGCGTCTCGGGCAGTCCCGCGGACTATCCGGGACTGATAATCCAGGAGGACGAGTGTTACTTCGTGATAAGGCAGGCGAGCGTGAATGTCGCTTCTGGGACTACTTACTTGAGAAACGACCACGTGATCGGTTGCCAACTAAACTCCAGAAATTAACGCTTCCTGACCAAGTTGCACCACACAGGTAGTATTTTGGGACACTGCCGGGTCAGCATGTTTGACGCAGCACTACCACAATGTCGGCTTTTTTGCTGAGAAAACCATCGGAATAACGTTTACCTCCGTTTTCAGAGCTCGCCCTTTGAAGCCGATGGGAGCATTTAGGAACCTAGAGTTGCCCTCCATAATTACCCAAGGCAATTAAAACCACGTTATGGCTCCCAGTGGAGAGGTAATGACCCGTTGTATGGGTTTGCAGTCACAGAGCTCTTGCGCAACAGGTTGGGAAGATGTATGTTACGCAACTTGGCAGCCGTACAGTACCCGCAGGGGCCGAATTAGGTCGAGACATTTCCCAATCGAACCAGAAGGCAAGGGTTCTCGTGACAACGCAAACTACTCGCCATTACTAAACGCTAACCTTAAGGCCGTACAGCGTCTTTATGGGGGTGCCCAGGTTCGAATGTGAAGAGACACAGACCAAATAATGCCCCACTCAGACTACCTTCGTAATAGTTTCCCTATTTTATCCGGTCAAGAAAGCCTTACAAAAGTGTCTAAGGAACCCGATTCCCCCCAAGAATTCTTGCGTGACCACAAGATAAATGCGTATGCCCTCCGGTAGAACAAGACAGGAAGCAGCTATCGATGAGCTTATTAGGAAGCCGTCAGCTTCATCAGTGATGCACCAAGAAAATTCTGTTTTCAAATCACCAGGACGTCTGCGTGAAAAAATAGAGTTTGGTCCCATGATCCTTGCATATCTTAAAACGTGTAAATTAGTGCTTCCTTAATTAGCAAACGTACTGTAGCTATAGGCTCTAGTCACCCTCAAGAGGATTAGTAAAGGTAGGAACTTCAATTGCGCCAAAAAACTACTTATACGTTCCTGTTTCTACGTTCCTTGAAAAGCAACTGCTGTTTTGGCGATCGAAGATCCGTTTCTTTTGACTGGCTCTGAGCAAGTAGTGGAATATTTGTCTGCTCAAAAACCTAGCGAATGCTCCACTTTTACGTATTGATGTGGTAGACCTCTTTTACTCTATACCCCATGGCAGTTTACTCACTTGTGTTAAACTGTGCATTACGGACAACAATGACGAACAGAAGTTTATTGACAGTTGTGGTATGTCTCTTGGAAGCTTACTGGAACTGTTGAACTTTTATTTGAAGTCCACCTTAGTTTCTTGGGGGGAGAAGGTTTACACTCAAAAGTCTGGTGTTTGTATTGGGTCGCGTGTGGCTCCTGTACTTAGCAATTATTTTTTTGAGCAGCCTGGACTCTGTCCTGAAGAAGCATCTGGAAGGACTAGTTTTCAAGGCTTTCAGATATGTCGATGACTATCTCTTGCTCGCACAGACGTGCAGTTTTCAGCAACATGTGAATAAGGTCTTGAAGGTGTTTGAGGATAACAGTCATGGTCTGTCGTTTACAAGTGAGGTTCCCCAAGATGGCGTCATCCAGTTTTTGGGACTTGAAGCTCACCTTCCAGGATAAGCGCGTCTGCTGGATGTATGAACCAAGGTCTAATAAGCCCCTGTTGAGTTATTCGTCTTGCCACTATAAAGTGGTAAAAACAGGGATTGCTGTCAATAGCCAAAACTTGTCTCTCACTAAGTCCTGCGTCCACACCATGGGTACTAGTTTTGCGCATTAGATAGATAGATTGAAAAATGTTGGCTTCTCAGATCATACTTTGTGTTTGCTGCAAAGAAGGTGTTAACAAAGCTAAGACAGCATGGAAGATATGCTATTGAAAAAGAATCGCGGAGGCGGTGTGCTGTTATACCATATCTTCATGCAATTTCGCATAGAATGAAAAAGATAGCAGGCATGTCTGATGCTGCCGTGGTATTCTCGGCGAAGAATAAATTGAAGAGGCTTATACCCAGAATCGACAATAAGCTATCCAGGAAAGGTGTTTCCCAAAAGGAGGGGTGTGGTGTTAAGCAAAAGGCTCAGTTTGTTGAATGCCGATGCAATGTCGTGTACTGCATTCCTTTGAAATGCAAAAGGAAGTACATCGGCCAAACTTGGCGATGCCTTAATGAGCGCTTGCGAAAACATCGAAACACCCTCAAGGGCACTCTTACGTCACATTTATCATCTCACTGTAAAAGTTGCGTCTGCTATCCGTTGCTTAATAAAACTACAGTCTTGATGACTCACGAAGATATGAGAACAAGGGAGGTAGCGGAAGCCTTTTATATCAGAAAGAATTCAGAAGATTTTGTTAGTTGCCCGTCCATATCGCTACTGGACTGCGAAGTAGACTATCTGGACAGATGTTGTATGACTGGTTGATCTGTGCACTTGTGAGATGTCAAGATTGGTATGGGCACACACGTTCTTATATATTTCCCTTGGGTAATAAACATTTCAGTTGTTAGTCAGCGCTCGTGTTGTTGTCCTCTTATTTCTGTCCTGGTTTTTTGCGCGCTGTTTCACCACTATGAATCTGTACCAACTGGCCCAGTTCGCGACACTTTTAAACTACTTATAGTTTACTGCTGAGTAGCACAAAAGTCCTAACCTTCTGATGTCTGAAACAGCAGCTTTAGAATTCGACCGGAGAGGCAATTTTGTGACAGAAGGTGAAGGTATCAGCTACCGTGTGCACTCTCCTTTTCCGGGGTTTGTTTGGGGCTACCACTCCAAGAAAGATGGCCTTTCACTCTCTATTCGGTTCATAAATAATAGCTATAATATAAAGAAATAAACCCACACCACCTAAAGCGTTGCTAATAAAATTGCTCCATGGTATTTATGCTTGTAATTAAACAACAACAACAAACTGGGCAACTTAGATGTAAAAACCTATAAGTTACTTTTCCCATTCTTGTCTACCATAACGTTTTTATATATTTATTGTCATTTATAAAAGCCATGAATAAACTGATGCCAAGGTGAGGTATGCATAGTTGTCTTATATAAAAAGTAATCATAAACTCTCGTTTGCACCACCCAACAGTTCACTCATTAAACTGGATGCTGTTGTGGTTTTTACACATCACGGTAGAGCTAGGCCATTGAGAATCCAAAATTGCTGTTACCTTCCCGCGTGTAGCTTCAGCAGGCAGAAATTTTCGTACCGTTTGTTAACAGTCGTAATTTCAGTGTACGGGAGCAATTAAAAAAAAGCACATTTGTTCAGTAAAACAGATTTATCCAAACCACACGATGATTACAACATGTATAGTACAGCGTATAGAAAGGGGGAAATGATTAAAAGTCATCATAGACCGCAGGTTCCCCTCGAAGACGTAAAAACATTAAACGCTTCTGCGGATGTTGTAAGGAAAGTAAGGAAGTAAGGAAAGTAAAATTTCAAAAACGGAGGAAGGCCTTGATTTCAATCATTTACTACAAAAAAAACCCATAAGATTTCAGATAAGTGTTTCTGCAAACATCCCTTGGGAAAGATCAGCTTTCCGAGAACATTTAGTAGGCAACTGCAGACGCCGATGCCTACACCCTTTTTTTTACAATGTCACCTTGAAGCGACTGAAAAAAAATGTGCATGCCTTCGATCTTCATTTTAGAGGCTTAAATCTCCTCCTAGGAAGGAGTTGCTTCTTGGTGCCAACTGCAGCGAGGAAAATACAGGTGCACCAAATTTTGAAAACACTCTACAAAAATTGCAGAGATAACGTTGTTGATAATATAATTACCGTTATTCTGACGGGCATTCAGCGTGAAAGAAAATATTTGAAATGATCATTACGTTAGGCGGCACAAGTCAAATTGAAACCCAGGGTGAACAAGATAGGGAACACCAAGAAATAAAAGCCACAAAGAAAAACACAGCCAAAAGTCTAATTTGAACGCCTCATGGAAACGTTACATATCAATCAACACTGTTGCTCAGGGCCGCATTAAACCTTCAGATCACGCACACTTACTGGGAAAACTTGCGAGACTATAGAGCAACTTGTACTGAACCTAAAGCGGCGACGGAAATGCAGTTACAATCACTGTTCAGCAGTAAAGTAGCCCTCCATGTTCGACAGCCTACAGGATCCGTCCGCAAAGAGTAAGGACGCGGGCAAGCCTCCCGTGCTCTGTTGCAGCCCAGTATACCTTTAAATGATGCAGGACCGGCTGGAAACAAAATCAATGCGTTTGACGCAAGTGGGACTGAATGCACGATACAAACGATAGTCAGATAAAGAATTTTTTCTCTTTGAGCAAAATAAGTCACGCATATGTTCTTATTTATCTGACTGCGGTGAGCTTCAATATCACAGACATATGTAGGGAGGCGTTTAAAAGCAATAGCAAATGTACTTAACTTTTACTTAACGGAAATTCAGGTAAAAACAAGTAGACGTGAGCGAGAAACAGCAGACAATAAAACTTTTAAATTTCCAATAAAATTTTAACTAATTGCCAACCTCCAAAATCTAATGTAGGTACAGTCAATGTAAACATTTTCTAGGTCAAGCAGCAATTGCGTAGGCCACGAAAATTCAATGTACACGCTTATGTCCGGCGGGAGGCTGAAACTCTTCGTGCCAGAAAGCTATAGAAAACACGTTTCTGTCTTATTGTCGTAAAACAATTTGGTCACATTTAAAGGAAATGCTTATTCTTTAAAAATGTATGGTCCAAAATGCCTAGGAGTGGCCCAGAAAATTTTGACAAAGGTTAGAAGAATATCTCAAGTGTTTGATGAATGGATAAATACCTCTAAAAATATCTTTTTTGTGTTAATATCTCAAGTGTGGGCATCTTCCCTCCAAAGAAGGCGACAAAATTGACACCGAATAAAATCAGCTGACAACATCGAGAGGTTAAAACACATTGTTATAACGAACAAAAGAACGCCAGAGTGTTCAAAAATTTTCGAAAGTGGTATTTGAATAGCGCAGTGAATAGCACCGCCTAAATGAGAATTAAAAATAAAGAAGAGGTATTTGCATGCTAGTAAGCACTTCGTACAACAAAACAGCGTAAAAGCTCACATATCCCTTAAAGCACCCGCAACGGTGGCTCAGTGGCAGAGGTGTTGTGCTGGTGATGCGGGATGCGGGTCCGATTCCACGGGGCCGGTGTGTGCTATTCAGATGGACGTAAAAAGCGAAAACGCCTGTGTTATAACATTTCGGCACACGGTAGAGATTATCAGGTGCTCACAATTAATCCTGAGCCGTCCACTACGACACCCCTCAAAGCTCGGGTGCATTTTCGGCGCGGTAATGCCCCGATTTTTTTTATTTCTAGGTGGTTACAAGAATGGTAAAAAAACGCTCATAAGTTTGGGAAAATAAAAATATTGTCAGGTGAGTTGAATGATACAAGACCTAATTAGACCAAAAATAGGAAATACAAAGATACGGTGAGGAACATAAATCAGATCTCCATACAGCGCATTTATATTATTTTTCGATGACACTATCCAGCCCCCAGGAATAACAGAGTTACATTTTGTGCATTAGGCTTATGATTTCGGGCAATATGTGTGTATATTTTATCGACCCGAGACACCGATGGCGCTCCCTAGAATCGGAGAGGGGGGCAGACACGCGCATGTGCAAAGGGTAAAAAATATCCCGAGCTCGGTTCCAACCTTCTTATTCTGAAATGAAAAAATAAAGGGGTCGACGCACTACAACGCAATGCCTTAGATCTGCTTCCCCACAACGCACACTTTTGACGAATCTATGGAGCCAGCAATAAAATTCAGGCGAATGGTGATAGATAGTATAAGATATGGATCAAAAGTTCTGACTGCGATGTAGCAACATGCAATGCAACCACAGAGTTCTGCATTGCGCAATCAAACAGCGCAGATTGCGTTTTGGAGTCAAAGGTCTGCAGGTTGCGGTCGTTCGCCGAATTTGCTTTGTTCGCGCCCTCCTTGAATAGTAACACTAGCTCATCGCAGGGGAGCCGAGGCAGAGGATTTCCATAGAGTGTACCCACGGAGACGCCGTCCAGGTTCTCCACTATATTTTAGTAGATTAAATGCCCATCGGTCAATTTTTGGTCCCCGAAGAGTGTACCTGTTCAGATGTAGGCGACCTATTCAGGACCTGTGTTGTCTGCTTGGCCAGTACGTTCCAAGAGTTTGTGAAGGAATGTGCTAGTGGTTAGAAAAAGAGCACTGAAGTTCACTTGTATTTTTAAAGGCAAATATAAATTGTGTTCGAAGCACTGTATTGGCTTAAAGTGCTCAATGATTTTCATAAACTGAGGCTGTTTTTTTTATTTTACCCTAACCAAAAAACAAACCATGAGTACAAATCGCTGTACAACCTTTGCTGTGTATATTTAAAAGCTGAGAAATCACTCAAGAGCCGCATAGTCAGCGAACCCAAGCTAGTACCATAAATACACGACTTGCAAAATCCACAAACAGAACGTGACGCCAAGCATCTAATTTGAAGTTAAATACATTGATTCTAGCCAGCATTTTCAAATGTACACTTGCCTTAGAAGATGGTACAACTTCATATTGCACAGCAGATTCAGAAACCTAGAAAAGTTAAAAGAACGCCACAAAATGCGTGGCTTACTCAATTAGCCCTAAAGGCGAAGTAGAATTGGCTACCCCTTAAAACAATTTTGCCAACAAAAATTCAGCTACACGCAAAACAATTGGTATTCGGTGGAGATAGTGTCCCCGTAAATTGCAACGGAGCTATTGCAAGCTAAAACCAAATTTAGAACAAATATGCTAAACAAATTCAACTCCTAATATTTGCTAAAGGTGTCAAGAAAGGGCACCAACATGCAAAAATATTGTAAACGCACTCAAAACCACTACAGAATTTGGAAAGTTGAGGTGGTTGTATATGACGTTCAGTTATATTCCCTATCCTATCTATAGGTGTACAGAGGTCTACAAATTGTGTTTCAGGCCACAATGCGCCAGATAAAAAAAAACTGCAGGGCTAGCAACCCAGGAGATGTTTGAAAATCCTCGTGTTTGGTCGTCGGGTATTCCATCATCGTACCTTATATATTCCAGTGAAGTGATGTTATCGAAAGAAAAACGCCATAATATAGAAATAAATTCCGATCAATTCGAAAGTAAGACAAAAGAATAAAAAGCAGTGCAGCAACACAGGTGCGCGATCATTGTTTATTCGGTTAATTACATTCAACGTTGCGATAATAATGTAGAAAAGAGGTAGGACGAACTACATTGGTGCAAGGAATGGCCGAATTTTCAAAGGTAATTTTGTATATTAACCAATGCTAAATTTTCCAACGCGCCCTCAACAGGAAAAGAACCATTGGCTAATTGAAAATTGGAAATTAGAAAAGGAAATTGGAAAAGGAAATAGGGTACGCATATTCGCGCCATAATATTTATTTAAAATCTGACATATCTAAAAGAAGACTGAGCTGCCTATTGTCTTAAACATGTATGCCCTTAACCGGCAGCACTCAACAGATTCTTAGATTATAAGACTAATCACCATTTATATTTCATGCAGATTTGATGCCCTGTGATGGCCAAGAAGATGAGCACCAAACTTGTCTGAAGCTCGGACCTATAATCTAAACGGCGGCAATAGCGCTGCTGGCGGAGAGCGCGAACCTAATTTATCCGCAGCGTGTAAAATTGGAAATGCGATGCTCGACTGGCAGGGCTATTGTCCTTGGCGCGAATAGCGTTAGAGAATACGACTCCAGCTGGAGGTGCAAATGAGCTTCACGTGTAATTCTAGCGACACGTGGGACGTGATGCTTGACCCGCACTAGTTCGGGGTTATGCAGGCTGTTGAACTTGGCCTTTTTACGCAACCATCGAGAAGTCTCCTTTGTACTGCACGGTGAACCGCTTTTATGCAAATGCGGGTTTCTGGTTTCCTTTCACTTAGCTGTATCTAACGCTCACGGCGCCATATTCAAGTGGCGGGGAAGAACACGGGAAGATTGAAGTCTTTTGCCATGCCTGCATAGGATTTTTTTGAGCCAGGTGTCACTCCCAGTGCTTTCCCGGGGCTTCTCACATTAAGTTGCATTGACGGGAAGAAAAGTACAATAACCATTTGGTTGAGAGTCCTGGGCTTAGGATAGTGACGCAGAATACCTGAAGCTAGTTTTAATTTAAAAAGCTTATTTTCAGCTACCACGAAGTTCACTTGCTTATATACCATGCAAAATCTCACGTACGTATATTTTGAGATCCTTGGTTTCAAGAGTAAACCCACGATTTATATTTTTGTTAAGTAATGCGCATAGCTTAGTGACACACGATACCTGAATGCTGGTATTCATAGAACTGCCTACTTATCACGCAGACTTTTCTTCCTTCTGTACCGTTAAAACCTTCTTTTGTTTATTTGGAGGTCCTCTATCTTCGTAAGTGATGCACGTGTTTCTATTTTTGTTGTGTTACCAAGAGCTCGGGTTTAGGGCCAAGCGGAATAACATTTGTGTGAGCGCATGCTGAAACGTGAGTAATAAGGCAGTGACATCTAGCTATATTGCCAGTATTGTTTCCACAACCTTTTCTGTGTAGCTGGTATGTTCGGCAGAGCTTCAGTTGCTGCCCTTCGAGGCCTATAAAAATAGCCTCCATAATTATTGATCGGGTGAGTGTACAATATCTACTTTGTGATATGTGCTTATTTTTGACGGACCACTGAGTTAAAAATTGTTACCTTGTGTTCTCTTATCTTCACCAGAGGCATTGCGTGAGCGGATATGGTTGTGCAATGTGTCTGAGCGGAGCTGTTTGATATTCGGGTTTAGTAAGGGCAGTTATTTTCCGGACTCTTGTAGTCGTTCCTTTTTGCGTCTTTACATTTCGTTAGCCAACACCTGCACTCTAAATCAAAATGTGATTGATGCACGGCGTTTAGTGAAAAGTAGAATATCTGAGCTTATATCGGTCAACGACTCAACAGCCTCCAGAATTATTATCCGGTTTTTCCTAAGTGTACACTTAACACCTTTTTTTCTGCCTAATATGCAAAAAGAGCAGGAAAAAGAATACTAAGGGTTACCGAAGGTAAGGGAAGGTGAAGTTTAAAAATCGAAGGGCGATATTTTCTCTTCGGATCCGCGCCATAAAGTTGAGTGAAATTTATTGGATTCAACAAAAATCACCTACCAACAATACTTTTCCGCAAGATCACCGAATTCTCTCAACGGAGATGCACGCTTAAGGATCAATGGCGGTATATTGTAAGTGTGTTTCCTACTGCCGCAAGTAGACGACATTGTCCGTTTTTATGGTATTCCCCCTGGCGTGAACAAATGCGGTGACATTCCAGGAGGACCCTAAATGATTAAGCTGCTGGTGTTAAGGGACGCTTGGCCGCTCTTAGGAGCCGGTAAGCTGTAGTAGCCTTCTCACATTTTCCTGGCTAAGTGTAGCCGACGACCGCGTGTGTGCATTTTATACTGGGGCTTTATGGGTGTAATTGCCGTCTTCCAGAAATAGTCATCCCAGGCACGATAATGGGGGGCAGGTACTAAATGTCCCCTCGATATAGTCTGTTTAGCCAAGTCTCTCTTCGCTTCGATGATAGCTAATTGGCTTTCGAACCCTCTGCTATTCCCTGCTTTATAATAAGGATGACATCTTGTATTATATTCAAGACAGCCTCCGACAGTTGTAAATTACATAATTACTTGCCAAGTAAGATCTTTTCCACATACACTTAACTGGATACACATTGTACGCAGACCAGGCATGCTAGATTTGGGGGAGCAACTAATACTTAAGTGAATACTGCTTTAAGCAGTAACGGATGTGTGCCAAACACGGGAATCATAGTGACTAACACCGCAAAAACCATATAAACCAGTCCAGCGGCCTCAACGCAAGATAGCTGCGTGACGGGCAAAAGGAAAGTGCAGGAAATTCATACAGAAAATTCATAGTTCTGTGCCTTTAGACTTATAAAACAGAGAGACAGACATTTTTCCACTCCTTTTTTCTGCCAGGAAGTGGCGAACCCACCACATATGCATCAACAATATTGAGTACAACCGCGTTTGAATTCAGATGAGCTCTCGTGCAAAGTGCGTAAGTGTCAAATGCCTGAGGGAAATGTAAAAAAAAAACAATTCAGGATTGACACTGTCGTTCGAAAATGACCTTAATGCTTGTTCTAAAGACGTGCGAAGCAATCCCACTCATTACACGTGAAGCTGCGGGCACCCGTTACGGCGATAGTGCCTCAAATTTTAACGTTAGGTTTTGGGTCCACGCAATGCTGAGAAACCTCTGGCCAGCACCCCTCTACGGGTATCCACCACCTTCACGTGCATCTCTCCATCCGTCTGTCTACTTGTCTTCCTAACGTCCAGGAAATTCCCGTGAGCCACAGACCCTCCGTCCCATAGTGACAATGACATGTCTCCCTGCGGATAAGAAACGTGAGCAGTCGTGACGCGCAATCGCAGCCATTTCGCAGTTTGAGACCTTTTTAGTAGCTACACAGACCAGACTCCAGATACTGTACTCCAGGCGCTGGAGTTCTGACAGAGGAGCTGCTGTACAAGCCGAAGTTTTGGTGTTGCAGAAAAAAATACCAAGAAAATTTCGAGCGCTCGTGAGGGCGTGCCTCGCGACGACCGCCGAGTCCCCGGCATGAACAGTGGCTTTATCAAAAAAAAAAAAAAAACGCCAGGGCAGTCGTCAAGCACTACCCCCCATGTGATGCTTGGCATCAGCAACAGGACGATATGTACGATGTACATGACTAATTCCTAACAGCATAACATGTGCAAACGCGACAAAACATGTAGATAAACCATTTTGAACTCTTGTGCTAATGGCAGTCCTTCAGTGCTCAGCGTCACTCCTGCTTCACTATTGTTCAAGCCGTGCGTGACTTAGCCAAGCTTCGCCAGTTTAGCTGGTGGAAGTCCACAATGCTGAGGATGATTTTGCATCCACCACTGCCCGCGAAGAAGACGACGACTTCTTCGATGCATAAGACGGCGATTACTAGCACCGCAATTATGCAAATAAACAATGATACTGAAACTTAACTATGTGCCCGGAAATGCTCACCTACAACAGCTTCACTATTCAATTCTTGCGCCTGAGTGCAAGGTTCCCTCAATTTGTTTCTCAATGGGCCGCAATGATTTGCAGGAAAAGTATCCCAAAAGCCTGCAATAACTGGTGATTCTTGCGTAACCGGACACACACACACACACACACACACACACACACACACACACACACACACACGCACATGCACACGCAGACAGCTTTTATCAGCCCCCAAAGTGAAAAAAAAACAATCATTCTGATCAAACACATTTCCGGAAATGGGTCGTGAGTGCACTCGTCTTTACTCTCTTGCATGGAACTACAAAAAATGCGGATCGTGATTTAGGCGAAGTGATACAATGGCACGATATTCTAGCCACCTGCCGCGGTCTGCGGTGGCGACCGGATTGTTGTTCCCATCAAACAACCTATCGGCCATCTTTTGTGGCCAACCTATTTGTGGCCAACCTATCGGCCACAAATGCCATCTTCTTCTTGAAGTAAATTCTAAGGAACCCCTTTTTTAAAGGAGCAATGAAGAAAAATACAAGCTGGGTTTATTAGAAAGACCGCTTAGTCCTGATAACAATGATACCAATATCATTCGAATCTTCAAAAAAATAACGGAGATGTGAAAAAAAACTTGCGAAGCAGGCGCGACCCCCCGCCAATTACCCGCAACATTTCTATGACGTCACGGAACCTTGTTTGTGCAATTTGGCAGCCACCTAACTGACCTGTCGCGACGACACATGACTGGACGCCTCTAATGGGGCATCTAGTTTCATTTGACCGTATCACTTGAATGCTAACGTGCAGTTAACGCACTGAAAATTATGCTTTATTGTTGGTCCGTATGACGTCATTCTTGCTGATAACACGTCCCTGTGGCGAGAAATTTGAAAGTTTTTAAATACTCCTTGCTTTTTTTTTCGTTATAAAACATTTTGTGGCTGTAATAGAGCTGCGTGAGATACTGAACCCTAGTTCTTTCAAATTAAACGAACTTGTATTTTCTCTTCAAGGCCCCTTTAATAACAGCTACCAATGTTTCGCTCTCCAGTTAGTGTGGAAAAGGTTACTGTGATGACGGTTGCGTGGCTAATCTCGAAATTTCCTTTTCATGACCCAGGTAATGACACATTCGACACCTAAAAAAAAGATCCCGTTCTACAATTGACTGATAAAGTTGTCGTGACCCAATCGAATACCGCCTTTCCTTAATACACGAAACTTAAACGGCACATTTCTTCTTGACTGGAAAAAGTCGTCAATGCAGAATGTTTCTAACCGTTACCTCTGAAATAAAAATTGCTTAAGCATGTTTTCAAATCCGTCCATATTTTGTGTGCGCGTGGAGCTAATCTATTGTTTTCAGCGAGAGTCATTAGCTCCTCAAAACATATGAAAAGAGGGGCAGTATATTCTTCAAATCTCACTCCTAACATAAAAGCGTGGGTAAACGCGAACCCATATTTCCTGTATGTTATAGTGCCTTAATGTCATGAACTTCTTTTGCCTAAGAAGTTAATCCTGCAAAAGTCTCACATTAAATTGCAAAAATTCATTTAAGACCATAAAGTATTTTCGGAAATGGGGCCGAAGTTTCCGATTGCTGAATTGTCATATCGGGCATACAATTCATTTAATAAATCGTCTTTGTTCACTTTTTGCCGATTGTTATTTCCTACTGCACTGCGGCGATCCAGGTGAATCCAAGGCAAGAAAGCACGCGGCACATATTTTTGGTATGCGCGGCTATGCCAAGTCACCAGCAGGCGGAACGTGGGTAACGCTGCCCTGGTCAGGTACGAAGTGCCACTTCTGCTAGGGTGGCAGCCTGCAGCAGCCAGCGGAAGTGTTTCTTGTGGTTAGGGAGGGGGGGGGGGTTTAAAACATGGGCACGGTTCCCAACAACGACATGAAATCACCGGAAAAGTACATTTTTAATGGGAGTCCCATAGCGTATTCCGACCATAGTCAGGTCCAGCCACGCACCAACTCAGCCGTTGGCTGCCCGATAGTTTTAACCTAGTTAGTGCCACTATATACATCTGCTTTGTATCACGGCACAAGGATTTGCCCATTGGAATTGACCACACGGTTTACCTGTTGTTTGGTAGATGCTAGAGCTACTGTGGAGTGTTCAAAGGACCAGTGCGGTCTAGACATGGCGCACACAACTGTTGGCGCAGCTGCAGTCAATAGAGAGAGAAAGCGCTTTTCTGGGATGTTCTGTATACGGTGGGTTTGCCACAACACCGCCAAGTTTATTACGAGCAAGCATAACTCTCCTTGATTTGATCGGTGAGGTTATGTCGTAAGCTGCCGACCTCGGAGAGGGAGCGAGGTCCGCCGAAAGAAGACGAGCAGCTTGATGCACGCATGCATTGCTACATACATACATACATACATACATAAAAATACATACATACATACATAACATACAAACAATACAACATCAACATACATACATACATACATACAGTCCGCGCACAAGTGAACGGAGCACGGTTGCAGTGGCCGAACTGCATCGCTGGCAGCGTATGGGCCAACATGAACGGAACACAAGAAGAAAAAGCGCCGCGCACTGTGTCTCATAATAGTCGTAGGAGCGTTGGCGCGCGGGCCAGACGCTCTCCAGCCCGGACCGACCGCACGGCCTAAGAGAGGCGTTCGCTGGCAGGTCTCACTGGGCGTGACTGTATTCAAAAGGCCGCGCTGGGCCATACAGGGGCGCTGGTTGCATTGCCGCTCACAAGCATCAGCGGCGGCTGAGTGCTCCGCTGATCAGCTAGATGAAGCTACGCGCTCTCGGATTTGTGCCTTGTTACGCCTTGTAAAGACAATGATAGAATTTTAGGCAGCTGTGGTTTGCAATAGCTTGTGTGTGCGATATAATTAATTTCAATTCGACAAAAATATTGCCCCTGACAATATGGAAAGCACATTCATACAAATGTTCATTATTCGAAAAAAAATCCCGCTTCTAAAACTGTTTTTTTTTATTTTGGGTTTCTCCCAAATTGTTGCTGCCACTCAGGTCAGGTCTGTTCTGAAAAAAGAAAAATGCAAAACTCCCATGTGGTGGAAATTTTCTGTCTTAAAGAACGCTGTAAAGAATAGATACAATCGTTGTCTTCTATTAGATCGGGCCTCACCGGGTACCTGTTTTATTGTCGCATTAAAAACCGACGTTGTTATTTTTAACGAGTACCTTCTACTAATTAACACAAAGTTACAGCTTTGAATTTAACCCTGAGGCGCGGTTGTGTCGATGGTAATTAGCGCTGCTTCGACACACGCCGTTAAAAAAATTCAGTGCCCTTCCACTATGCGAAGGATGGCCAGCGGAGCTGTGGTGCGGAACTTTATTTTCATAGCTGCTCATTGTCATATAATGTATTTTCCGATAGTTCATCGTAAAATCATAGTTACCGCCGTTTTCTGTAACTACAGTTCCTGCATGGATGGTCATGCATTTACCGCAGACAATAATACTGTATCGTTTACACCCTCACTGTTAACTCAATAGCACCAAATTTTGAGCCTTTTTCTGTAATCATACTATTTCCGTAAATGGGCATGATTCATTGCACAACAGAAAATGTGAGAAAGCCAGCTTACAAAAACCAAGCTTACACAAATTTCTTGTTACTTGGCTTAACCATCCCGTGTGTGCGAGATTTCGGCGCTTGTTAAAGGTCCCCAGATGGACAAAATTATTCCGGAGCGCCTGCGTTGCGTCGGCGTGTTAAACCCTCAATCAATCAATCAATCAATCAATCAATCAATCAATCAATCAATCAATCAATCAATCAATCAATCAATCAATCAATCAATCAATCAATCAATCAATCAATCAATCAATCAATTGGTTTCACCTTTATGAACAAATGCGTTGCCAGAAGGCGTGTATGCAGGTTAAATAAAACTCTGCCTAAATTATGGAGATCCTAGTACCTTTTTCGATGTTTTTATAAGTTTATCTATTTGTCCCTATTGAGAACTGGTTTTTTTTCTTGGCAGAATAACCTGCTCCAGGACTGGCGTTACGCGATACCACACCCAACGGTAGTAAAGCGCAGCCATATAAAAACTCCGCTGTTAAAAACCCCTTGTCTCACCCTCTAGCCCCACCAAAGTAGTTGCAATTAGGTTCGTATTCTGGAGGGTGCGTGACCATAAATGGGCAACGTCTGGTTCTTGACTGTCCGATTCATTTACATCTTCAATACAAGAAAATATTTTGCATAGGTTGAAAAAAAAATTACGTAAAATTTTCTCACATGAATATTTCACATGAAAGTAACAAGGAACAAAGAAGAAGTTATGTTCTATTCACACGTTCTATAGCAAAACGAAGGCGCCTTCCACCGCGATGGCGTCATCGATCCTGCGGGGCAGTCAGGCGTACCCTCAGCTTGCCCTGGCTTCTGGAGGAGAGCTTCCCACTCCGCGTTTACAACCAGCCAGAAATAGTTGGCGGTCGCCGTGGTGGGGTACAGATGAGCAACGTTATATTTAATTTCCCCCCAAATATTCTCTATGGCGCGCAAATCGGCCTCATTCGGAGGGCACTCGAACAGCCGTACACCGCGCTCTTCGAGTAGCCGCTGAACGGCTTTGAAAGCCCGGAAGAAGCTTGGATCTTGTTGTAAGATGTAGCACCCCTCTTTGAAGTGCCCGTTCAGGACGTGAGGGATGAGCTTATTGTCAATGACGTGGTAGCATGCGGGCGAGTTGAAAAGGCGTGGAAGCCTAATGAAGGGGCCAAGGCAGTCCCTCGTTATGAGGCCCCCACGCATTCAGGGAACACCGACCGCTGCTAAGGACATGGGACACATTATCAATCTAAGATAGAATCGTCTGAGCAGCCGATTGTCATATACTTTGTTTTTGTATAGTTTTGATAAACCAAACTCCCTTCGTGAAAATTTCCATCCTGCACCGACTTTTCCGCCTTTCCGAAATGGGGAAACCGAGGAATATCCCGCTCGCTGTGAAACAGATTACATTATGCTGCCGTTTGGAGAGGAAAGAAGGCGGGCAATGGTCTACAGACGGCTAGTCTAATATTCGTGGACGGAAATTTTGTCCTCAATGGAAGTCTATTGGCTGCATGACGAAGGTGGCACTGCGTGAGCTCCGACGAGTAACGCTTCGACTGTGGGCTGCGCAAGAAAGTTGCACGTTCCGGGGACATGGAAAGGCAGTACGCAGTCATTCACATCCGCACCCATTCGAATGGGCAAACATCTTAAAGGGGCCTCCAAGGGGGCAGAGAACGCTTGCACATTGCGTGCTTCCAACAGACTGTGGGAGGAGCAAGGAGCTAAAACAGCGCCACAAGTGCATAAAGGAGCTGCACTATGCCCTCCTTTACATTTGCAGCCAAGGTATATGAAGCTATCACCCAAAACCGCTTCAAAGTGCGCGCCCAAGTCCCGTAAACTCAAAGGATTGGGTCATAGTTAATTTATAAAACGCCATGCTGAGCCGATGAAGCACCACCCACGGAAGACGATGTCCTAGAGATGAAAGGGACTGATACAGGCGGTAAAGATTGCCATTCGCAAGGAAGGCGGATGGTGACAAGCAAGGGTTCCTACAAAAGCTGACCTCTGCTTCTACGTGCCGTCGTGGAAGCGAGGAGAAACGACGGAAGGGCCGGGGGTTAACCAGGTATAGAGGCCGGTTTGCTACCCTTCACTTGAAGATAGGGGTTCATGGGATCAAAGAGAGGGCAGGAGAATATGAAGAGATAGGAGATGTCTTTATAAACTCCACTTTGACGTCGCGAACTCGTGTGGGTGTGCAAAAATATTGATCAAAAATGTTAAAAACAAAAATATACATATAAATGCCGAACACCTATAAAACTGCAGGTAATAAATTATGAAAACGAAGCCCCTCAAATTAGTTACGGGAACGCATTGGTAAGATTTATCATGTAGCCGTACGTAAATATACAAACCAAAGTTATCCAGAACGGTCACGACCTGGGAAGTTTTTCATTTATGTTCAGGCGCTTTCAGAAATTTAAGGCCTAATGGAAAGAACTAACCTTCTGCTACAGAGTCAGGGCAAGGAGCGTTTAACAGCGGAGCTTTTCTATGGCTGGCCTTACGACAGTTGGATGTGGTATCGCGTCACGCTCCTTCAGGAGCAAGTTTTTCGCCCCCCCCCCCGCCCCAAAGAAACACAAAAAAACGAATCCAAGTGAGGAAAAAAATTATAAAAACGTAAAAGTGGTCCAACGGCCTTCATGATTGATAGAAGACAGCTTAAATTTCCTTAAAGTCCCTTTATTTTCTGATAAAGTTGGCTTAGAAACACGTTGTGGCCGCCGGCCGAAGGCTGGCGGTGACGGTGGGGGTCGGTCAACCATAAGTAGCTGCACCCCGGTTGCGAGTGGCCCATCGCGACCCCCACTGCTCAGTGCTGCAGACGTTGTGAGGGGAATGGATTCAGAGGAGAGGCGACATGGTGTGAGTGAAAGGGTCACAGTTGTCACATAGTGGACAGTTGGGGGAGGGCAGCTCAGAGGAATGAATTTTGTGGAGGAGGGAATGACTGACGCCGGAATTAGTCTGAAGGGGTCTCCATAGGCGCTTCTGATCGTTGTTGATGGATGTATGGCCAAGGGAGATAGCGGCGGCTGGAAAGACGGGGATGCGCCGTGACTTCTTTTTACGAGAACAGTCGATCGCGGACGGACCGAAAACCGTGGTGAGAAGGCGGAGCGATCCCAGCACGGCTGGTAAGTTTTCGTGCTGCTTTGTACGCCGCGTAGGGGTTGTATGATTACAGAAAACGGCTCAAAGTTTTGTGGTATTGAGTTACAGTGAGAATGCAAACGATACCACAATTACTGTCTGCTGTCAATGCATGTCCATCCACGCAGGGAGTATGAATGCAGAAAACGGCGGTCACCTGTGTTTTACCGGAGCTATATGCTTTACCGGAGCTATATTATATGACAATGAGCCGCTGGAACGAATCTAACGTCACGCACCACAGCTCCGCTGGCCATCTTTCGCATAGTGGAATGGCACGGAATTTTTTTAACAGCGTGTGTCGAAGCAGCGGCAAATTACCATCGACATAACCGCGCCAAAGGATTTATTTCAAAGCAAGCTGCAATATTTTCTTAACTAGTAGAAGGTGCTCGTTAAAAGTAACAACGTCCCTTTAGTGCGACGACAAAGTAGGCGGCCCTATGAGGCCCGCTGTAATAGAATTCACCGATTGTATTTATTATTTACAGCATTCTTTAATCTACAAAATTTCCACAGGATCGGCGTTTTGAATTTTTGTTTTTTCAAAACAGACATAAACTGAGTGGCAGCAATAACGTGGGAGAAATAAAAAATAAAAAAAAAACAGTGTTCGAAGCGGGAATTTTTTTTTTCGAATAACAAAAATTTCTGTGAAGGTGCTTTCTATATTGTCCAGGGCAATATCGTTGTCGGATAAAAATTATAACGCAAACACAAGCTATTGAAAACCGCAGCGCCCTACAACTTTATGCCTGTCTTTAGAACGCGTAACAAGGCACATTTCCGAGCCCGCGTAGCTTCATCTAGTTTAGCAGCGGCGCACTCGGTCGCCACTGAAGCCAGCGAGCGGCAATGCAGCCAGCGCCCCTGTATAGCCCAGCGCGGTCTTTTGAAGACCGTCACGGCCAGTATGACACGCCAGCAGACCGGCGATTACACATGTCAGATAGGGCGGCGGGGGCAGTACGAACACACTCTTAGACTGGCACTCCTTGGGTTCCCGTCGGCGGCCACAGGCGGTGCAGCTATGCAGTTCGGCGACTGCTCCCGTGCTCCATTTACTTCTGCGCGGACCCATACATACATACATACATACATACATACATACATACATACCTAATACATACATACATCATACATACATATATACATAGAGGTACCTACATGCGTACGTACATACTACATACATACATACATACATACATACATACATACATACATACATACATACATACATACATACAGACGTGCGTAAATACGTACGGGCGCACGTATACAGATGTACGTACGTTTGTATATTTTAAGGATTGCACGTCTCTTCAACGGAAAATGAAACTGTTTCTCCTTCCTCTACACATATTTTTCTCTGGCAATACGCCAATGGAGAGTCCGCAATGTTTAAAACGCTCACAAAGTGTACTGAGTATTTTGATCCCAATCTCTGTATGTTCCGGGGAAATTTCCTGAGCCCCAAATTTAAGGCTACGAGCTCAGTTGGGTGAACGAGACACCCTTCTCTTTATTTCGTCTAAAAACTACCTAAGATGTTGCACGTTTTATCAAGAGATCTAGTAGTTAACTTGCAACATTGGGATTCTTCTTATATCGACGTTATTTAGAGTATCTGAACCATGCATGTTTCCACCGCTTGACATTATCCCCGGAGACCAGAGAAAAAATGTCAAATTTATAAGCGTCTGGAGTTGATAAGACCTTCCGCACCAAAGTGTACCATCTCAGAGAGCTGCTTTTAATAGAATCTTATACCGAATAAGTGCTCCTGAAACACTGTTTCTGATCTGTCCACAGTGCAAGGGTACAAGTTCTACGAAAGCTTCGAGACTACAAAATATGCTCCTCCAAGAACAGCTCCCGTGACGCCGATGTGACAAAGGCAAGTACGTTTTTTCACCCAGACGTTATATATTTTGTTGTAGCGATGGCGACAATTCTGTGGAGTTTTAGAAGGTACGTATATGAATTCAAAGGCTTTCACTGGGGGTTTCAAGGCTGAACGTAATCTGCTACATCAACAGACCTCGGTGAAGAGTTTCACTTGTCCTGCTCCTTTTTCTTCTTCGAACAATGTGTACGCACGTGTCTGCTCCAAAAACATGACCGCCTCTTGGGCTAAATTTATTTACTTAAACAACACCAAGTAGGTCATGTTTACACACACCACAACGCTTTGCGCTATAAATATATAACCCTTAAAAAGCTGTCAAACATATTAACGCGGTAAGGAAAGCAAGCAACGTCATTTTTCAAGTGCGTTTGCTTTTTGTAACGTATTTGGAACCAGCCATCAATACAAAACAAAACGGCAACGTGGGGAAAACTAAGATAAGGGCAGTCAGTGCGGCGTGTTTGGAACAAATGAGCGAAATTGAGGTCGCGAACTTCGCCGCAAATGTTCCCTTTCAATTGACGTAGGTTTCTGTTAATCCAGCACATACAGAAAGATATCTCTATAGTAAGGACAGGGAAGGATAAAAAATTACAACAGGCTGCCTTGGCACACTATTTCGTTCAAAATTAGGTGTCGGTTGTTTTTATAACCTCATGATGGCTGACATTTAACATTTTTAGCTTGTTTACGATCCCTTAGGCTGCTAGCTGGAAAATTCTACTTTACAAGTCAAAGAGCTTGAACTTAAAAAGCAAATGCCATTGCAGTGTGGTTAAGTGTATTGTACATTGACCACTTCGTGTAGGGTGCTATGAATTCCTGCAAAGATACGAATGAAGAAAAGTAAAACCTTCCACTAAGCGTTTGCGCCTTTGAATGAGAAAGAGTGGTGTGGGCGTGCTTCCCTAAACGGTCACTTACTGTGGCTCGATGACACTGTGGTATCTTGGTTTCTGCAGAAATTTCGCTGGAAAAGGAACTAACGAGTCACTGCGTGCCAGCGTCATTTGAAATTTATTTATCCTGGAGCTTTGCGAGATACCAACGGTGACAAAGGTGACAAAAGGACGAGCGTCTTCCACGAGGGGTTGATTTTTTGGAAACAGCGCATGTATGGACCCTACAGATTTAAGGACAGCATCTCACGGCTTTACCTCGAGCGGCCATAAGATGCATGTAAATTGTATGGACTTCCTTAACACAACAGCCCTAATAGTGACATTTCGTATACAGTGTTCAAGCATCCAACTGACTGGTATAGAGTTTTTGTTAGAAACGTTTTCACGCTTCAATAATTTCCCTAACTGTTTGATTAAAATTACTTAATACAGTGACCGCAAACCGTTTCACTAAAAGAAGGTAAAGTTTGGGAAATGCCTACCTATAACATCTTCTTCGCAACTCAATCGGTTGATTAGCCTATGTTCTAGAAACAACCGTTGCCGAGAGGAATAGTCTGCGAGTTATGAATACGTTTTTCCGAAAAAGACACAACAGAAAATGGACTTGGAAAAGTCATAAAGGTGATAGTAAAAAAATGCACGCCAATTTACCCTGTGAAGGTGGTTGGAACGTGAAGCTGCAAACGACACCCACAACGATTACCAATTTGAGATCACTTCAATTCACACACGCGGCTCTACAAAGAGTGAAACCAGAGACAAGTGAAATGCACTCAACCACACCTTTTATTACTTGAAAGAGCCATTCTTTGCTAAGGTTAAATCAACGGATGGTTCATGAACAGTGGTTGGATTAGTTGTATTGGTGCAGCACATAAGCGAAAACTCTTTTTTTATAAAATAAAGGAAGGTATAATAAGGTGTTGCTACGTGCGCCGCTTGCGTTGCGAGGTGTTCCGCTTGTGGAACTGGCGGCAGCGTTCTACCAGTTGAGTGGCTTGCAACATGGGCGGAAGGCAAATAAACACAGCAGCTTCCGCTGCTATACGCTGCCCTATTGAGGCGCCAGCTATCGGCGCTCATTAGCGTTATGACGCACTACTTCGCTTCCCTTGTCCTAGACGGCAGCACCATCTGAATGGAGAACTTCGAGGAAAGGAGATGAGGCGCGTTCGTACAGGTATTCGGGCACGCCTTCATTGCTTACTTGGCAGAGCGTTTCACGCCTCCCACTGCGGCCAGGCTGATGGTGGGCTCGAATCCTAGCGCCCCCGCGCCAATGAAACCTTTTTAGATGACTTCACTTCTGTGACGAATATGAGGCCGGTGAGGTTTGTGTACCCTGTAATAAAACACCTTCGTGTAGAAAATCCAAGGTAACCTGGAATTAGCACGCGAGGGTACAGCACTTCTAGCTAGGCCATGAAGTCTAGGAAACAGTCTCTAAATACGTATGTCTTGGGTAAGTCATAGCTGCTAATCCAATCCATGAACGGGAAAGTACCCGCAGAATAAGCATGGGGCGCGCTGCGTTTTCTACAAACTTAAGTTAGATATCCTGACTGGTAAGCATATTCTGTCATTCCAAAAGCTTGGATTTAATTAATTTGTTCCTTCAGTAATGCCTTACAGGGCTGAAACTTGGGGTCGCACCAGAGGACCTAAAAAGAAACTTAGATCGGCACAACGGGCCACGGAACGGCAAATGCTTTGGGTCACGCTGAGGAACAGGAAAACAGCTGCATGGATTAGGGAACTGACCAAGGTGAAGTACATTTTACTTCAAATTAGGCGAAAGAAATGGGCATGGGTTGGTTATGTAATGCGAATGAGGGACAACCGGTGGACCATCCGTTTGACAGGGTGGCTACAAATACACCGCAAATGCTAGAGGGGTTGGCCGAGAACTCGTTGACAAGATGAGCAGTGAAAATATGAGGGAAAAATATGGACTCAGCTGGCACTCGATAGGCGTAACTGGAAATCTTTGGGAGAGTCATCATCCTATGCATAATATCAGCTTGTATGATGCAGGAATAAAAAAAAATCAAAGTTGAGAAATGATCCGCCGTCTTCGGAAGTGGGAATCGAACCCACGACCTCCACATACGTCGTGTGGTGGACTACCAACTGGGCTATTGCTCCGGCGGATTTCCTCTCGACTTCAGCGGGGGGTTGTATTTAGGGAGTTTTACAGGCCAGTCACCTAGCGCTGCTGCTCGACAACCGCGAGAGAGCGGAGCGTCTTTCGCTATCACAGCGCTCGCCACGTAAAAGGTGGTCAAATGTCAAATACAAGCATATATACGCACAAAGTAGAAGTACGCTCTTCGGAGACTATTTCCAACGTTTCGACCTGAGACAGGTCTTCCTCAGGAATATATATATATATATATATATATATATATATATATATATATAGTAAGGGAAACGAGGGGCTCGTTGACGAAATACAGAAAGATAGGTCAGCAGTCTACAACGCCAAAGGAGGCATAGGGGTCTGGTTAGGCTCTTTTCTTTTTCACTACGGTTAATGAAGTAAACATTTTTTTAAATATACAGAGGAAAGAAAGAAAGAAAAACACGCGCCCAGAGTGTGGACCGAACCCACGCCTTTCGATTACATGTCGTATGCCTTACCAATTCGGCTATCTGGGTGACTGTGTTCTCCTTCACTTTCTGGGCTAGTTATATTTACTAGAATTGTATCTGATGCTTGAGGGTGGTAGCCAGCGCCACTCTGACTACACGGGGAGAAGGGGACCTTCTTTTCAACCCCCGGGGCGTGGCTCAAACGTCTACAGCCTGTCATAAGCGGGTAACTGGCGGGAAGCCCTCTTATGCTACCTAGGCATCAAGGCTGCCAGAACCGAGACCCTCTCTAGGCTTTCGCAGAATAATATAGTAAGGAAAATGAGGGGCTCGTTGAGGAAATACAGAAAGATAGGTCAGCAGTCTACAACGCCAAAGGAGGCATAGGGGTGTGGTTAGGTTCTTTTCTTTTTCACTACGGTTAATGAAGTAAACATTTTTTTTAATATACAGAGGAAAGAAAGAAAGAAAAACACGCGCCCAGAGTGGGGACCGAACCCACGCCTTTCGATTACATGTCGAATGCCTTACCAGTTCGGCTATCTGGGCGACCGTGTTCTCGTTCACTTTCTGGGCTATTTATATTTACTTGAATTGTATCTGACGCTTGAGGGTGGTAGCCAGCGCCACTCTGACTACAAGGGGAGAAGGGGACCTTCTTTTCAACCCCCGGGGCCTGGCTCAAACGTCTACAGCCTGTAAGGAGCGGGTACTGGCGGGAAGCCCTCTTATGCTACCTAGGCATCAAGGCTGCCAGAACCGAGACCCTCTCTAGGCTTTCGCAGAATAATATAGTAAGGAAAATGAGGGGCTCGTTGAGGAAATACAGAAAGATAGGTCAGCAGTCTACAACGCCAAAGGAGGCATAGGGGTGTGGTTAGGCTCTTTTCTTTTTCACTACGGTTAATGAAGTAAACATTTTTTTTAAATATACAGAGGAAAGAAAGAAAGAAAGAAAAACACGCGCCCAGAGTGGGGACCGAACCCACGCCTTTCGAGAACATGTCGAATGCCTTAACAATTCGGCTATCTGGGCGACTGTGTTCTCCTTCACTTTCTGGGCTATTTATCTTTACTAGAATTGTATCTGACGCTTCAGGGTGGTAGCCAGCGCCACTCTGACAACACGGGGAGAAGGGGACCTTCTTTTCCACCCCCGGGGCGTGGCTCAAACGTCTACAGCCTGTCATGAGCGGGTAACTGGCGGGAAGCCCTCTTATGCTACCTAGGCATCAAGGCTGCCAGAACCGGGTTGGTAAGGCATTCGACATGTAATCGAAAGGCGTGGGTTCGGTCCCCACTCTGGGCGCGTGTTTTTCTTTCTTTCTTTCCTCTGTATATTTGACGTCGAAGATTGGCGTCGAAGATTGGTGAAGACGTCGAAGATTGGCTGGACCAGTATAATTGCTTCAGCCAATTGAACCGGTGGGATGATGCTTTTAAACTGCGCGATGTTCCATTCCACCTAGACCTGGTCGCAAAGACATGGTACTTCAACAACGAGGCAACCATCGAGAACTGGACCGATTTTACTAGGCGTCTGCGCAAAGCATTCGGCACCCCGTCAGCTCGCCGCGATGGCGCCAAGAAAAATCTTGGGTTCTTGCGTCCAACGTCGCGACGAAACATATGCGGCTTACATGGAGGAGTCCTCGCCCTCTGCCGCAGGGTGGACGAACATGCCAGAGGCCGATAAGTGTGGCACATCTTGAAGGGCATTGCTTCATTTGCATTTAACGCCCCTCGCTATCCAGAATCCCCTGACAGTCAGCGATGTGCGGGAGACCTGCCAACGCCTCGATCAGTTGCAGTCTGTTGGCCTTCAGCCAGAGCCGGCTCGTCTGGATGGAAACACAGATCTGCGTACTGTGATACTAGCAAATCATTCGTGAGGAGCTAGGCAACCGTAACTCATCGTGTCTCCCACACGATCCCTGCCGCCCTAGGACATTCTCCGCTACGGGATCTAATCAAGGAAGAACTGGCATCCATGACGCGTATCCACCGGCCAATTCGCCTCCTCCTGCCTCTTGCGTGACGACATACGCTGAGGCCGCTTCAAAACAACCCCTTGTTCGTGGAATCGCCTCCGTTGTCGACCTCCGTTGTCGTTGTCGACGCCATTGTCCCCTCTCGGGGGTGCCAAGGCGTACTACGCGCACGTGCGCCCCGACCGCCAGCTTTTCCTTCGGGACCACCCGGTTTGCTACTACTGTGGAATTCGGGGGCCCCATTTCCCGCTTTTGCTGAAGACGCCAGCAGATGAACGCCGAGGGTGCGCTCCTGATGAGCGGGATAACGCCCGCTATGCTTATGGCACTAGTAGAAGCACATACGTCCCTCCTATTGCCGTTCTTCCCCGCATCGCGATTCTCCTGAGTTTTCCTCAGCCGTGATACTCCTAACACGACGCAGATCGCCTTCGCCCTACCGCCGCTCGGTGTCCCCTCTTCGTTCTGCCTCACTTCCCAATAACCACCCTTCGGAAAACTAGTGGCGTGCAGTTTTTGTAGGGGAAACTGCGTTGCTCGAAGACACCAGAACTCCTCCTGAACGTCCGTGGAACTTATTATCGGTGGAAGTGGAAGGTTTGCGTGTTCAGGCACTTGTTGATACTGGGGCCAGTGTGTCAGTTATTAGTGCACAGTTATGTTCACGTCTGAGGAAGGTGAGAACTCCTTACGCCGGGCCATCCTTGTGTGGGGCTTATGGTGATGCGATTCGGCCCTTCTGGATATTGTACAGTGCGGGTCAGCATAGACGGGCTCCTACATTACATTCAGTGTGCGGTACTGACTCTGTGTTCTCATGAACATATTTTGGGCTGGGACTTGTTATCAGCGTCGTCTGCGGTAATTTGCTACCGCCAGCCTGCAATTCACCTCACCGAGACATAAATGGCCTGTGCGTCAGGTGCTCCCGCACCGCGGGTGGTCTCTGTCGAAGATTGTGTCTTGTGTCCCGGCCAAGAAACGGTGTGTTTTCCGAACGTGTCACAGGTATCGCCGATGGAGATTTGTTTGCCATACCAGCTGGGAACTTCGCTTGCAAAGGGGTTATAATACCGCCCTGCGTCATTCGCTTTTCACAGGGATCAGCTTTCATCGCCGCACTAAACATTGCCTTTGAGCCGATTCTGCTTCCCAAATGCACGACGTTTGCTTCTATTCTAAACGAGGAAGTTGGCCGTCTTGCGCTTTGCCCTATAGCATCACCCCAGCATGCCGGTGGGTAAGCGATTACGTCTTCGAGCCTTACAACCACCATCAGCGCTGAGCTAAGTTAGGAAAATAAAAAATCACTACTCGCCCTTCTTAACAAGCACTTGTTTTGGCGTTGTTTGACAGCCATTCCCTCACTCTTGTACTAACATCAGCAGCGGCTCATCGCATAGAAAATGATGGCTCTTGTATTTTCCGCCGTCGTCCCTATCGCGTTTCATCCGCAGAACGCAAAATCATTCAAGAAAATGTGGATGACATGCTTCAGCGGGACATTGTTCACCCTTCGGGCAGTCCCTGGTCTTCGCCGGTTGTTCTGGTCCGGAAGAAAGATGCTCAGTGCGCTTTTGCGTCGACTATCGAGCGCATAACAAAATAACCCGGAAAGACGGTCTATCCTATGCCCCGAATTGACGACGCTCTCGACACGTTACATGGCGCAGAATACTTGTCGAGTCTCAATCTTCGGTCAGGATATTGGCAGATCCCCATGGCCGAAGCCGATAAAGAAACAACAGCCTTCGCTACACCAGACGGCCTCTACAAGTTTAACGTGATGCCGTTTGGACTTTGCAACGCTGCCGACACCTTTGAGCGCATGATTGATACTGTACTTCGTGGCTTGAAGTGGAAGACTTGTCTATGCTACCTAGATGATATCGTCATTTTTTGTCCTCTTTCGCTGAACACTTTCAACGTGTGGATGAAGTCCTCACCTGACTTGGCAATGCTGGTTTACAGCGGAACACCAAGAAATTTTGCTTTGCCAGTACCTGAATCAAAGCCTTAGGCCACGTTGTGAGCAAGGAAGATATACGCCCGGATCCAGACAAGATCAATGCGGTCCTCAATTTTTCCTGGCCTCTTTGTCAAACAGAGCTACGCAGTTTCCTCGGCTTGACTTCCTATTTTCGCCACTTCGTCCGAAATTTTGCAGCAATAGCCTCACCCCTTCACAAATGACTCACATCCGGAACTGCATTCGTCTGGACACAAGACTGCGAAAAAGCATTCCAAACCCTGAAACAAGCCTTAACTTCGGGACCAGTGCTGTGCACTTCGCTGAGTCAGCACCCACTATTCTTCACACCGATGCCAGTGGACACGGTCTTGGTGCTGTCCTTCTTCAGCGTACGGATTCCTCGTCGGAGCGAATAGTTGCCTATGCAAGCCGCACTTTGACTCCCGCTGAGAACTACACCATAACTGAGAAAGAGTGCCTCGCTGTTGGTTTGGGCCGTGCAAAAATGTCGTCCTCATTTGTATGGCCGCCATTTCTCATTGGTAACAGACCATCACGCCCTCTGTTGGTTATCCTCCCTCAAAAACCTCTCAGTGCCCCTTGGCCGTTGGGTACTCCGTCTACAGGAATAGTCTTCACTGTGACTTACAAGTCGGGGAGAGAAAGCACAACGATGGCCGACGCTCTTTCCCGTTGTCCCACAGCCGACAGCCCCTTGCCCACAGCCATCGTCCCAAAGTAACTCATCGCCCTCCTATTACTTTCGCTCGCATTGCCCATGGGCCCCTTTGCAAACCGCTGGTCAAGATATCATACCAAACCTTGTTTCTCTCCAATGAGCCGACCCGTACTGCCGACGACTACTGGACCTTCTTGACGGTTCAACATCCCCACCGAACAGCCGAACGCTGTCGCCAAATAAGTAAATTTCGCCTTCTTCCATGGTGGAGCCCTTTAACCGCCACAATGATCACCCTACCGGATACAAATGGGTTCCAGTCGTCTCTCGCTGTCTTCGAGCCCACATCTTGGAAGTTTTCCACGATGACGCCACAGCTGGCCATCTTGCTTTCTGCAAGACCTACGACCGCATCAAAAGCAGATTCTTTTGGCCAGGCCTTTCCTAAGCGTCGCTATACATATATGTTTGCGTGCCTGCCCTTCATGCCAGCGTCCTAAACGCTCGACCTCAGCCCCTGCTGGTATGCTACAGTCGCTGCCTTGTCCTTCTGCCCCATTCGGAAGTTGTGGCGCTCTATTTGTAGAACCATGCCTCTTTACTTCGACTGGTCCATATCGATGGATTGTACTGCTGTCGGTCACTTGACGTGGTATGCCGAACACTGCCCCTGCTACGTACCGGCTGCGCTTCTGAGGGTCGCAGATTTCTTTCTGCAAGCCATCTTCTACGCATGGACCACCTCGTACTCTTTTAAGTGATCGTGGCCGGAAACCTTTCTGTCAGCAGTCCCTGACGAAGTTCTCCAAGCTGCCGGTACTGCCCACAAAACCACGTCGAGCTACCATTCCACAGAGAAATCGGCTAACAGAACGGTTCCATCGTACACTTTCGGTATGATTCTCTCTATATCAACCCCGACCACAGGAACTGGAAACGTCATACTTCCCTTTGTCACATACGCCTATAATACCGCCGTTCAAAGCACCACTTGATTTTCAACGTCCTTTCTCGTCTACCGGCCGCCCACCCTCCGTCCATTCTAGACGCATCTTTCTTTCCTGTCCCGCTGGATACCACAACCAACGTCACCGACCAATTTGTTTTTCGACTAGCGCATTGCCGGAACCTCGCACGATTGAACACCGAAGTCCTGCCAATTTGACCGGCAAGTCTCGCTATGACGCAGACCGCCGGGAAGTTATATTCAAGCCCTGGGGATGAGGTACTGCTTTCGCACGCCGCTCCGCGCGCCAGGACTCTGTGAAAAGTTTATGCCGCGCTTCATTGGTCCCTATACGTACTGCAGCGAAAATATCCCGTCAACTACGTCGTTGCTCCCACTTGTGGAGTCGCTGACCGACGGTGCCGTGGCGTGGCATCGAAACTGTTCATGTTTCGCGCCTAAAGCCCTTTCAGCGCAGATCATCCTCCCTTTGACGGCTTCAGCCACCGGGGAAATTAGTGTGAGGCGCTGTCTTTGCACTGATTGCTTGAGTGGTCATTCTGTCTATTGGGTCCGAACACACTATCATCAGCATCGTCTCACGCACGGACAGTTAGTGTCATCATCGTATCCCTAGCCTCGCGCAATCCTAATCACCATCGGAGTACGTTGGTTCTGCTGCCTGCTTGGGAAAGAACGCCGGAATAAACGCCACCCTGCCTTAGGTCTGCTGCCCTGCTTTCCTCTCTCAATATATATTTCCAAACCTAAATATATATATATATATATATATATATATATATATATATATATATATGTAATGAGAAATTGGTACAACCACTGGCCAACCCGCCCGTACGGCTGGTTCACGAATCATCGCCAGCAGCGGCCGCGAGACAGAAGAAGCAGAAGGCATTTATCCCCCCGGATGGCCTCTTTGAATCATGTCATGCGCTGACTGCGCCGGTGATCTATCGGCCTGGTCGCCAGCGTGCGATGACGCATTTACGACCTTGCGGCGCCTCCTCCCTTCACCGCCTATTCTTCGGCACTTCTAGCAGGTGCTCCCACGGAGATCCTACACTGACGCCAGTGGAGTTGGCCTCGGCGCACTTCTGGCACAACGGAAACCTGGGTTTAGCGTGTACATTGTCGCGTATGCGAGTCGCATGTTGACAAAGGCAGAATGTAGCTTCTCCGTGACGGAAAAGGAGTTTCTGGCCATTGCATGGGCGCTGGGAAAGTTTCGACCCTATTTGTACGGACGACCTTTCGACGTCATCACGGACAACCATGCGCTCTGCTGTCTGTCCTCTTTAAAAGATTCATGCGGGCGCCTTGTGGCGATGGGCTCTGCGCCTTCAGAGTTCGACATGCGGCGTCATTTATCGGTCGGGCCATAAACAATCAAGACGGCTGACGCTCTGCCCCGATCGCCGCTTCCTCCTGAGGTTGCCTGTGTTTTGAGTGAGGACAGCGTTATTTTCTGATCTCTCTTTAGAAAATTTGTGCACTGATCAACGCAAGGATCCATGGATCTCTTCTATTATTTCCGTCCTCTCTGGGCAGTTCCCTCACCAAGGATCCTGTCTTCTTTACCCCCGCAACTACCTCGATGAAAGACGTAAATGGCCACTTGTAATCCCGCGCCATCGCCGTGTGGACATTTGTGCTTCTCTTCATGCCGATCCAACCTGCACTCACGCGGGTTTGTTCAAGACGTAACCTTCAGGTCCGGGTGTCGTTATTACTGGGCGTGGCATGTACAACTTCGTCAGGAAGTACGTCCAGTCATGTGCCACGTGCCAGCGCCGCAAGTCTCCTCCCGCTACTTCAGTCGGTCCTTTACAACCGTTACCGTGTCCACCGAAACCCTTCCACCGTGTTGGCATTGACCTCTATAGACCCCTGCCGTGTACGCCCACTGACAACCGCTAGATTATTGTCGGTATCGACCCCCTAGACGTACTATGCCGAGATGCTGCATTGCCAACGGCTGCATGGCAAGAGACGTCGCTTCTTATATTCTCAGTCACTTCATTTGCGACATGGAGCACGTCGAGAGCTCCTCAGTGATCGCGGACGCGTGTTCTTGTCCCAAGTTGTTGAAGCACTGCTCAAGACATGTCGCGTCGTGATTCGCACAACTACTGCCTTCCACCCACAAACAAACGACCTGACAGAACGCTTCAATCGCACGCTAGGGGATATGCTCGCCAAGTACGTCGCCGACGATCACCAGAACTGGGACCTCGAACTACCCTATGTCACCTACGCATATAATACCGCAACCCAAGCCACAACGGGTTTCTCTTCCTATTTTCTGCTGTACGGACGTGAGCCCTCGTGTACTCTGGACACCATCCTGTCCTACCGACCCGATCCTTCAGAGTGTAGGCCCCTTTGTGATGCCACGAAGTGCGCGGAAGACTGCCGGCAACTGGCGCGACGTTTCACTGCTGAAGAACAGTGGAGACAAAAGTCTCGTCATGATGACATTGCGCAGACCCCACCTATTTACCTGGCTCCCTCGTGTGGCTTTGGGTGCCCTCTACTACACGGGGATTATCCAGCAAGCTCCTGTCGAAATATCACGGACCTTACCGCGCTCATTGAACGGGTTTCGCCAGTCAATTACGTTAGTAGAAGCCTATGACCCCTTCTGCGGACCTCCGAAGGCGTGGTCGTGAAACTGTGCACGTGCAGCGTTTGAAGCCTTACCACGAACCGGTCGTTTCTTAGGCGCCATGACGCAACAGCCAGGATGGCCCTCTCTTCTCCGGGGGGTTGATGTAATGAAAAATTGGTGCAACCACTGGCCAACCCGTCCGCACGGCTGGTTCACGAATCATCGCCAGCAGCGGCCGCGAGAAAGAAGCAGAAGACTAGTCTGCCCGACATAGCCTGGACTACCCGCTTCTGTGACTGCGCTTCGCTACCAATAAACCCCCGGTCAATATATTATATATATATAGACATATATATTATACATATATATATATAGGTATATATATATATGGAGATATATATATATATATATATAATATATATATATAATATACGCCCGTGTGTAGCGGCTTTTTTGTTCACTACTGTGCAACTTAATCGACCTTGCACTTGCTACCACGTTAGTTAACGGCGAATGTTTTCCGAGGAAAAAAGTTCAACAGCGTCGAGTAAAAACAAACGTTGCGGTTTAAGACAGTGGCTTCCTCTAAGCTCTCAGCACCATGCGCCATTTTTTGCTCCTTATATTCACATCTCATCGATTTAAGTTATTGCAATGGTTGAAAAATTGTGACTTTCGAATATTCGAATTCATGATTTATTCAAATGTACCACTTTTCTCCAATCCGTCATTATTTCGCCTTCCTGTAACAAGCAATCACCAAAGAACTGCATTGTGCGCTATTGTTCATCCTGCGTAAACAAAGGAGCCCTTTCGCAAGAATATTGTCTTCATCGATGTAGACGCACTACAGACATAGGTGAAGTAAAAAGGGAATTGTTAGTGCCGGTTACACCGTAGCCGCACGTGATCCAATGTGGCAATTGAGGCACGCCATAACCCCAGCGAAGAAGGCGACAACCTAGCACTCAACAAAGGTTTCCCATACGCAACCCTGAAACCGTCCAACACGTCGCACACTTCCCTTAGCCCCGAACAAGATAGTGCCGAGTCCGTTTGAATGCTTGTATAGTTTTCCAGATCCCGGCAGTGAAGGACGCTGCTGGCGATGCCGTGATCTCGTCAGACGGAAGGAACTAGCGGCTTGGCATTATCCAAAGTAGGGGACAATGTCCCGTTCCTCGACGCACACGTGGCAGTAGCTCCAACACCACAAAAGAGAACGGGTGTATATGCCTCAGCAAAAGGATCGGCTTTCAAGGTCAGTTGCAGTGGGCCGGTCGATAACTAGCTTTTGGCAAGCGCGCGTGTTTACTCCCGCACGGAAGCTCACCGAAGCAGTTGCCATGCGACGTTCCATTACACGAGGGCAAGCACCCCAGAGGCAGTAAAATATCTACAAAAGAGGTTCTCCATTGTAAAGCAATTAGGTGATATGTAGAATTCTAGAGTGGTTGCCTGTGAGGGTCGTGTATATGTAACCAACTCATTTATTTTGATAGTTTCTGAATGTCAGCCACATTTGTTTGCTCTTGTTTAAAACCAAGAAACGTAATTGTGGCTTGCTTGTTGTTCTATTTGCATTCCGCTAAATCCGATGGAGCAAAAGCAATCCAGCGTACGCAAATTTATTGATGTTGTAAATATAGAAGAATAGAGTTCCGAAAAATGATTGGCTGCAGCGGTCCGAGAAATGGTCTTCTCAGTAATTTCGCCGCGCTACATCTGTCAGGTATCAAAATTCAGTGGTCAGGTGTAAAACGAAATGTGCAAGGTAACAGAGCTACCGACAATTCGTACAAGAAGTGCATGGAAATTTCCGTTGAAACTGAACGAAAACAAACGTTGAGGTTCGCTTGTGTGGTTTTACGACCGCCTGACTTTACTTTCCGTGCGGTTTTCTCTTTCCTCATATTGGAACCATAATGGTGCGTGTGATAAAATGATTTAGTAGCTCGATGCAGAATATGCCGGGTCGGAAGAGGAGGAACGGAAGCTATAGATAGAAAATGCTGACAGTTGTGTTCGGCTGAGTAGCGCCGGTCTTTCGGAGAGTACGCCGAACAGCCATGACGGATAATTACGGGGCGATGCACCCTTTCATAGTTGACCGCCACAAGCTGCATGGAAATTCTCTTACGCATGATCTACCTGCTTCATAGACCAGAGACCGCTGCTCGGAGAAAGACGTTGTTGCTTCCCCAAGGGAAACATCGCTTAATGCGGCGGAGGGTGTTTTGGTGCTTGCAGCAGCACTGTTCATTTCCGCTACCTCGGGCTATGTAAAGAGACGAAAGACTTTTATTCATATAGCCGCTAAGGGAGTGGTAATGAACGTGTGCGTCCAGTGCTGTGAGAGCACGACTATTTTATTGCTCAAAAGAATGCGCATTGTTTCAGGTCTCGACTTTTTCCCACCAGTCGTAAGACGAGTAAAGATAAATACCGCGTACATTATTCAGTCAAACGTATTGCTCCCCGTAGAGGAAATCACGTTTTTGGTAGTGATGCTTGCTTTTCCTCAATTTATTTTTTTCTGACTCCAGCAAGTAAAGTGATATACTTTATTGCAAGCCTGGAAACTATCACATAATCGAGGATTTTTGGGAACCGCACAGTTCTAGAGCTTAAAAACACTCATGTGTCGAGAAAATAAGCCCCATAAATCAATGCTAATATGTGTTGTAAAATAGCGTTTTGTAGTTGTGTGAAGTAAAATAAGCGTTAGTAACTTCTGCTCACACCGTGAGTATTTCCGTTAAAAATTGAGCGTGGCGGCCGTCTAGACACTGGGTTTGAGCTAACGTTTGACCGCTTTGTTTTGTTATTGTAATCCGGAAGAATGCCTTACGGATCACCGGAAGTTTTTTGTGTGAATTTGTGGCTTCGCCCGTTCTCTGCTAGGCCTTTTTCACGCTCGTTCAAAATAATTTCTGCTTGGAGTTACCTGTCATCCTACATTGAAACTCTTGCTAATACCCATGCTTTTGAAACCGCTGTCGATAATTTCTATCCACCTTAAAGACTATACTTTTGAATATTGTGTAATACTGTGGTGCTTTGTGTGATGTGTTTCAGTTTTCTTTCTTTGATTTCGTATGTATTCCTGTCCTCAAATGTACTGATTATTCATGTATTTAAAAATTTCTGTTTTGTGATATCTTCACTAACAACAACTCCCTGCAGTATCGCCATACAGGCCCAAAACGTAGTGAATAAAAAAAGAAGAGAATAGGAATACGTCAATAAAATCATAATGAAAGCAAATAAATAAAAACAAGACACATTATGAGCAAGAAGTTTATGTATGGCAAGCGTTTGCAAACTACTAGCCCTGGTGGCGCAGGTCGTTGACGTGAAAATTGTTTAGTGTAAAAGGATTAGTTGGTATAGTTAAGGCTTAACATGAGTACGCATATGAACTTTGCATCACTCTTCCTATAAATATTTCCGTCGAATTCCCGTTTATCGAAAAAAAGAAACATCGAGAAAACCGCAGCGTACAAGAGAAATGCGGAAACTCCTTAACAAAACCAAAAGATCCGGCTCAAGCGGTACCAAGTGCTACAGAGAACAAAGGTAAAGAATGAAGGTCTGTTTATGCTGCTGGACCCAATTGCATCCGTAACTACATCAAGCTGCTTTTTTCAGCACATACATAATTGCCTTTTTACCACCTATATTATTTGAAAACAAAAATAAAAAGGGCGAACAGCCACGGACACTCATTGCCTGCATGAGCCGCATTAGAGAAGTAGCACAAACGCGACCCACAACGCTGCTGCTAATAATTCCGTGTCTCAAGTTTGGTGGATTGCACATAATTCCGTGTCTCAAGTTTGGTGGATTGCACAGTTGGGAGCCTCCCCCAGTTGACTTTATTCAATATGCATATGCGTCCTCATGCACATGAATACTGAGGTCTCCACGTTAAATGGAGCTCAGTAAAACAAATCCGTAATAGCCATACTATAGACTTGTTTTGTCAGCAGGGAGTACGGGTTCTTCACGGTCCGTGCATTTCGGCAATTGGTTTTTATATTCTTCACTTCCTCTTAGTAGTTCTTGCGTTATCTTTTATTTGTTATCACCTCACTCAAGGGAAAAGGAAAGCTAAGTTGGAATATGATACAGCACCGTTCATAATTTGCGGTGGAGCTACCAAAGCACTGAAAAATGCTTCCTTCTGTATCTTTATTAGCCTGAAGGCGACTCAATGTGAGACGGCAAAGTTTGCAGTTCTTGTTTAGATTAGTTTGAAAAGACACGCAGTTAGTTGGGAAGTCAGTCATATTGTGTACTGAGTTACCGATCTTGCTGAAACCAAAGAGGAAGCGGTCGTTCCCAATGAATTCCAAAACAAATTCGGCTGTAAATACATAATTATTGATGTGGTTGGGTAATTTCCCACTAGTAACCGACGTGGTGTTCGGGATCACCAGAAATACATCTTGCGACCTTTTCTTGCTCATATGAACTTATGTGTCCAACATCCTATCTTAATAACCATCATAGTACATAGAATTCTACACAAGCCTCGTTACAAAAAACAAAAAAAACTTTTATTCAGCCAAGTCAGGGCAACGCAAAAAAGATCCGTTGAAAAACTAGCCTTCAATGGCGCGTAAAAAGTCTCGCACCGAAGACAATAATGTGCGAAATTTCGGCTGGGGAAACCATTAGACAGCATCCATACACACTAAACTCAGCATTTCGAGGGAATTTTGTGTCGCGGTCGCTCCATGCCTCGCATGATTTGATCGTACGCTTGATTCATGGTGACCTTTGAGTCATATCTTTTGCCCGCCGTGGTGGCTCAGTGGCTAAGGCGTTGCGCTGCTAAGTACGAGGTCGCGGGTTCGATTCCCGGCCGCGGCGGTCGCTTTTCTGATGGAGGCGAAAAGAAAAAATGCCCGTGTGTACGAGATTTCGGCGCACGTTTAAGATCCCCAGGTGGACAAAATTAATCCGGAGCCCTGCACTACGGCGCGCCTCATCGCCTGCGTTGCGTCGGCGCGTTAAACCGTACAATCAATCAATCATATCTTTTACCGTCCATATGTGGTCTGCCCTTAATCGAACGCAAATGGCTGCGAACGCTGAGAAAAGGCATGGATATAACGCCTTTCTCAATCCAATTTTTGCCATTCGGCTATCCTGGTGGGGCCACCCTATGAAATGTTTTTGTTGATTGGTTTGCACAGTCTGGGGCACCTGTCGCTTATGTGATAGGGAGGCTGAGCCATCAACAAAGTAATTTTATTTGTAGCTTTTGTACATCGTGTTTATATTTTTCTTGACCAGCCACCTGACTGGTTCCCTCTTTTGAAGTCTTTTGTGAGTTCGCCTGAATTTTGGTGTATTTGCGGATTTCCTACTTTCAGTGTATTGTTTTATTTGCTTGACTATGCAGTCTTCGTAGTGTCACGTTTGAGGATATTCTCCCATGTAATAAAGAAAAAGGGTGCAAGTCGTAACCAGAAACTTGAATCCACTGCTTGTACGAAGTTTCTGCGACTATCACATGACGCCGTTGGTCTAGTGACAGTTTCATCCGTTGGTTTTCAATGTTTGTCCTAAATATGTAAATATATTTTTTTAGCTGTTTCCCTAGCGTTTCCATGTTGCCTTTTCTTCGTTCTTAAACAATACCCGTTTCTATAGTTGAATTTCTTATTCCCCAAGAAAGCCCAGCTTGAAGTATAAAACTGGCATTTCTGTTACTCTTTTGAGAAGCTCGCCGAAGGCAACATTTCAAAGTGAACATTCTGGCGCACAAAGACGTGAACCAAGCTAACAAACACGACACAAACAGCCGATAAGAAGCCTGGCGCATGAAGCCTGTAGTAATGCATGGCCAATACTGGGCGTAAGCATATGGCATGGGCTGGTGTGTTTTGCAGCAGGATCACACTCTTTTTCTACGTCTAATGCTTCTTTAGGCCTGCGTAATAATATACTGATGATGACCAGTTCGTTAGACAATTAACCCACATCTTGCAAGCTGACTCAGTAAGAGACCTGTAGCAGTGTGGCCTACTATAGACGGACCTATTATTGGGTTTGTGCTCGCACATGGGAGAATTTTGCTTACCATCGTCTTTTCGACTTTCCTAGAGGAACCTGCCTCCCATATACGACAAATTTTCGCAACACCAAAGCTGTTGTGGTAAATTGCTTACGATGGCCGCTTTTATGATTGAGTGAGTGAGTGAGGGAGTCAGTGGGTGAGCGAGTGAGTGAGTGATTGATTGAGTGAGTGAGAGAGAGAGAGGGGGAGAGTGAGTTAATCCTGCAGTAGCTTTGATGATGTAGCAATTCTATAGGTAAATTTATAGCAGCCATTCGTTTATGCGTAACACTAAAATTCTCACTGCATTTAAGGGTGCGCAAGCATTTCACGACATCAGACAAATTATAGGGGCTGCAACAGCACAATGATGACCAGGTGTCGAACCGAAAAAATACCGGTTCGGTTACGGTTCGGGTTCGGGTGAAATAATTTCGTTCCGGTTCGTTCCGGTTCGACAAAATCACGTGCCGAACCGGTTCGCGAACCGGTTCGGGAGCTTGAACCGGTTCGCGAACCGGTTCGATGAGTTGAATTGTCACTGAAATTAAAAAAAAAAAACATTTAGTAGTTTAAAGCGACAGTAAAATCAAAACACAAACAAAAATTCAAAATGCTGCTGTTCCCCAAGGGCAGTGGCGCATTGCAAAGCAAACTTTAAATAATCACGAGATATTAGAAAAACAGATGAAGTGGTGACGATTTACCACCTACTTTCTCGTCCAGACTTTATGTTGTCTTAGCGACTATTCATAAAGCCATCGCCAAGAGATATGACGGTGGAATATATTTTCTGCCCTTTCATTTTTTGTTGAAATCGCAATCGTCGCTATGGAATCGCCCATCACGCTAACCTTGAAGCCTTAAATTTAGGTCTGCGTACTGGCGTGTTCAAATATCAGCGCTTAATACCAATGGCGCACATTTTTTTATATTTGTTATATTTATATTATATTTGTTTGTTTTATATTTGTTTTTTATATTTATTATATTAGAAAAATCCTACTCCAGGCACATAAATACTACCAATGAATTAGATCATTTGGTCACCCTGAATAATTTGTTAGCTGTCACCCTATCGAATGTGTTAGCCACACTTTTGTTAAAAGTAAGCTTTAGTTACGCTCAGTCACAGCATTATTGCTCTGACCACTGCAATTCTTTTTGTGAAAGCTATACTGGATTTGTGCATTACAATCAGTATGTCATCGTACCGCCTGACCCCCGGCCATCGTTCCGTGTGCTACATTGCGTAATCTTATAACAGATTATGCTGTTACAAAATGAAGGGAAATTTGACGCGCGAGCATGAGAGGAACTTTTTGGGTAGACGCTCTTTATTCGTCCACAGCAGTACTCCCACTGACTCGCCGCGGTGGCTCAGTGGCTAAGGCACTGCTGGGCGCGAGGTCGCGGGTTCGATTCCCGGCCGATGCGGCCGCTTTTCTGATGGAGGCGAAAAGCAAAAACGCCCATGTGTACGAAATTTCGGCACACGTTACAGATCCCCAGGTGGTCAAAATTCATCCGAAGCCCTCCACCACGGCGCGCCTCATCGCCTGTGCTGGGTCGGCGCGTTAAACCCCACAATCAAATCAAATCAGTACTCCCCTCCGGAACGAGTAGCAGTAGAAGTAATGTAGCGAGTTGGGCAGTCAGTACAAGTGCACCTTTTGAAAAAAAAAGCAGATCTGAAAGAGACAAAACTGCAGAACAAGCAAAAAAGATGATCGCTCGACGAATGGGACAGTGTGGGGTCCCGGGCCTTTCCTTTTTCTGCACGTGTCATCTGCTTTATTACTGTTTCTGCTTCCAAGACAAGGTCGAGGACTGCAGTTTCTTACCAAGGATTAATGCGCACCTTAACAGTTTTCCCTGACATATCTGTTTGTTATTTGTACTTGTAAAAAACGGAGCTTGTCCACTGTACTGTCCTCAAAACGGTAGTGGGTAAGGGGCATCGAGGCCACTTGTGGTCGCAGAAAACGGTTTAGCCACTGAGCAGCTCCTGCGGTCACACTTGTCAAATATTTACAATTTGCAGGTGTCGGACCTTTTAAACAAATTATGAAATGGAAAAGTTTGCACACATCGGGCTTTCGCTGCTGCGCACTGGAGCACCCCTGCAGCCTGATTGCTCCACTAAAGTTGCAGCTAGGGAAGGGCAAAGTCGTTTTATATCCCCTGCAAGCTGCGGAGAATGACATTTCGTTTGGTCAGCTTCCACTACGCTCGCGCTTCCAGCAGCAACAACCATTGCTACATTGGTGCTCATTCATTTCCCTGTTGTTACATAGAGCGTGATAGTGTTCAATTTTTCTGGAGGGAAAAGTGCGCGAGCAGGTACAAAGTTGATGGTACGTGAAAAAAAAAAAGCCTTGAATTGTATTGACTGTGCAATGTCAACAACAGGGGGTCGAACCGTTTCGGCATGAACCGGTAACCGTTTTCTTTTTTCGGTTCAGTTCCGGTTCGGGTTCAGCATGCTCAAAAAATACGGTTCGGGTTCGGGTTCAGTTCGGCAATAATACCGGTTCAGTTCCGGTTTCGGTTCGGTTCGGTTCCGGTTCGACACCATGATGATGACCCTTCTAACATTTTCTCACCACAGATATTTCCAGAGTGATAGTTACGCGGGTCTAATTTACTAACACGTCATACGGCATTGGTGTGTTTACAGCACTCCTGCTTCACAATGACTTTCGGCATGAATGCATCAGGTTTTAAAATTATCCATGCCTCCCTCGTTATTCTGTTAACCTACCGAGCGCCAAAACCAGGATTAGCGCTAACGTTGGCACCTAAAACCAAGACGCCGTTACGCTACACTTGCCTACTGCAAAAGACCCATGCAGAAGTCACTGATCATCAGACGGGGTGGCACCCACTGCTTTGCACATCCATTCCAAACGTGAGGGCTATTATTTTTTCTGTTGCTAAATCTGGTAAGTGTGACAGTATTGAAAGCTGAAGCCCCAGCTGTAGATTGCAAGGGCAATGGTTACAGAGTTTTTATTCGGGCTGTAAACATTGTGACCCTAAGGGTGGCATCGAAACCAGGCAAAATCGAGAATGGACCTAATATTAACCGCTTTGTTTGGGTTACAACAGCTCACACAAATACAACGATAAAATGAAATGCGGCCAAGCGGTGTTGCCGGCAACACGGAACTGGATTAAACTAAAAACATGCAAAGAAAAGCAGAAAAATGAAATAGGAATATTAAAGTTTTGTGAAGATCACACAAAATAGAGTCAAAATATCCTCTGTTCGTGCCCTTGTTTCGTGGAAAATTGAAGGAGACAACGAACAAAGGAAAGCAGGAAGTGAACACCAAGTGTACGGTGGCACAGACGACGGAGTAACGGTGTGAGCAATTCCCAAGGGCACGCTTTTCTTGCATCGTCTGTTTTCGCCAGCCAGGGTCGCCTTCATCGTATCCCGACCAAGCGCCGGGGCAGATACCCGTTTCAGGATTTCAAGGATGATGGGTACTCGCCATCAGAGGAGGACACCCGGCGCACACGCCTCCCGGGTTGTCCGAGGTCGACGCTGTCATGTCGATGCGTGACGTTCTTGTCATGTTTCTCTACGAAACTGATCAAAAAGTTATAAGGAAAACGCCGCGTAAGGCGGCGGAGACAGATTTTGAGACTAAGCGTCCGCGTTATATCCTTGACAGGGGTGCTTGCTCGTTTAAAGCGCTTTTCGTTCCTTTGGTCTTGTATTATTGCTTGTTGTTTACATAAAATGAACAAGTATGAAATTGAGCTTAGGAATACAAGGAGGATTCCCCAAGCCGTTAAGGCAGGAGAATCGAGATGGAAAATATAGAAAAGCCGCTTTCCCTATTATTGCCGTTTTTTTGGCCGGCTTTTTGTAAGTGCGCTGGGAAAAATTGTCTTATAATATAATAAAGTAAAAGAAGGCAGTGGTGGCTAATCAAACACATCTCTTTTAAAAGTGCAAAAAATGTGGTGAGCAAAAAGGTGCGCCACGTACTCAAAAAATATTAATTTTGAACGGTGACACCGAACTCTAATTTATTCCCTGTGGGATTTCTTGCAAACAGTAATGCAGACGCTTTATTTATACAAAATTACAGTTGCTCATGCATGAGAAGGTGGAACTTGCCATCCGACTTGTGTCTAAACTGTTTTTGTTTTTCAGACTCTTCGCTTCAAGTCACTTCTGTTAAGTAGAAACAATAAATATCAAGATGTCTTATTAGAGTTTGATGTGTTAATTGATAATGCTGCTTGCACCTATTGGAGCGCAGTGCATGTCACGGCTATTGACCTTTTTATTGTGGTATGTCCCACCGAAGTAGCGTTGGTTCACAGACGCTTGAGGGTTGCCGGATACCCTGTAAAAATACGTTCAGGCTTGTGATTCCTAACCAATACGTTTTACGTGTTGTTCGTAAAATGAAGAATTGTCTGTGCGGGCAATAATGTAGTGGTAGAAATAGAAGGAAGTAGGATATAAAAAAATAAAAGTATGGTTAAGAAGTGGGTTAGTTGGCACAAAATGATACAGGTGATTTTCCGTACGCTGGAAAGAACGGTTCATCCCTAGTTTTGCGGTTTGTAAAGCCATCATTGCCTCCAGGTTCGCCATCGGTCTTTACTGCAGAAAGGTTGTAAGGAATTAAGCTTAATGCTGCCAACGTTCTGTCCTCATTCTGCTGCGTCTTTATGGTGCCTGAATACCGACAACCCCTTTACCTACCATTCACAATCAATCATTCCGCTTTTCTGACTTGAAATGATGCACGACATTTCCGATTGTCCTTTCAAATTTGTAAAGTATTTCCCGCCTTACCATTCAAAATTTGGAAATTGAATTCAGGCAATACACAGCGTTGGTTTGGGAGGAATGAACGGCGATCCAATGCTACATGCCCACACTTAGGTGGAGATCAAAGGTGAATACACGAATAGCGTTAGATTGCTATAAAATGACCGATGAGCAGGCGTGGGACGGTATGTGTAGTGCCGCACGAGCCTCGGATTCCTAGTCCTTTTTCAAGCTATACTCTTCTAAAGTTTCAATATAAGCCGTCGTCGCTGAAAAAATTAGCAGTTGCTTAGCTCGGCTATGCCAGGATATGCGTAGCGTAGTTTTTCTAAGATTTCCTGGTTGTCTAGGATTAGCGGGATTATCCTGCTTAGCAGTAAAGGACATCTGGGATGCTTACCCTTGCGACGTCACTTGAGGTGACACACGTAGATCTACAGAGAGTGAAACCAGAAACAAGGGAGATGCACTTAGCCGCACTGCTTGTTACTTCAAATAAATATTTTTTTCGAGGGTTAAATCAATGAATTATCCATGAATTGTTGTTAGATTAGTTGTATTGGTGAAGCACATGAGTGGAAACAGTTTTTTTTTATAAAATTAAAGGAAGCTCAAACCCTGTGTTAGACGATGTCAGTTCTCCCGCGTCTCTGCTGCTGCCGACGGAGGGGATAAGATCAGAGGCAGAGACGGAGGAGAAGTAAGATGACATGCGTTCTTGGGAGATTTCTTCAATTTTAACTAACTGTTAGCGCATACGCACCTCGCGCCACACAGTCGCTATATTAGCCCTAGGCGGAGAGGAGAGCGGGGGGACCGGTCGCGTCATGCTATCCCATGGCATTCAGGGAGACCGCAGTGGGTAAACCTGCAGATGAGCTGGGTGTATGCACCGTCTGTCTTCCTCGTCTCCGCCTGGGATCGTAGCTCAGTCGCTACGAGAAAGAGCTCTCGCTCCATTTCTGCATTATTTCCAGGTTCGCTTCTTGGCGGCGGCAGTGACTCCTTGTATTTGTTCGCGGGAGTTTTGAGTTGACACCAACGCTTGAGACAAAACTTGGGGAGTCGAGGTAAAAGCTTCGCTTTATTAACAAGGCAGTGCTGCTAATGGCTGAGATGCGACATTATCTATAGTGCGGCCGAGGTATCCGTATCCTCCGGCATTTTATTATAAAGACTTGAAGCTAACTACTATATGGCATATATAGCAACTATATTGCAACTACTATATGGGTTGAGAAACCCACCGCTACCGGAATGAAATGCTCAAAAAGTCTGTACTTACAGGCTACTCTGCTGCTGGCGGCAAGTCTCTGCGTGCCGTCTTCTGGCTGCCTGTGACCATGGACCCCTTCGAGCCCTGGCATATACCGCAACCGCTTCCGCCAGCGTTGGAGGCTTCTTCCTCGTTCGTCTGGCAACGCGGCTCGTGTACTACTACCACTTGCACGGTCGGCGCGGGATATAAACACCAGCCAGCAAGCACTCACGTTAGGCACGCCACCGCTACTGGAATCGAATGCTGAAAAAGACTACTTGCAGGTCAGTTACAAAATCGGTGCTCGTTGCGTTCGGAGTAGCAATTATTGTCCTTTAGTGGTGTCGTGCCCATACGAAGTGATCGTTGCTAAGAAAACGCTAATGTCAGTGTCACCTCGCAGTGCCGGTGGCTTGTTATACATTTTGCTGTTACTGTGCGGCGATGTTGAAGCAAACCCTAGCCCAGTGGTTCTCTGCCATGACTGCCCCGGGGACCCCTTCCGGTATTCCGAAAGTCATGGGGGACCGTATACGATTGAGCATACGTTGATCGGTGTCATAATGTCAAACAATTTGCGTTTGCAGCTCACGTCGCCCACAAACTTATCCAATGCCCGCCTTTTCTGCTTGACTTTAATGACTAAGCGGGCCATAATGTCAAACAATTTCCTCTTGAATTTAAATTCTTTTAAATACCTATACGCTGCCTTTTCTCGGTCTGTATTTTTTTCCCTCTCATAGCTAGTGAGTTGTGCAAGAATGAGATGTTCAAATATGTGCTACGTGGAGAAACTAAAAGTACATGTAATGCGACGAAGCCACCTTTTTGAATTGCAAGCCGGTGCTGGCAAAATTGAGAAAAGAATGGCGGGGGGAAGTTTCGAGGGAGGCTTCGCGGACCCCTCAAATGCTCTCGCGGACCCCCTGCAGTCCGCGGACCCCCATTGCAGAATCACTGCCCTAGCCCAATGCGCTAGGCTGAAGCAGAAGCGTTTGATTGCGCCTTGACAGCCAATTGTATGCTTGAAACAGGACTTGTTTCAGTTTTGGCGAACGTTAAGACGCTCAAGGACACCCAGTAGACAATTCGAAACGACATAAATAGAACTTCTGGAAAAGTTGCTAATCCGGAATCTAACTCCTCTTCTTTGGGTACTTCTGTGATACAACAAACTAGAACTGCTATTGATATTGCCTACCAACTACAAAAAATTACCTCAAGGCGTGAGCACCCCGAAAATAGGCTACGGCGCTCAAACTTGCTGTTTTACGGAATTAAAAATAAAGAAAAAGAAGATTGAACTGCGTCCGAAAAGAAAATACTCGAGTTTTGTGCAGAAAAACTTATTATTGCTTCCACGGCAGCGCAGTTTGAGCGCGTGCACCGAATATGTCGGTTCAACGCGGACAAGAATAAGTCTATAATTGCTAAATTGCCTTTTTTAAAGATAAAAAAGCATTCTTTCCTCAGCTTGTAAATTGAAGGGGACAACCTTCGCTATACGCGAAGACTTTTCTTTGCCAGCTGGACAAGCAAGAAAAAAATTGCTTGAATTCACCAAGTCGCTAACAATATCATAGAAACTGTAGGTCGACAGGCTGTGTGTTGATAACGAAACATACATTTACGATAGGGCCAAAGATTCTGTTGTCACCTCAACTGTTTCTTCCGTTACACCATTTGTCAGTACAGTGTTTACCCCCCTCTTTGCACCCATCACGCCAACTCTCACTTCACCTCCGGCATAGCTAGACCGAACGTGCTGTCCTCTCCTTTTTATTGTTTCATTAATTTATTTATTTAGGTTACCCTCCTGCCATCAGGGGCATTATTTAGGGGAGAGGTACATAGCAGTATAATGCAAAAAAAATTAACAAACATAAAAGCACATGCAATGAGTGTACCACGAAAAATAGAAAAAAAACAAGATTCATAATATATTTCGGTGAGCTCATACGCGAACTAAAAGGCACACACCCTCGAACTACGACAAGAAATTGCATGTGGTAATGTTGCAGTGAAAAGATGGCCTACGAAAAAGATGAAGTTCACATAGGCTTTGATTCAACAGCACTCAGAAAGAAAACAATAAAAAATAACTCATCACTTAGAGTACACATTACTCAAACGTTGTTTAAACCAATCAAAGTTGTTTATATGCGCCAATGATTCTTGTAGATGGTTGCACTCTGATGCTGTGTTGGAAATAAAGGAATGGGAATACGCGGCAGTGTGCAAATGCTGAATGACAACGTTCCGCGAATGATCAATGCGTCGTGAAATGTAAGTTGGAGGAGTTATTGCTGTATTTTGTAGGCGTGCGTTTTGGTAACAAATTTTAAAGAATTCTCAAAGGCGCGCTACCCGACGACGCAAAGGTAGCCGATATAGTGATAAGCATTTTTAATGGCGGTAAGACAAGCTAGGTGGTTACAACTACCAGAAATATTACGGTACTGCATGGCTTTGGACCGCTTCCAGCGTTTCATTAAGTAGTTTAATGTGTGGCTCCCAAGTTGGTGTGGCGGGTAATCCTGTCGTTCAGCAGATGGCGATAACAGTTCATAAAATTTTGTAGCGCGGAAGGAATAAAATGTTGCTTGGGTTATTGCTTCTGGACAACACTGGGCATTAAGTCGTTAAGGAGAATAAATAGAAGCAAAGAAAGGAACGCACACACCGTACAGCAAAAAAGAACCCGATGGATGTAATTCGGGCCACAGAAGAAGAAAGTAAAAAAGAGAGACGCAGGCACAGTGCAGTTGTAAAGACGTTGTCAATAAATATTCGAAGGCGTTTCCCATTCAAAGGAAATACGCGAACTCAATGCTCAAAGAAATGTTTGGTTCATAATATTAATTTAAAGAGTATATGGGCGACTGCTAGCCGTGCGTTCAGCTGTTACTGGGGAGGCTAAGCTTGTTTGGGATCGTCTAGCAATTTGGACAGTTAATTAGCCGCTTAACAAAAACAAAGGCCCGTAAGATCACTTGCCTTGAATTTCGGTGCTTGGGTACTTCTGCCTGACTTGACTGCACCTACTAGCCGAGAAAAGTACTGAATTATATCAAATGTGTTTGCCGAGGGGGCTCAATGGCTATGGCGTTGCGGGGCTGAGCCGAATAAGGTGGGTTTGATGCCGGCTCTGTCTAAAGCGCTGTTACCCTATCCCGGACAAAATCGTGTAGACTCATCGCTTGCTCGCGTGCAGTGTGATCCTGAAATCTGAATGTGCTGTCTTAAAAAATTCTATTTCAAAGTCAGTGCTTTTGCTGTCTTGTTTCAATTTTCTTTCTGCTATTAAATGTTTTAAAACGAAATTCTAAAAACACACACTTATCCTACAAAGCTTTCCAATTTTTCCACGGCTTTGATGTTTCCAAATCGCAGTAATTGTGCTGCGATTGGGAACTGTGTGAATCACGAAAAAAGGAGTGCCTACAGAGAGACCCAAAATACAAATAAGACGCATCGTTTTTGTTTGCATTAGAGTCGAGATAAAATGTGCTTTCTGTTCACCCAACGATGACAGTGTCAGTGAGTTGAGTAGCGCGTTTTTTATTCACACCAGAGAGAGAGATAGAGAACTCTTTAATGTGGGTTGGATAGATTATCTTTGCTAGCGGCAGTGCTTGCTACGCCGGATGGAGATGATTACAATGCAGTGAAGTGTATGTGCTATATTGGGAAGGCAACATGTGACAGAAAACAAAAGGTAAATAAAAAATGGCACGCAATGCCGGAATACTATAAACATATATACACGTTCACTGAATTGCAAAGCCTGGACTTTGTGATACATTTTATGACTATGCTTGAGATTGCTTCAATTTGGCTGTACAAACCAGCTGGAGTAAGGGCCGACGGGAATATATAACTCATATTCGCGTGCCAGCTGCTATAAACAGAACTGGATTGAACTTAGTTGTGTCGAGCCACATACTTGAGGTGCATTCTTGGAAACGCCCCGTCGGAAATAGGCCATGAGAACCGACGACTAAGGCACGAGTCGTTGCACCAGCTAGCGAGAGATGACCCCAGAAGTAGAGTGTACTATAAGTTTTAGAGTGGCCCGACTCACCCGGAGAGGTGCTGGTTTCGCGCAGAAAATAGCGGCGGCGCTGTAGTCGACGACCATTGAAAGCGAAAGCGGCGACTGGCCGCGCGCCGGGCCGGCCGCGCGCGCGCCCAGTCGGGCCAGGAAACACACTGCTGCTTTACGCGCGGAGCGCTCGATATTTGTTCTGCGGGTCGTCCAATTGCTTAAATATACTGTAGGTGCAGTGGACTGTGGGCAACGAAATAAAAAATAAACGCTGCAGCTTATTTTGCGTTAGTTTTGCCTTTCCCGCTCGAAAACAACGAAAAATGTGGATTTTCCTTTGGGGCACCATTCGTATAGCAGATTGTAAATAAAGTTTTTGCAGCGACATTTTCGCTATTCCAATTTCCCATAAAAAGTATTTTGCGTGAAATTGCCTGATATGAATCAGTTCATGATTGCTTTATGATTGTGTCCTTATTGTGCTGCTTGATAGACATAATTGGTCGGCGCAAATGACACGAAAAAATATCCTGAGGACTGGGATGATAGCTTCTTAGAAGAATTTCTTACTTATTGTCTTGCAATTTACGCTCTGACAGATAGTATGCGGGTTAATATCATCAGTTGCGTGTGTTTTTTGTTGCATGAGTTGTTATTATAGCAGTATTTAAGCAGTGGCTCACTTAGGATAATTACGGGTCACCGTGGTGGCCGAACAGAGAATGACACCCGCGAGCAAGATACCTTTTTAACTAAAAAGGGGTTAGCCAGCGGCTAGCTCAGTGGTCCCAATGAGCGTCTTTCGTAGAACTATTCCCGCAACGTTCTATTAATCACACCACCTTTCGCCTGATTCGGGTCAAGAAAGGAGTTGAATAAAATTAACACAAATTTAATTCACAAGTATGCAAGAGTACAATTACACGCACATAAAACAAATACAAGACATAGATCAAAAAATATACAGACCACGACAAAAAAAGAAGTATAACACGTCTTCTATAGAGGTAAAGATTCAAGAACGCTAACATGGAGGTTCAAATTAACGGAACTGAAAAAAAATACACATTTTGTTTCAATTCCAATAACCCAGCAAATGAAATGTAACGCGGGAAATCATACACAAAGTCTACGCAGGTAAAGCTTTAGGAATTACACTAACATGGAGATTTAAATTGACAAATTTTTTGGGCCCAAAGCGTTTTCATAACTCGCCCTCGACCCTTAGCGACGGCTAAGTTTAAGGTGTTGCTCCCACCTTCGCATGTAATCACGGAACTTGTTTAAACCTTTTATATAGAAGTGAATCAGTGTCACAATGTATACAGAACCCAACCAAATTTGCTGTCAAGGTCTCGCGTGCTGGTAGGAACCACCGCCGTTTAAGGTGTTTGTTGGGAATAAGGGCTGCAGCACATCCATAACGCTGTCATGGTGGAGCTCCTTGTCGCTGAAGCAACTGGTGAAAACGCCCTAGAGATGGCTAATAAAATTTAAAAAATGCACAGAAGTCCCCCAACTTACAAGATGTAGTAAAGACAGCGACATCGTCCCCTGGCATGCAGGATTGGTCCTGCAGACTTGGCGTTTTCAGTACACACTTCCTTACCAGGTTCCCGCAATATGCGACATAGCAAGTTACTAAAATAAGAAAGCCCACTAAGGACAGTACAAGCATCAATGGTACACTCTTAGGCAAAAAGGACTAAAATAGGGACTAAAATACAGCCGTTAGTCTTCGCGGGCACCGTTCATCTTCAAAGGAGTATCTGCGGCAGGTACGTGCCGTGTGCATAAATTCGGACTAACTGTTCGTCCCCGCCGATCTATAAGGAGTAACGGGAAGACGAAACGCATGCAGTTAGTCTCTTTGCTGCGTCGTTAATCCCCTAATGGCGTCGTCGTTGCCCTTTCGCGCATATGTCTGCGAACAGTTTTATATTTCCAAAACACAAGGAATTGCAGTCACTGGGTGCTTTAGATGGTGCCACGAGAGAAAATATTGATGTTAGTTATAAGAAAATTGCCTAGGGTTAGTAGAGCGGCGGGTAATGGCAAGGAGCGGCGAAGCGCGATTGTCATACGCTTCTCGGTGAGGTTATGTTGATACGCTGTGTTGCATTCGATTCGTGCGAGATAATAACGGCCAATGAAAGCTTTCAAGCGCCTTAACAGTAACTCAAAAAATTTGTGACAGTAGCAAAAGTGGATTCCTGAGCGTAATGAATATGTATAGTTTAACAGACTAGAAAAAACGCATGTTGCTGATGACAACTGCAAAACAAAAATGCTCGCTACAGGTAAGCGTCTCGAAGTTATCTTTACACTCGGTACATAATTCCCTTGGGCACCAAAGCTATGCAATGCTGCAACTGCTGTAAAACCCGCTTGCATTTCCCAGTCGGAATCGTCTAGCGACGCGAATTTGAAGAATTCAGGCTAAGCAACACCAAAATTTCGCTTTCGGCGATGCAGGAAAATATGGCATGTTTTCTTATTCTGACACTCACACAGACGACACCTTTCACATACGTTACATAGAGCACTTAACATATGTATCGAACACTAAGAAAGCACTTAGCTTGCGCTAATTTGTGCGGAAACAAATGAGTCGTCCGATCGCCCAGCTACCTATCTCAACTAGGCGACGACGAGTTGATTGTTATTTACGAAAAAAAACTGTGGTTGTAAAGCTCTACTTCGAATCGAACTGAGCAATAGACCCTAAACCTAGCAAAGCGCTAAGCGCAAGGCGCAAAACGCGGTCACCTTCGCTTGCACAGATAGAAATTCGGGCACCAGTTGCAATGGATCTGTTGCGTTATGCACAGAACTACACGCTGTACACTTGAATATTATCTGCCGCTGCAACCCCGGTGGGGTGGTCTAGGGATAGCGCGTCGGGGTTTCCCTTTTTATAATTCCGGGGGGTCAGGGGTTCGATCCGTGCCGGTGCTGGCGTTTTTTTTTTTTTTCTGCACTCTACGCAGTTCGTCCTTGGGGAGTATCGGAACGGACCATCCGGGTGGGGGACTAACCGTTCGTCCCCGCGCAGTTTTGTCCCCAAAGGGACTAATGATTGTGGCAGAGGCCGTTAGTCCCCGAAAGGACGAACTTTTAGTCCTTTTTGCCTAAGAGTTGTAGGGTATCCCAGAAGAAAGTTCTTGGTATTTTCGTTCCAAATAGGAACGTAAAAAAAAAGTAAACTTTTTGCAACCTGTAGAATGCGCGCCCCGCCGCTTTTGCTTCATGCGCAGAGTCAAGGAGGGGAAAGGAAAAACATTCCCGGTGCCCGTCCGTCAAATTATTCCCTCGTTAACTTGAACTCTGCTACCTAAAAATATCTTCTCGAGACAATTTTTCTCACCGTGTGTTTACCTCCAATAGGCCCGCTTTATCTCGAAACGTTTTTTTCGGAGGATCACGGATGTCACGAAATACTGGCAGAGAGCACACAAGGCAAAGTCCTCTGCAGGCAGCTGATAAAGTCTCCGTTCGAATGATTACTCCCACTACTTGCCGAAAGCGGTCGTGAAGTGGAAGTTTACGCGGATTACGCGTCCCCGTTACCGGAATGCTGTCTGGCGCGTACATCATCGAGGTGGCTGTGGACGACACAGCTGATCATTCGGGCGAGGAGGAGCCTCCAGAAGTGCCTACAACGGCAGAGACACCATACATGCTGCGTCTGCTTTGTAACAAAGTAGAATGTATACGACCACCAATTCATGCGATGCATTGCGCAGCTCAGGTGGGATGCTTTTCTGGGATGCAGATGCGAACGCGAAAGAGCCGAGCGCAACACAGTGTTTTCTTCTGCAATGATAAAAGTTTCTTTTTCCTGCGAAATATTTTGCCTTTATTACGAAATCTTCCCTGCGCACTTTGTTAGCAGCACTATAGGTGTTATTTCAGGGACCTGGCTACAACTATTCTGGATTTGACTTAACTCGAAACTCCGCGCTTATCTGAAAATTTTCAGCTAACTTTACGACTTTGGGTTAACGAGATTACTGTATATCAACAATTAACGCTTTCAGAAAACGCATAAAAATGAGAAAGTATCGTTGTGGGGGGGGGGGGTCGATAATTTTATATCGAGTCGTGCTAGTTTTCAATTTGCTCAAGCGAGTATATAACGTTTCTGCGTCTACTTTCTAAATTAGCTGGCCAAAGATGCAGGTTCGATTCCCGGCCGTGGCCGCTTTTGCGATGGAGGATAAAAGCGAAAAACGCCCGTGTCTTCCAGATTTCGGCGCAATCCTAGGTGGTCAAAATTAATCCGGAGCCCTCCAGTACCGCTTGCCTCATCGGCTGTGAGCGCCGGTGCGTTAAAGCTCATATTCCAACATAAATCAGCTTCACAAGCGCAAAACACCGCAGCGAGCAACGCAAATATTCCCGCGCGCAGGCTGGGAGCTGGTGCCGGGGAGCGCCGGCTGTTCAGTTGTCCACGACAGCAGCGCCGCCGCTATAGCGGTTTATTTTCTGCGCGAAAGTCAACTCGGCGGAGCAATGGCAGAGGCCGCCGCTCGTGCCACTCTAAAACTTGTACACTCTACCAGGAGTGTCTGATAGGTGACCGGTAAAAAGCGCAAAGGCTCAGGGTCGTCTTTGTTCTTGCCACTTCCGGTTCGAGATCTCGCCTGGCCTCCCGTACGCCGACGGCTTTTACGCGCGCGTGTGCGTGTTGTTTATTCGTCCCAGAGTGCTTACCTTTCAGAGGAGCCCCTAGTAGAATTCATCGTTGTTATTCATCGAATGCGCGAGGCATGAGCGTTTTTGTTTTCGATGGAAAAAGACAAACAACCAACACACGTTCGTGTGAAAGCCGCTGGCCTACGGGAGGCCAGAAGAGCTTTCGAACCGGAAGTGGCGGGACTCCGCAGGAGCAGACAATGCACCCATGAGCCTTTGCGCTTTTTACCGGTCACCTATTGCAGGCAAGCAATACACTGGTGGTGGGCTTGAAAACCTTCCTGACACTGGACAGGCAGGGCCATCTGTTGTACCAAGCTCATAGCTCCTGAGCAGCACAAGTTTGCACCTATGACTAACAGATGTCCTCACTTGTGACTTACTCCGACGAGTGCTACAGCTGCAGGCTTTCTCCATAGCTTTCTCCAGTTCATGCTGCTGAACAGACTACGCCATCTGTGGTCGGGTGCACACGACACACGCTCGATTGCAGGGACCTTTGCAACTACGAAAGAGAGATGGCCCTGCAATGCTGGCTCACTTAGGGTGCCTCGAGGCCAACGCTGCCACCGCAGGCGCGCAAATCGAGGCACCCTATGATCACTCGCGAAGCGCGCGTGCGCGCGAAGATTTAATAGCGCCAACTACTAATACCACGTTTTAGGTGCGGATTACCTTAGGACCGCAAAACGTCCGCCCGCGTCAGTGGCATAGCATTTAAAATCGCAAAAAAATTACACAGGTGCTGGCAGGATTCGAGCCTGTGCCTGGTAGACCAGACAGGGTACCCAATAGTCCAATGGCTTACTCCCTCGCCTGTAGCGGTGTGGAGAACCTTAGCACTTCCGAATGTCCGTCCGTGTCCATCTGTCCGCACACCATCATCAAGCGAAAATCAAGCGAAATTCAATTTGAGCCATAAGTTTCAGTTTCATTTAGGGAATAATCAAGGTGCAACTGGCGGCTCAAATCGAATGATGGCCGGGCGCATAGCGGATGGCAGTCGGGGCTGAACTTGGATGTCATTTCGAGTCCGAGTACTCTGCACCAGCACCATCATACGCGGAGTGAAGATGCTGCCATTTTTATAGGTGTAGGTCGCAACCTCTCTAGCTGCAATTCTTCACCTGTGGTTGGTACGATGGCGTCCGCGTTCCCGTTAACAGACTCCTGTGGTGACTGCATTTCTACGTTTAAAGGCACGTTATGGTCGGTGAAAGAATGTTGGACACATCGCACCCTCGCACGTGCCCTGAACCTAAGCACAGTCTAGCTGACGGTATTACACTTTCTGATCTTCTTCGCTACAGCTTTAGACTACCTGATGAAGTACTTATGTGCAAGCACACAATGGACAGGCAGCAAGCGTGGTTCCCGTGCTACCTGTGCGGGACGGCGACCGGGTATTCGGCTTGACACGATCAGCGCTTCCTGCCAGGACGTCTGATCGAGCATTTGCTTCACGCGCAGCGGCCGCCATTCATGGCCATTACCGAACGTCAGCGGCAGTTCTTGCGGGTATGCCGCAGCAGCACGTACAGCAACTCGCTAGGAACGAAGATTTGCTGTTTTCCGAGCCGCCTATTAGAAACAGAACGACGTCCACGCTTAGTCGGGGTATCGTGACGGAAAAAATAGGTTTTACAGGGGCCATAAAGACACAATAAGCATTTGTTTCATGAAAGAGGCCGCTGTGTAGAATTAAAATTGATAACAACCCTAGTGGGAACTTAACAAAGGAGCAGATGACATCTACGCTAAGGTGTTAAGATGCGTGACGCGATAGCGTTATTTCGTAGTCGAGGAAGCGTTTTGCAACGTCATTAGAGCGTTTACCACGTAAGCGTTCTAGGCACTGATAACCACGGACTAGAACTAGTGTAGCTGTAACGGTTTTTATTCAGCGTGGCAGAAGTAACTCAGTGGCATCTACAATTGTGTGGTCAAGATGAGGGCGCGAAAAGTTGTGGCTGCGGGTGTTCGCCAGTTTGAACGAGAAGACGACCGTGTCAGTGTTTAAAAGTATTGATTCTCTAGCGTCGTGGCGTGACTGAATATTTTTATTATAACATGCTCAAACGCACGCACGCATGCACACGCACAGGCACACACACACGCACGCGCACGCACACGCACACGCACACGCTCACGCGCACGCTCACGCGCACGCGCACGCACACACACACACACGCACACGCACACACACACGCACGCACACACACACATGCACACGCACACGCACACACGGACACACGCGCGCACACGCGCGCACACACACACACGCGCACACACGCAAAGGCAAGCACGCACGCAGGCATGCGCACGCGGACGCGCGCACGCACACACAGGCACAGACACGCACGCACGCTCACACGCACACACTCGCACGCACACACGTACGCACACGCACACGCGCACACGTGCACGAACACGCACACGCACACACACATACACGCTCACACGCACACACGCGCACACACACACGCACACACGCACACGCACACACACACGCCCATACACACGCACACACACACACTTGCACACACAAACCCACGCACACTTGTGCGCACACGCACACACGCACACAAATGCACATGCACACGCACAGACGCATTCATGCGCGCACACGCAGGCACACGCGCACTCATGCGCACACACACGCGCGCACGCGCACGCCCGCGCACACTTCCAAGCGCATGCACGCACGCACGCGCGCACACACACATAAACACTGACGCACACGCACACACGCACGCACGCACCCATGCACCCACGTACCCACGCACGCACACGCACACACACACACACGCGCACACACACAGGCACACACGCGCGCACACGCGTGCACACACACACACACGCTTATGCACACGCATACGCAAACACACACGCACACACGCACACGCGCACACGTACACGCACATGCACACGCACACACACACGCACGCGCGCACACGCACACACGCACACACGCGCCCATACACACACACGCGCACGCGCACACTCGCGAACGCACACGCACACTCTCGCACACGCACACGAACACGCACACGCACACACACGCGCGCACACGCGCATACGAGCACGCGCACACACGCACGCACATGCACGCACTGACAAAGACACACACAGACACACACAGTCACACACGTAAACACAAATGCAACACGCACACGCAGATGCGAGAAGACGCAAGTTTCATTGTTTAAAGCATTAATTCTCCAGCCTCGTTGCATGACTGAACATCATTATTATAAAACACACGCCTGCGCACACACGCGCTCACTCGCGCGCATGGGCATACTCACGAACTCACGTACGCACGCACGCCCGCATATACGCACGCTCACACGCATGCGTGCACACACACAAACACACACACACATGAAAGAGTGCTTTGTTGGAATAAAATTAATAACTTTAGCTGGAACTTTAAAAAGTTGCAGATGACATCTACGCTTAGGCCTTAAGATGCATGACGCGATAGCGTTATTTTGGCACCAAGGGAGCGTTTTTGTAAGATATGTAAGGAAGATGGCTGCGTTAGGTATTCGGCAATGCATACTGAAGAAAACGATACACTGCAGAAACCATCTGAAGAACAAGGCAACTGACAACGACAATCGAATGACTAATGTTCAGAACTTCAGAATGAAGCGAAAGCCTCCAAGACACTATTCTGAGATCGCGGCAAAAAAACGTGAACAGCTTATATCAGGGTACAAGACCGTCGAAGACGGGCTTCGAATTTCGACCTGGCTAGCTACGTGGACTGCATCGACAGACGCAACGTGTGCTCAGAAGACGGCCGCACTGACTGTTTCGCTGTCTGACTGCCACATTGGATCGAACTGAAATGAACATATGTACGCAACGGACACGGACTGAAAATAGTTTCGCTGTGGCCGGGGAAGTTGTAGAAACTTTATAGTTGTCATCTTTGCTGCACCGATGAGGTTATTATAATGGGTGCCTGTCATCAAGCAGGAACAGCTCTCCCTAGAGCTGCTTCCTCTTCGTCTCATCGCCATTGTGTAACTAGAAGCACCATCGCATCACTGGGAAATCTCGGCCCTTGGCCTTTCGTCTAATTTATGCTATATACATTTTGAAGTGCTGATATTGAGTGTAAAAGTCGGATTCCTCATGTTTGATTTGTTTACAAATGCGTACTGATAGCTTAAATTCCCACGGCTGCCTAATTTTAAGCAATTGAAGCTTGGAAAAGGCAGGTGGGGTCGCTTACGAGTTAATGAAGTTTTCAGTTTACCGGACTGACAGTCATTGTAATGCTATCATCCGTTTCGTGATCGTTGTTGTGGTGGTTCTACTTACAAGCAGGGGTGCTGTGACATTGCACCAGTGCGGACATAGTTGACGGTATAGGGTTTTATGAACCACTTGTCTGATTGTACATGACAACCTGATGGATCTTGACACGTTTGCATGCACCGTATGCACACGCCGCGTGACCAACTCAAACAAATTTGTATGAAGAAGTATGCTCTATAACATATTTTGAAAACCCATATTCACACTTCATACTTGCTTCATATTCACCCCTTTTTTTCTATGCTCGCGTTTCAACTCGCGTTTCAACAATGAGACATGCGCTTGAGGTGCATGTATACACCGTGACAAATATTTATCAGAATGGGACGAGCTAATTACAATGACAAACCGACTGCGATAATAAATTATATCCTAGGCACACAATTTCCGGCAAGGGCGGGAAATAAGTATTATTAGTTCTCAGTTCAGAATAAACACATTCCTATAACGCATGAAACGTTTGAGGTAGTGTGGCGCAGTAGATGCTGAGGCGTTGAAAATCCGTGGGTGTCGTTGGCTTCTTGGCACCTGTAACGGGGTGGACCACGTCAGACAGTCGATTGAATGCGGGGCCGATGAGATGCTAGGAGACATGGGAACACTACATTTCACAGTCAAAGCGGGCGATTTAAAGCACGGTCGACGATCAACTCTTAGCAGGGTTGTCTCTGCCTGCTCTCTGGGTTTCGCGGCATCCTGACGACGGCCTCCGCTGACCACGGCTGCGCATCATTGCAGGCCGCCTTCCGAACCATGCTCTTCCGAACGCATCGTGCTTCTTCACTCGTCAGGTTCCCTTATTCTTCTTTTTCTTCTCCCATCAGTTTTAGGCTTCCGGCTACACTGCCAGAAGAATAAAACCTATGGCGAAATCCATACAGTTTCACACTAACTCTATATTGATGGTGGTTGTGTTTTCTGGGAGAAGAAAAGGAAATGAACTGGGGATATTTTTGTGTTAGTGAGGAAGCTGACGTGTACACAACCCAGTGCGGGGGAAGGGAACTTCAGCGGGAGTGAAATGATAAAGTAGAGAGACAGGCAGATAAAGATATAAAGAGAGGATAAATAATAAGAGATAGCGCTGTCAGTCCGGTCACACAGTCAGTAACTGCAGCCAGGGTTGCAGCCGCTGTGTGAGGCCGGTCATCTCCTTGTAACGGAGCAGATAGGCGAAGACTTACTTCCCGTTGGGTTGCCTCAGGCCCCTTTAGTTACAGAAGGTTCTCCATGCTGGCGCTGGAAAGGCCTCCACGCTGGAGAGCTCAGTGGAGCGTTACTCGCAGCGCGGCATGGTGGGGGCAAAAGCAGAGTAGGTGCTCCAGCTTATCTACTTCCCAACAGTACGCATATGTAGGGACGTCCCGTTGTCGGTGTAGGCGCTCCGGCACAGTGCAGCAGTCGAGCCACATGCGGAGCAGCAGGCAGCGGGCGTCTCTGCTGATGCGTTCTCGAAGCGGCCACGGTGCCGGGTCCCTCGCAACCCGAGGGTCAAGGGGCATCAACTGCACAATGTGGGCCAGGGCATTGTGGGCCTCGCCGAAGGCGGTGACGTCCCGAAAAACTGTGGCTCTCTCCTGGTAGGTGTTCCTGGCTACGGCGTCGCGTCCTCATTGCCCCGGATGCAACTGTCCAGCAGCCAGTGGAACCGCCGGTCACCGCGTCGGAAGGCCACAGGGTGCAGCTTTGCTGCAACAGAGCGCTCTATGTAGCCGCTGCTGTTGGTAGGATGGTCGGCTGCGTGCAGCTGCAGCAGGGTGGCCTTAAGGACGTGAGGATGACCGCCCCGGGGTGGCCCTGAGGCAGCGTTGTACACGTTTCTCTAAAATAGGAACGAAAGCTCGCTCCTCGTTCCTTCCTTTTTTGGAGCGAGTTCCCCTTACAAGTTCCTTTATTGCGAGAGGAACCCGTTTTAGTTCCACTACAAAAAAATGAAATGGGTCGTTACATTAACGTTACATTACATTTTTTAAAATAAAATATGGTGTCGAATAATCATGAGACGAAATAAAGTGAGAAATTTAAAACTCACACCGAACTCCGTATATTATATGACTAGGAACACCACTGGCAGCCGATTATATGAAGATCAATAGAATCGAAAGAAACGATCCTAGCCGATTTTTTGCAGAGAGCACCGGACAAACGCCAGACTCATCTAACCGCGATTATGGTGCTCGTCTATCTTTGGAGCACCAATAATTGAATTGGATTGGATTAATTTGAATTGTATCGGATTGGATTGCATTGTAATTATATATACTGCACACACGTCACCGACTCATCCCTCCTTCCATATCATCCCAAATCCGTCTATTCGCTGACGATTGTGTGATTTGTCGTCCTATTAACTGCCGTAACGACTCCCAAATCCTTTAAAATGGTGTAATAACTATTGAAACCTGGTGCCAAAATTGGCTCATGACTCCGAACATTAGGAATACATCCGTCATTCCTTTACATCGTAGGAAGCCTCATCCGGCTCCTCCATTCTTTTTTTCTGGTTCCGAAATATCCCCCGTGAATTCCTTCAAATATTTAGGTATAAATATTACGCTAGGTCTTACTTGGTCGTCACACATAACAAACATTTATAACGAAGCAAACAAAGTTATTGGATTCCTAAGAAGAAATTTATGACTTGCTCCTCCTTCTGTTAAACTTTTAGCGTATCAAACACTAGTCCCTCCGAAACTTAAATACGCTTGCGCCGTCTGGGATCCACACCAATGTAATCTATCCAAACATTAGAATCTGTCCAAAATAGAGCATCTAGGATTATATATTCAGATTACTTGCGCCGCTCAAGCGTTACTAATCTAATGATCAAAGCCAATGTTCCCAACCTTGAACTGCGACGCAAAGCCGCTAGATTAGTTCTATTTCATAATTTTTTCACACACTGTCCGACGCATCTGCTATCATGCCCGCGCAACGCATATCTTCCCGCACTAACCACCAACACACAGTTTACCCTGCGCATGCCCGCACAACTGTTCACCTTAATTTATTCTTAGTCTTGCTGTTGTCACTACAGTGTTCATTCCTTCTTTATTTCCTTTTCGTGTTGCTTCTTGTTAAAATGTCACTTTTTTAGATGTTACAACCTGGGCGTCCGCATTGTCACTTGAGTGTTATTTCCGTTCCTTTTTATTTCCTTTTTTGTTGTTCCTTGTTAAACTTGTGATTATTGTTACTTTTTATGAAGTTGTTGAAACCCTGATGTACGCCGTCACCTGAGTGTTGATTCCTGTCTTTTAAATTCCTTTTTTGTTATTCCTTGTTACTTTTTTCTGAAGATGTGGAAACCTTGATGTACGCCCCCCCCCTCATGTAATGCCTCCGGGCCCTTAAGGATGAATAAATGAAATGAAATAAAATGAAATTAATGGTCAGACAGCGAAGGATTGGAATGACCTACTGCCCCACGTCGTGCACCACTACAGCCCCATACTTTTCAAAACGCACGTCGAAGAAACCCTGTATAAAATGCCCACCCCTCATGTAACACACCGCCCTGTGTTTTTTGAGGTATAATATTTAAAAAAAAAACGAAAACCGAAAGGTTTGTCTATTTGTCTGTCCAGATTTGCTTTGTTAGATTTTAGCCTCCAGAGGCGTCAATTTATGCCCGTTACAGGAATATCAAAGCATTCCATCTCTTTCTAAACCCTTTACCTAAAACGCAAAAGAACAAAATCAAAACCGCAAAAAGTTAAGATCTGACTAACTTGAAAGGAAACGCGCCGAATGCAGCATGAGACGATTTTTGTAGCGTAAGCTACACTGGCCGAGGGTCAGTAGTTTGGCGTATAGACCCTGAAGGGCCGTTCCGCGCAAGCGCGAGGAGCATAGGGTTCGATTGGGTTGGATTGAATGTGGAATGGATTAGACTGGGTTGGATTAAATTGTATTGTATTGGATTGGATTGGAAATCCAATCTCATTGGAGTACGCGTGTGTAGAGAATAGGTGACCGGTAAAAGGCGCATAGGCTCATGGGTGCATTGTCTTCTCCCGTGGAGCCCAGCCGCTTCCGGTTCGAGAGCTCTCCTCGCCTCGCGTAGGCGGGCGGCTTTCATGCGCGCGTGCGCGTGTTGTTTATCTTTTTCCACAAAAAAAACAAGCGCTGATGCATCGCACATTCAATGAATGACAACGACTCATCCTACTAGGGGCTCCCCTGAAAGGTAAGCACCCTGTGGCTAATAAACAACACGCACACACGCGCCTGAAAGCCGCTGGTGTACGCAGGCGTAAGGGAGGCCAGGCGAGATCTCGAACCGGAAGCGGCTGGAGCAGACGACGTACCCATGAGCCCTTGCGCTTTTTACCGGTCACCTATTGAGTCTGCGCATTCCAGAGGAGTGATGTCATAGCCGCGACAGGCGCACTGGCGCCGGCGCGTGCCCAGCTGTGCGGCTCCGTTGCGCAGTAGCCAAGTCTGACGCTGCCCCGGAGCCACTCGATAGCCGTTTCACATGGCTCCAGGAGAGCCGTGCTGCGCATGCGCGAGGAGCAGTGATCTGACTGGACTGGACTGAACTGAACCGGACTTGACTGGACTGTACTGGATTGGATTGGACTGGACTGGACTGCACCGGATTCGATAGGATTGCATTGCTACGTTTTTGCTACGTTTTTGCTGGCATAGCCGAGCTAAGCGACTGTTAATTTTTCCCTAGATGGTCACTCGGACCATTGTTTGCGGTAACAATTTTTCCGGGACCACTTTCTCGGGAACCATTTTTTGCGGGGTCATTTGTGTGTTTCCAGTACAACACATATGGCACTTTCCTCTTCGGTTTTACAAATGCGGAGTTAGGTTAGTGCGCTTCAGATGTGCAGATATAAAGTTACTCCCTTGCTGGAACATAATTAAAGTTCTTGCATAAGGAACTATGTGAAAAGGAACAATACATAGGCGTTTAATGAATGACTATTCAGTATTGCAGTTTATTTAAAATACTTCACAGGCCTTTTGCAGAGAATTCAGTAAGGAGGTTACAAAAGTGAAGCTTTGCTAATCATACCGCACATATTGTGAGTAATACAACACAGCAGAAAAAAGTAAAGTCTACAAGGTTCGCAATACAAGTTTAAGTCGGAATACGATAACAAGAAGAAAAATAGAAGTCCAAAGCGTAGTCACACATCAAATCTATGCGCAAGAATTACAAAATATACCGAACTCAATCAGAGTAGTAGATAAGGGAAACAACAGATAGCCATATATATGTACGCACAAATCAGTTGCTGGAGTTAGAAATACGCGTTAGGAAAAGCACAATAAATACCGCGGAGCCTAATCACGTGCTTAGAATCCATTTACACTATAAAAGAATCAAGCTCAGGTTGAAAAAGACATTAATGAAACTCTGAACGCTGGCCATCCACGTTTGGGCGGCCTCTCTCAGTTATTGTCCATACGGTACGCGACGAAATTGTGTAGGACAATGACGAAATTCCTTTCCTTTGTCAACACTACCCGCGCAATACAACGGGCCCTGGTACTCCCGTCTAGCCACTCCAGCCAGATCGGCGACAGACCGCGCCGTGACGAACTGCGTGCATATTCTGTAATTTCGAGCAGTCCAGCATCCCGAGACACTGCTGCGCGCCCAGCCCTATTGATAGCCGGTGAACCTTCGAATGACCTCACCACGAGCGCAACTCCCACGACAGCAACGCACTCGCGCGTCGCTCGCACTAATGCGGTATTTACCCCTGACAATATACAGATATGGTGGTTTCAGAAGGGTCCTGCAGGCCCACCCCGCAGGGACGAATTCTATAGCCCAGACGCGCAACCTGGCCTCTGCAGACAAGCGATGAAAGGTGAAAAGCATTCGCGCGGCTGCGCTATTCACCCGTCGCATTATGCAGAAGCTCAACCGGCATGAAAGAAGCACAAGCTGCGGCCCACCTCGTGATTATACTGCTGCCTTAGACTTTCGAGGAAACACGTTCCGCTGAAGGGCGCGGGCACATTGGCCTGCTTGAAGGAAGAGAAACACAGTAGCGACTTATAGATTGTTATACTCGAGCCTCGGCATCAAAAACAGCCAAATCCTAGCAATGTAACATTTGCAGAAGGAACGCCATTTCTGCCGTTCCTTCATAAACATAACGAGTTACCGTTACATTTCGACCGACCCTTAATAAAACAGCGGTGTTCCTCCGTTCTTCAAAAAAGGAACTAGTTCCAGGAACGCCGTTTCTTGGAACGCCGTTTCGTACAATACTGTCTTGAGGCCCCCTCTCGAGGAGGAGGACGGCGGTAGCCAGGTGCCGTCCTGCAACCTGCGCCAGTGGGGAAAAGGTGCGGAAGGGCAAGCGGCAGCTCCGGTTTGCTCCAAGCTCAGGCACCACGCATGCGACCGCCCCTTCGCACAACCTTTTCATAAAGCCTGATTTTTTCTTAGTCCGACTGAGCGCGACATGGTCTGACTCTGCCTGTCGGGCCCTTTTGGAGAGGCCCTGTCGGGCCATTTTGGATGCCGATGCCGAATTCGCTGGGTGAGCGAATTCATCCGGCTCAGCCGTCCGCCTCGGCCATCCAGCACGACTTGGCTCCGCCCATCGCTCATCTTCAACATGGTGGCGGCGATCTGCGAGGACGGTGTACGTCGCACAACGTGATTGTGATATCAAAACCATCAGCACTTGCAGAAGTTACAACTTACCATGCCGGTCGTGAGTCGGTACTCTGATACGCGTTTATCATTGGTCTCAGTGAACTCTTCGCGCTTTGTGCGGAGCTGAGGCAAAAAGGCACCAGTACCAGCGTCTGCAGTGTGGTGCGCCGTGTTTTCGTTTTCTATCAAGTGTGTAGTGATATGCTCGTCATGATCATCTGCAAATATGAAATATACATACAACACGACATGGCCACCAGCGCGAGACGACCGCTTAGTCTAGTTCATCGTGGCCCGGCTGACGCGTGCTACGAATTGTGCTCGGAGCTGTAAAGGTTTGTCACCGCGCTTGGATCACCGATAACGTTCAAAATACGATCACTGTGAGTGAAAGAACGTGCTGTGACGGTCAGCGCGTGTGTACAGTGCAAGTTTTCTTAAGCGTGTACGCGGTTCTGTTATTTACGTTTGACTTATCGCAGTTCGTCTCTCGCAATCTGCCGTGTGCCCTGAAATCCATTAAAATGCGATTGACCTGGGTGGTACGTCGCAGGTCTCCCGGAGGTTATTGTTTGTGTGCAGCTTTTTTGCCGCATTTTCTGATACTGCAAGAAACACGCCGCATCCGGGAGATGCATCGTTTCCATCATTTTCCCTGTGTATATCTACGCATTTGGTAGGGATGTGTGGCGGGTTTTCGGCGTTTTGAAATGTGGGGGTGTTCCTAGTGGTTTGTGGCTGCCGGTAGACTGCGGCGTTCCCAAACATGCGGCGTGAGTGCTCCGCTAGTTCGCCTATTCCAGTGCCCGCGTGATGTGGTGCAATTGTGCTTTGTTCGAGCACCAACTACACTGTGAGTCCAGGCTATTTTTCTCGCGTTCAGTACTGCCTTGGTTACGTGATGTGTGCTTCATGTGAGGTGCTGTTCCCGTTCGGGACTAACTTGACTTTTCGAGGTCATTTCACGTGCAGCCGTTGCTTGTTTACACATGCCGCGTATAGGCACTAGGTAAAGCCAGCGCAGCCATGCACCATTATTCGAAAAAGGTCCTTCACCAATGAAGCACATAGTTATTGTTGATGTAATCATGCAGTCATGACAGATGCATGTAAGTAGTCTTTATATACCATGTTCCTCAAAAGAGTTGTAACATGAACATTTTCAAATGCACATTTACATTTTTGTTATAGTTGTTTCCCTTGAGCCACAGCAAAGTTGGCTACGCTGTGGCCTTCCCTGAACTCTTAAAATGCCAGCACTATCAATCTTCAGTGAATATTGTTAAAGCTGATTCGGGGTAATTCGTGTTCCGAAAGTGACACACGTCACTTCTTTTCAGAAGCCTTCTGTTTGCTCCCAACGTACCAGTATCGCTTGATTAAGCTCGTTGGATATGAGGCAAATTCGTTGCTTGTCATTTGCTTCTGGCGATGAACCGAAAAACCCCAGCCGTGACTCTGATTAGCTTTGTGAATTTTCCAAAGTGTTTCAGATTGATCACACCTAAATTGGCAGTTGGCGACGTCACCATTGCCATTGATGTTCTTTTCTCCCTTTCCCGTAGTTCGATTTCACCGTAGGTCACTTTTGAAACCACTCGAGACCAGTTCGTGTGCGGGACAAAACCAGCGAGCGCTGCTCCACTACAGTTTGTTTTCGGCCAGCTGCGCGGCTGGGATCCCGCGTGCCAGATTTTATTTTCCCGGATAATGTCTACATAGGAGTTTGTCCGCGAGATGGTGAATTTAAGTGACTCGGTTGCGCACGAGCTGCTTCCAGCGGTCAATATTTTTATTATTCCAATTGAGTGCTGTTGTTGAATTCATCCATAGGTGGATATTTGAAGGCTGTTGCATGAGGGTCTCCAAAATATAGTGACACAGTCAACCGGCAAGCAGGCTTCCCATCAGTTCCAGTGTCATCAGTGTAATTTCCTTGTCTGGCAACACTCTTTACTTGCTTACCAGAATTGTCGACCTTGTACCATTTTCACCCTCCATAGTGAGGTAGGCAACTGCTCTATATCCCAGTAGACCGGCATCAGCAAAAATGGGAAGGCAGTCCGTTTTCCCTGCATTTGTTTGCGACCTATACTATCGGGTACCGGTGTACTTGAACTTGGGGAGATATTGGAGTCCGTCTAGCTACACCTTCCAGGCTGCTGTGATGTTGTCAGGTAGCGTGTCCGAGTCGATGATTTTACGCCACAGTTCCTTGAACAGGAGCTTGGCATGGACGATGAAGGGAGCAAGCCATCCTAGTGGGTCACATGCCCACGCCGTTGTTTGTAGCATAGGCCAGTTTGTGAATGGTTCTGTGCCATCAATGCAATCCATGCATGGAGAGAATGTTAACTGGACCACACGCGGGTCCCATCTCAGTCGAAATAGCTTCAGCACTCCCGAAAAATAACCGAGATGCATGGTAGACCAGCAGTCACGCTGAAATCGCTGTAGTAGCATTTTGCTTCTGGACGATCATTTATCCAGTTTCATTTTTATTGCTTCAATAATTTCGGTTGCGTTGTTGTACAGCTTCACTGCAGCTTTCTCGCTTTCAGCTCCTGTGAGTACGTCATCCGTGTATGTCTCCAGTTGGAGGGTACTGTTCTTAGTGTTTCTTTAAGTGGCGTTGAAGCATTGTGGAAAGTAGACAGGGGTTGTCTGTCGTTCCGAAAGGGATGCGGGGCATGCAGCAAGTTGATACTGGTAGAAGGGTTCACCCGGTTTTGGTGTTGCTTGAAACCACAGGAAACGCAATTGATCTTTTCCACCAGACTTATGCCAATCTTTAAAAATGCTTGTTTTATATATGACCCCAGCGCCACTTGATCACTTCGGAACTTAAGCGACAAGGTGTGGTTTTGATTGTGGTTTTGACTGTGTGGTGATGCTACCTGCTCGACGGAATTGACACTATATTCACGGTTGCATTCTTTCGTGCAGGCAGCACGTTTCCCGACTCAAAGTGTGTTTCCAGCGTGGTGTTGGCAAGAATGTTCTTGTGTACAGTTTTTCTTCTGTGTGATTCGTGGGTTTGCGAATGCCTTGTCACAAGAAGTAGTCAGCATTGTTTTTGCAGTGAAATTTCGGAATGAGCTGTTCACACTTCTACAGCCGCATACCTAGAAAAGCAAACGTTTCACTTTTTTGCTTTCTGTTTTACAGCGAAAGCTAGAGCAGTGCATGAAGACGGTCTGACTTCACGGAACAAATTCGCAAAGAAATTATCGTTGATGGGACTAATTAGTACCAAATCGTTTGTGTTCCCATTTCATTTCAGGTCTATACGACGGGCGTCAAAGCTTTCACCTCATACCTTGCATACGCTTGTAACACTGTGTGTTAAAGTAGCTGATGTACTTTACGGATGAGGCAAACCCGACTTGGCACCCAGCCGCTGCCTGGCCATCTTCGAGTACTTTGAGCTGATTGTGTGTACATGAAATGCCACTTGTCAGGTAATTGTGGGAATCCAACTCTTTTGTTGCCTTCGACTGCTCTCTAATGACCAAGCGTGTTCTGTGATAGTGCACAGAAGCTTGATGTTGGCTATTCAATTTGAATACTTCAAAAACAGCTCAGAGATGAATACGTATGGATTGACAATCTAGAGCGGTCTTGTTTATCACTTGTCTCTGCTCTGTTTTTGGAGTATTAAAAGCGTGTTCCATAATATTGTTCTACTTATAATTTCCACTTCGGCTACACCGAACAGAGGACTTAAAAATTAACGGTGCAATCTTTGTCGGCGCTGCCGCACCTAATTTTATCCTATACATATCTCGCGATCGTTACCAACCAGCTCCTCTGCGTAATTGCTCACCTTCATTCGGAGCTTAGGTGGACGACAGCCATGCGTTCAGCATACCAGAACATCGTTGCCAGATCACCTCCTTGTCTGTCATGCTCCCCAAGAAGTGCGCAGCATGCCTGCCTGGGTGGCTCGGTAAAGCCAGGGTCTCATCTCACTCGCCACCACCACATAAAATATCGTCGCGGCCTTAGGTGTAGAAATTTCCCTAACTTGAGTCGCAGTCGTTTGAATCAACCCAAAAAATGAATACAATAAGCTCACGGGGATCACACCGAGATAGCACAAAATGGACTGTGTTATCCGCACCTGTCCAACAATGGGACAGGTGTCGACAGCAACGCAGAGACAACTGCGTAATGTCAAGCTTGAGACAAAGTGTGAGGTGAAAGCTTCAATGCCCGTCGTTCCCACCTGAAATGATACGGGCGCAACAGAATCATATTGATTAGTCCCATTATCCATAACTTCTTTGCGAATTTGGCGCATGAAGTTGGACGGTCGTCAAGCACTGCTCTATCATTTGTTTCGAAACAGCGAAAAAAATGACACTTCTTTTTGTCGTGCAACCTGCTTCCGGTCTGCGGTTGTAGGAAGCGTGTAGAGCACAGGCCGGAATTTTGATGTAAAAATAATGCTGTCTACTACTTGCGCCAAGAAATTCGCAGACCCAGGAATCACGACGAAAAAAAACACCGTCCACACGAATGTTCTTGCCAACAGCACCCTGCAAACCAGATTTCGCATCAGATACTGTGGCCCACGCGGTAGAATGCAACCGCACAGATGGCACCACCGCAACCAAGCAAATAGCACCGCCGCTAACTCGAAAGCCCAGCGTATACACCCTCTAGACCTACTAAATCGGCGCTCAGGTTCAGTCAGCTTTCAAAGTTGTTGAATTATTTTGGTGCGTTGCTGTGCGATGAGGTGTCAAAAACCACTCGAAGCTTGTGGGAGTCACGTGCATCAGCCTTGTGCGGCATAAACAGCATCATTATATTTTCGTACTGTCCATAATAAGTTCTATTCCTGACCCGTTGTAGTTTCTGATCACAGCGTCGGTAGTCCTCACACGAGCCTGGAGAGTTTAAAAAGTGCCTTGCCAAGTGATATAGGCGCTCCAAGCAATCCTCTTGTTACTAGGGTGTAGTAACGTTGGCTTCCAAGGAAGCGCCACCTCACCCATTAGTTTGACGGTCTCCTCAATAAAATTTAAAGGTGGGATGTGGGCGGTTCGCTACCTTGATGTCGTTCATTTCGAATAATTGCAGTGTCCAGAACATTGTCAGCACATCAGCCGCATTTCTTTCGGTGACAGACATTTGAAGCACGTCTGTTTTCGTGCACTGTGCAGCTCCCTGAAGGGCTGCCTCTCATACCATTGTGCGCTGATCTTACCCAGCTCAATTCTTGGTAATTGTATCTTCATCTGTTGAGACGTCATCGTTTGTTGTCGGTCACCCTTCGTTTGTTCAGTTGCTTAAATTGCTGCTGTTTGACCTCGAGAGTCTTGCTCTCGCTTACTATCCATTTACGGCTGCAGCCGTGCCAAGCATTGCATGATGCGGTCAGTGTACTCCAGTACTTGGGTATATTCTTCTTCCAATTCATCCTCGGAAATCACGGGCGCAGTGTCGTTGTTGACAATGTCCAGGTCCATCCGTATAGATGTCAGTCGTGCATGCAGCACTCCGATTCGTTGTGTGAGGCTTCCTAGGATGTCCTGTTGTATGCAAGGTAGTCTCACACGGTAGCCTCTTACCTTCAAATGCACCGGGGCTTCTAATGCAAACTTGCTTCTCTCATTCCTAACGCAAACGGCCAGTACTCCCTGTGAGTTCTGTCCATTATCAACAACCTAAGAATTCAAGCAGCACTTCCTTCTGACTGGGCTACTTCTCTCAATGCCACTGTTACCACTCTGCCAGTTGTAGCAGTCCTACATAAAATGACATTTTTTGCAGTGCATGCACCATGTGAATGCCACATTGCTTTTACATTAGGCTGGAGGTCCAGAGAAATCGAATATACTATTGTGCATAACCGTGTTGTTGTACGTTACTAAACTTAAAACCAGTTACCTCTTACCACATTGCTTCCCTTGCCCAATCGGCCGTTTTAGTATATAACTACATGTGCCTTGAGAAAGTGGGAACCAACTGTGCGGCCTCTACATAACTTCTACTGTGATAACGTGGGCTAGGGTTCCCATGAAAGCATGTTAACTATAGTTCATTTCACAAGCTGCATGAGCGCATTCGATGCCAGAAAGCTGAGAACAAAGTCAGCCAATGAATGAATCCCCATGACGGTGGCCAGCTAAAGAAAAGTGGCAGTAGGTCTCAAGGCCTTGGAAGAACATTTCTCTCCCCCTGCTGGGTAGTTGATACCTACTCTGGCCAAACCTGCCTCTTCTGTACTTTTATTTAATTTGAAGAAAGCCTTTAGCTGCGTGTTACAGATATTGTTCGTCTGCTCACAAAACACAGAAGAATAAACCAGAGGTGTATAAATTTTTGAACTGTTGAATACTTTGCGAATACTGTATGCTAATCTATTTGCAGCCAACTTTTATAGCATTCGAAATGTTCAATGTTTTTGTCTGTTAAAAAATTGGGAATAATGCGGCAGCAAAAGTGGGTTGTGCCGCATGACATTCACTTTATAGCTTCACTTTACGGCTTGCCCTGTTTGGTTGACGTTTTGCAGGACGTCAAAGCAATGCAAAAAAGCTTAACACGTGGTCAAACTGTCACTTAAAAAGAAATAGGAAAGTGTATAACAACTGTAGTAGAGGCTTCAGAAGTGTCAAAGGCGGTGGGTATCGAGACAATCGCTGATCACATCGATATTATTCAAGCTTTAGCACACGATTTGCTCAATTCTCACTGTGCTTCCATTGAAATCTTATTAGTTCCTACTTTGAGCCTTTTGTCTCCCTGCTTGAGGCTCTAGCCTCATTAAACAGAAGAAAATAATACAATAAACTAAACAAATCACTCCACAAAGTGAACACCCTCTTCCAAAAAGTGTTCGCAGAGGCTGGATGGACTGCAGTCCACCCATACTTTATGACAGAGAACATGTGTCATCTTTTGCGCTACTCCCAGCAGTATGCAACCCAAGACGAAACAGGGAAAAAAACTCGTGTGAATTTGCTATGCGAAAACTTTTTAGAACTGCATCACTTTCGTGAACTGTGGCAGAGCCACGCTGACGTGGCGGCAGGGAAAATACTCCTGTGTCTTTTTTATTTATGAGGTATGCCCACACTGATGAGTGATGAGTATGCCTGCGCTAGTAAGTACCCAGCAGCAAGGCCCTCATTCATTGTCGACAGCGGATAGTGCATTGGTAGATTTTATTTCGTGCTGTTGATCCATTCAATTACGTAAGATAACATTAGGGACAGGACAGGGTGCACACAAGGGTGCTGGCAAGAGTGGTGTGTCGATGCACGTCCATCTTCTATTCAGTTTGGCACTAATAAATATAATTACGGAACATTCACAGTGCTTTTGTGAAATCACACACATTGAAGGGCAGCTCCCGTGGACAGCAGAAGCAGATTTCTTTCCCGTACAGTTGAACCTTGTTATAGTAAACAGTACTATAGTAAAAAAGTTCAGCAAAATTTGATCTGGTCAAGCAATATTTCAAGAAATGGTAAAACGAGTACAACAGTAAAAAGGACAAGCAACCAAGATTGAAGCGTGAAACTAGTGGCGTGATGATCATGAGAAGCCCCAATACCATGAACAGGACACAAGGAACATTCCCAGTGATTTACTCAACATCATTACGTCACAAGCTTTGTGGTACAATCTTTATCGCTTGTTCTTTTTTGCCTCATTGTAAACAATAAACATTTGGGGGTTTTGAAACATCTTCCAGCATTTTGTAGTTGCTGAGTGACTGTTTTACTGTTTATTCCTATAGTGAAAATGTTGAAGGTTTAAAACCAGTTTGATATATGCCGTACGTCTCAACCCATTTATAACAAACTCAATTTCTGTGATGCGTACATTATTTTAGGTCTTGTTATCTTCAATGGTGAGAATGACCTTATTGGAGACAAAGGTACAGCTAATAAACTAATTTAATCTTGACGCTCCTTCTTAGAGGCATTGAAATTGGTGCTGTTTACTTACGACTTTGTGTGAACATGCTCTATTATACTTCCCTCACCATGAGAGAAGTTCCAGCGAGAACGGTTGAGCAACCTGCATACCTAATTCCATAGAAAATGTTTGCAGCTTAGATAAATCATATATGTTGAATGTGTCTGCCTTGTTATGTCAGGTACAGAACTGTGAGGACGAGATAAACACCACACACAGTGGATTCCAAGCAATGACCTAAATTGATTTAGGAAGGAGTCTCGGTACACGCAGTGTGTGACTTATGGGAACATGCGGCAAATTGTAGCTATCAAAAAGGCAGGGAATTTCTCACTTTGTAAGAGAAATATACGGGATAATAATGCAAATGATTTCGTTGCTGGTGTTATCGAAAACCCCTACCAGGTTTTTTGCAGTACATGCACTAATTTGAATAGGACTTGTGTTTTGCACATGCATGTTATGCACAAAGCAGCACATTGGGCAAGTAATTGAGCTTCTGTTGAACATGGTGCTTCAAGCTTCTTAAGGTAGGCAGCGCAACATACCGGTTCTTTCTACCCCGCTGTAACCAAGAAAAGCTGTGATACAGGGTTAACTAGAAGCTAATTACCGACGACATAAAACAAGGAGATTGTGTGCTACAAAAATTTGGTATATCTTCAGGTTTTTAATTGAGTATATGCTATTATGGGCAAGTGTCGGAATTTTTGCATGCCACAAAAACACAGAGGAAGTGCAGCGTTTAACTTGGTTTATTCTGAATACCCACTTTGAGTGCACAGATGTTTTAGTGATTGCAAAAACACTGTGTATGTGATGATTCTCTTTTTTTTTACTTTTTAGGAACCCAAAAATTTAAAATATGAATGATGCAAAGTGAAATTGTTTCACGTGCACAAGTGGCATGTTAAATGGCAATAATCTAACGGGAAGATCAGCTACGGGACTATTTGATACAACGAGTTGTGTTCGCATTGATGAAATGGCAATAAACCATGCTGCAATTTATCGTCATCGTCTGCACATCTTTTTTTTCAAGTCCGCGTTAAGTTAACTAATTGTTGCATGTAAACTTGCGTGTTTCAACGGTGTGTTTTAAATCTGTAATACTAGGTACATTTGGCAGCATTCAACAAATGAGCTCTTTTTGTTGCGCTTTTACAGGTCTAACTTTGGCCAAAAGAAGATTTCAAAACAGAAGACAGCGTTAAAAGTGGAAATCACTGCAATGAACTACATATTGGCAAGTCATTGAGGAATCACTGCTTTTAACAAAAATGTTGCCATATATTTTAAAAACTAAAGTCTAATTCATGCATCTATAGATCTCTGGGGCCTATCTCTTTTTGCAAAAAGCTGTACTGTTTTTAAATAAAATTGGATCTGTGAGTTTCATTTCATGTGGGGTATACACTTTTAGTTCTGCCATGAATATTCTGCAATTAGTGCGAGGCCACTTTTTCGTTAGCGCCTCGAGCTACCCTTGTCACTCATTTTTAATATTTTTATTGTAGTGCATACTGCAAACCAGAGGCCCTAGAAGGAGGGGCTTAAAGGTGTGAACAAGATCAAAGATACCAAATGTTTAGGATACAACATGTAGCAGCAAGGAGATTGAATAAAAGGGTAAAATTAAATACAAATTTGCTTCTATTCATTCAATTGAATCATGACTTATGTTCATGCGTATTTTTTAGTCGATAATAACACGTAGAAAAAAAACTAACTGCTGTGCAGAACGGGTGAAAGAATGGAAATGTTAATGACAAATAATATTTTGAAGTATGCAATGGTGCTGTATCTAGGCCAAGTTTACAGCATAACAACTGAAAAAAAATTATGGCTTGAGGATTTCTTTTTTCCCCAGTGCTTGAATCACACCAGTTTGCATGAGCTCAGAAACAGAATCCGTGCCACCGTTTCGTGTGATTATAGTTTGAATTATGAACACTAAAGAAATGTAAGATGTAAAAAAATTCTGTTTGAATAATACTTGAATGCCATGAGCTCACATTATCTCACAAACAGAATTTGTGCAATTATGTTTACAATAAAGTTAACAGCCCTCCTTGGAGCCTTTTCGAGCAATTCGTTATTTCTTCTTTTAGGGTCTGAGACGGTGCAGGCATACTGAAGTTGCTGTCAAACAGGGTATGGTACAAAAGCCATCTAACTTTTGCTGGAGCATCGGTGAGTTATGCTTTATAAAACAGACTTGACGAGGTGAGGAAAAATTGGTGGATATGCGACTTCCAGCTCTAGTGGCTAGTTTATGAAACAGCTAAATAAGTACATTTTGGAGCTTCGGGCAACAGTTTTCCTGAAAAAGGGTAGAAAAATATGAGTGAATTCTTTCTGTCGACAATTTGAAGGGAGAGTGGGTCACCCGTTTTTAACACCGTAGCCCATTCATCACTCCAGGAGAAGTTATAATAAGAAATAGTGAAGTTGCCTGTGTGTACGCGAATCTCGATGGGCTCATTTGAAATGGGAGCAATACTACAGAAAATTTAAAGAAAAGACCAAGGACGCTACCATGGAGACCACTAAAAGTTGAAGAATAGTGTCAGCTATACGCTCCAACCCGACAAACAAGCAGTAACCTAGGCGACAAAAAAGGAGCAGAAAAGTGGGAGGAAGTTTGTGAATTTGATATTTTGAAATCGTTTTGACCAGATGGCAGGTACAAACAGTAATTAGTGAAGTTGGTGGGTCTCACCTGCATCTGTGAGTGATTTAACAAAACTTTTCCATTCTGATGTATGAGAATCCCTTATGCGTTCAGGTATATATGGTCACTATATGCAGACGTGTACAGGCACCTTCTTTTACAAACCCTGGACCAGGTTCGAAGCCTGTACTAATTTGCAAATAAAATCTCCAGTGTCCGAATCAGCCTAATAACTGTACACAACTGTACTCTAAGCATGCAGGTAATTACGAATTTGTATGGCTGGGTATTCTGTCAAAGGGCCTTTGCTAAATAAAACTATTGGCCTGCATGGGAGCCTTCGTACAGTCGTCCAGAAAAGGTGATCTCGTTGTAGAGCACAAAGATGATGTCAAAGCCGGTACCGGCCATAAAAACAAAAAACCCCGTGGCGCCGGTCGGTGGAACTAATCCTGTTTTTGCCAGCTACTTACGATCACTGGCTGCTGCACTTGCACAGGCGCTTAATCGGAAATTGAGTATGTAAATATGCGTTTAAGAAATGCGGACAGCTACACCGAATCATGTTCCTGTAACAAAACAACTATGCTGTCGATATTTCCGAACCTGATTTTGTACTCTGTGTCGCAGAATGTTTAGATACCAGCGCTCATTGCAATTGACGAAAGAAGCGCTGATACTTACTCCAACAATGCAAATAGACAGCCCGGGCACACCATATCAGAATGCGATGCGCTGAGGGAGAGCTTGTTTCTGCGTGATAGTGGGCTTTGCTACGTGGTCGCGCGTTACATTGCTGGGAGTGCGCTTATGCTCACTCAGAAAAGCTGGAAGGATAGATTTTGTGCTTTCGCCGCTTCATAACCCGACTCTAACCCTGCCCGGGCCAACTGCAGCATCATCGGGCATATATGCACTGGTTTATGGGAAGCGCTCCAATGCACTTGCGTCTACACACTTTACGGCTGCTGGCTGATTACACCTAGCGAGATCAACATTCACACAATCGGTAGGGTAAATATCTATATGCTGAAGGGAATAAACGCAAATTTTTAAAAATTTTCACAGTAGTGGTTGAGCGTAAAGAAAAATTTCTGAAAGGTTCGATGAACCAATCACAATACTTGGTTCAAGTGACGTGTTTAGCCCGACATTCATGTCAGGCTGATGCTCCCGAATGCAAAAGAAAACGATCACCCGACACGGCCTCGCGTGTCGGTCCGACAAGTCGGACCCGACATGCGGGTCCGACTTGCCGAACGAAGACGAAAATCCGCTTAACGGAGCCCTCCGTGAAGCGATGCAGGCAGCGGCTCAGCTCTTCCTTCGGCCGCCTCTTGGCGGATGGCCTGGGGCGGTGTGCGCCGTTTGTTGCGGACCCCCGGAGGTTCCTGGTCATCTGCAAGGCCTTTCCAGTGTCTGGTCGTGGCGGCTCCAGGCGTGGTCGTTTAGGCATCTCGATGCCGAAACGACCGAGCGATGCCGAACATAGGGAGCAGCGCTCCCAGGTACAAGTTGGACCGGCTACGGAACCTCTGCAGAGAGAAGCCCCGTCATGTTTGGTCAGCAGGCACTGGATGTGATGTAGCCCCGTCTACAGGGCGGTTGAGCGGCACCTCACTTTGCTTTATAGTTGTTAAGTAAGGCGCTAAGTTTCAGTTCAATACGTCATAACCAGTAGTATGCACTGATTGTAGATATTTGTTTTAAGTGAGAGGTAGCTTTGTTTTCATTATTTTGGAATGCTTGCCGAGTGCGCCCCAACCCCTACCTATTTTGCGCAGGATTCATATCTCCTGGTTGGGGTCAGCACTAACCATCTATCCGAGGTGGTAATATTCTTTTACTTCTTGTAGCGCTCATTTCCTAAGCTTTAGTGGAAGTTTTTGCCATGCTTATTCCTCATAATTTAGGTTTATTCATAGCTGGTTTTCTCCACTGCCTCGCTTTCTTATTGTAGTTCCTCATGCATTGTTCTTATATGTTCTGCAGTCTCACAAAGACTGTGGCGCCCGGAAACCTTAGATGGCTTAAGTATTCCCTGTTTATCCTTAATCCGAAGATTTCCCAGCCAAGCTTTCAAAATAGCCTGAGCAGATATGCTCTTTAGACATGGGTAATTTGTTGCTTTGGTTGTAGAGGGGTATTGTCAGGTTCGGGATAATAATAATAGGATAACGAAAAACTTTCGACGAGACTAAGTTCTATTCCTCCAAACCACCCAAAATGAACACAACAGAAACAGATACAGTGATGAGAGAATAACAAAAGATGAGCGTGGCTAACTATTGGCAAAACGTTACAGTACAAACAAAAGTAGAGAAAGTACGTGGTTTGTCACCGAAAATGGTCCACCGCACCTCACTTCACGGTAGCACAGTCAGGGCATGACGTCTCGTGGCTGGAGGTAGGGCAACACGCTCCGAGCTCCCTTCACTGAAGAGCCGACGCAGCTCTCTTGGAACGTCGCTGCCGATGTCCGATGAGACAACTTGCTTGCGGAAGAGGGCGTCAGGTGCTTCGTTGTGAAGGACCTCTTGGACGTGACCCGGGTCAGGGCACCCGGCCGGCAGTGTTCCGGTCTCTCTTCACTCTACGTCTTCTTCTTCGGTTGCTTCTACCGCCAGCTGCTGTCGCTGGCCGCTTCCCATTAGCTGGTCGCCAGTGCAAGCTCGTGCCGTGGTCGCGAGCCCTCGGCGCCGTAGCCGGTGACGATGACCTTCGCGCCGCGTGCCTCCTTACGTCTTCTTTGTTATCGTCTTCTTTGGGCGTTTCTTTTGTGTCGTTGCGATTTCTTCGCATGACACGTACCCCCACTTAAGCATTTTGTACTGGAAAATGTCTTTTCATTGTCCTACACACGCAGTTCCGGTAACAAACCCTCACATAATTGCACTCAAACACATCGCAAGGTAATACATCCTAGACAGATTTCTGGTATTCTACGCGCGGCTCAAATAATCGGCGCCAATATTTTTCGCCCCCCTAATGTGCTGCACTCAGAAAGAAAACTCCTGTAACGTTAAAGCCCAGCGTAGTACACGGGAGTTCCCCATTTTGGTCTTGTTCAAGTATAGCAAGGGCTGATGGTCAGTCTGGATGATAAAGTGTGTACCATACAGATATAAGGGAAACTTCTGAACTGTCCACACTAGCCATGGGCATTCGCGTTCTATAGCAGAGTACCTGATTTCCCTGGGTAGGAGTCTCTTACTCGCATAGAGAACTGGGTGTAGGGTGCCTTCGTGTTCTTACAATAGGATAGCCCCCAGGGCAGTTGCTGACGCGTCTGTGCGCACCACAAACTCCTTGGAAAAGTCCGGGGCCCTCAATACCGGATGGGTTGAGAGTGCTATCTTTGTCTTGTGGAAGGCATCTTCACAGGTGGTGTCCCACACAACTTGGTTAGGCATGTTCTTTCGAGTTAGGGCTACCAACACTCAGCTAGTATCGCATAGTCTAGTTGCCGGCTAGCCCGAGAAAGGCGCGGACGTGCCTCTTGGTTTGTGGCCGTTCGGCCTCTAGTACTTCCCTCATTGTCGCAGGCAGGGGTCCTACCACTCCGGAGCCGACGACAGCTCCGAGAAACCCTATGCATGGTGAACATATCTCGCATTTCTCTGTCTTTACTTTCAGGCCCGCTGCTGATATTGCGTCAAAGACTTGGTTGAGCGTGATTACGGGGTCTTCCCATTAATCGGTGGCCACCAACGCGTCCCCAATGTTGTGGTGAACATTGGGAATCCCTTCTAATGCATGCCTTACGAGCCGCGTGAAGACAGCTGATGCTTTCGTGATGCCGAAGGGCATAAACCGGAACTGGTAGTGGCCCGAACTCTTTGAGCAGGCGGTTTTCTCTTTCGACGAGTCTGTCAAGGGAACCTGCCAATACCCTTTGGCATGATCAAATTTTGAAAAGTAACGTTTCTTGCTGACTTCACCGAAAACCACATCTGTTCTGGGGATATGTTCTCCGTCGGCTACCAGCATGCTGTTCAGCCGACGAAAGTCAATGCATATGCGGTAATATCGATCGGGCTCCTTAACCAACACCAGAGTGGAATTATAGGGTGACGTTGACTTCTCAGCAACGCCCAGTTTCAGCATTTTCTTCAGCATTTTCAGCATTCAGCGTCTTCTTTTCCTGTACGTTTGAAGAGCAGCTCATGAATCTTAGAGACGTGCTTTACCGCATGAAACGCGCCAGTCTCACCATAAATCCCAAAAAGGTTCAACTCGCGTCAAGCAAGGTTGGCTTGCTCGGCTTTGTGGTAGACAACGGATAGCTTCGTTCTAACGATGCCAAGCTGAAGAAAATCAGAGTATCCGTTCTCGCGTTACGTTAAGAGCTTGCAGCGCTTCTTCGACATGATTGCTTTTTACCGTAGCTTCATCCCTCATTGTGAAGTGATGTCACATTCGCTCAACCATCTTGTTCTGAGAGGCCTGAAATGCAATGGGAGGAAGCTGAAGAGCAAGCTTTTGAAGCACTGTCAGACGTAATAGCGAAAACAGCGGCGTTAAGGATATCTGGCGTTCACAAGCCTTTTGTCTTGCAGACCAATCCTAGCGAATATGTTCTGGGCGCAGTGCTGACGCAGGAGTTCGATGGCGTCCTCCATCCGGTCCCCTTTGCTGGCCATACACTTACCACGGCTGAGCGCAATTACAGACTCACAGGACGCGAATGTCTAGCAGTCGTGTTCGTGCTGAAAATTTTGACATGTATCTAGACGTAGCGTCTTTCACGATTTAGACAGGCCACATGGCATTAACGTGGCTACAGCGTTGGCAGAACCCTGCTGGTCGTCTTGTGCTCTGGGTGCTCACTCGTGCAGGAGTGAGGCAGGATCTGTTGAGGTGCGCCAGGAGCTGTCACTTGTGTCAGACAGCGAAACCGCGAGTTGTGTGCCCAACCGGATTCATGCAGTCTTTCGAGAGTAGGAGCACCTGGCAAATCATGGGCCCTTACAACCGTAGCGCTACCGGTAATGGTTACTTATTGGTGGTGGCCGACCATTTCCAGGGTCGGCCATTTCCAGGGTCGACCATTTCCAGGGTCGAGAATTTCTAGTGTTCTCACCCCGAATATATGGAGGTGCCTAATGGAAGTGTTTTGCGTGTTTTGGGTTGCCCGCACAGCTCATAACGGATAATGATACATATTGCATGAGCAAGTTTGAGGACAACTGCAAAGCTGTAGGCGTGAAACAATAGCATACGACCACATATCATTTCAGGTAAACATAACTGAGCCGGTGAATAGCAACGTCAATGCGATGTTAATTGCTTATACGCAGCATCAGAAGGATTGGGATGCTAAGCTGCCTGAGATTGCATTTGCCACTCGCACCACGGGGAATCGGTCAACTGGGTTCATGCCGGCTTATTTGAAATATGGTGGGGACATGCCACTTTCTCCCGAAAGGACATTTCCAGAAACGGACGCGGGTTCTGATTCATCGCCTCATGCCGTGGCCGTCCGCCGGCGCCTGCGTGACGCAATACAGGCTGCGTGGGAGCAGCTTGACGTTGCTCGTCTTTAGCAGGCGGACCATTCAAGCGGGCCCTCGAGACGTTCAGTTGGCGGTTGGCGACATGGTTCTCCAGCGCACTCATCCGCTGAGCGACGTCTTCACGCAAGTTTGGCGCGTCGGGCGTGAATGGAAGGACCCTTTTACCGTAAGCGAGAAGCTGCTTCCCATAACGCATCTTTTACACAACAGCAGTACAGGGGAACATGCAGGCCCGGTAAATGCAGCACATCGTATAAACAGTACCATGTAGACTGATCTGCATTTGGCCGAAACGCCGAATATTTCACAATGGCGCCTGCGCACCCATAATATTAACTTTCTATAGCAATTTTCTACTCTATGCTTTCCGGGTATTTTTTATTGTTTTTGCTTAGAGTTTCTTAGCCCTGAATTTGATGATTGATAAGACCGCAGTGATACGCTTTTTTATTTTTTCATCAGCCTGAGTTGTAGTTGTTTTCGGACGTTAATATTTACTGTATTCATGTCCAGCCTCTATTTTAGGCGGTGAAGGCGGGCTGAGCCCGCCTTCACGCCCGCACCGTTTGGAGGACTCTCACCACTACCACATCGACGCACGTTCTGTGCGTGACCCGTTACATCCTGGGCTCCTGACCCCCTGGCATTGGGACCACCTTTCCGGCAACAACGCGCTTACTCATGGCCGTAACTGCTCCCTCCTCTCCACTGGGCTACATTGGCGTGCGTGCTCGCAGTATTGAACTAGGCTGTTTAGTGCTGCTCTCAGCTCCCCTCCGGCGCTGCATCCTGCTGATTGGAGGCCCTACCTCTTCGCTCCGAGGCTCTTGGACACGGCCTCGTCTGTAATAGGTTCTTTAAGCAACGCCCGCGATCCAGCCTCTCTTCTGACAGTACCTGTGCTTGCATGATCCGGTGGCTGCTTTCGCAGAGCACATCCTCAAGCTTGCACATTGCTGTCACACAGCTCTTTCATGGAAAACGTCATCATCTTAATGTTTCGAAGTGTAATACGTCGAGCTACTCTCGGTTTTTTTGGCATTTTTGAAGACTGTGTCTCAACCTTTTCTTCGGAGGGGGGGAGAGTGTGCTAACCGGGCAACAGTGGCGGGGGATAATCCCACGGGATGGACATGTGCCAGGTGAAGAGGAAGATGTCGCGGGAGATGACCTATGGCAGAATATGGCGGACTGGGCTGAACTAAGCGTGCGCAGGCGGACCGGCTTTGGAGTGGACCTCGGCAGAACAGGACTTGCAGTAAAGTTGTAGTTTTAGAGGACGCAATGTGTATTTGGGGAACCGTGTCCGAGTTCAACCGCCCCCATAACACAGACCTTATCATTTTGTCACTTTGTTGAGCCTAAAATTGTGTTTTTTTGTTGGTGTGATGCTGAAGGTTAGTAAGAAGTGGTCATCCGATGCTTTGCTACGGTTTCGAAACAGAACATTCTACTTATTTTTGCATTATGTTTTCTTCACTTAACGAGGAGGCTGTAGACGCAAGCCGCGGAAAAGTACACAATACTACAATCTAGACGAAAAATACAATAATCGCGAAGTGAAGCGGTAGGTGCGGCCCTACAGCGGGGTTTCGTAATAGCGGCTCCGCCCTTATTTAAGCTACATGTGAGCACACCGATTTCCGTCAATATCTTCATGGTTCTCGTGTTATTTGCGGATAGTAAGCAAAAACAAAGTAAATTAAATTCAGGTACAAACGACAACCGATTTTCCGGGCCCTCAGAGAGCCGAGGAAGCTTTTGAAAAATTGGGCAGTTCCCAAAAGGGCATTTACCAAAAAGGTCACTTTGTTTACCGAACGGATAGATAGCATAGTCAGTCTTTTTCTGCGGGTGCCTATAGGTTGCCGTACCAGCAGTTCCAGCTTGCACACTGGCGAGAGTGACGTTGTCGCTGTAAACAGCAGAAGATGTTTACAATTGTGAAAAAGCTTTTCTCAAAGGCGGGTTGAAAAGGCGGTTTTGGCACCATCCGTAACACTCTGCTTTTGAAGTGGTGATGCGAACAGCACAGTCGACTGTACGCGACTAAATGGGCGCAGCGGCGATTGAAGACACACTTTCTTCTTCTATGAGACTATAGGGATGGTACACCAAAGGGTGCATGCTATCGGGCCTGTGTGCAAGACCAGCTGCCGATAGGCATGCAACATGGTTTGGAGGCTACAGAAAAACAAAAGGGCAGTGAAGTTGTTTTTGTTTTGTGTACGCTTTGACTCGCCGTTGAAAAAAGCCCGGATAAGCGAACGAGAAGTGTTTTAAACGTCCAACAGTTTGGTCGGTGGGATAGCTGATGGTTGGGCTGTGGCAGAGTCCATATGTTCAGGTAGGTCCGTAAAATCGTTCATTGTCTGTAATAAATTATCACAGGAACTATTAGATGATTCAATTTGACTTTGGTCTACCACAATGAAGTTTCGTACACACGCCATGTAGCTTTAAACTCAAAACAAAACAAACTGAACCAAATCAAACAGTTTAATGTTCCTATGCGTCCGCTTTTTTATATTCCATACAGTTTTACAGTTTGGTTCGGAAAAACATGCATAAATGTGAACGCAATGCAGATAATGTAGGATGAATTACAGGGAACAGCTCTTCGACAATTATGTCAATTCAAGTCTCTTTAATTTAACCACAAAAAGTGGAAATGCTTTGGGCAGGAAGTGAACAGCTTTTGCCTGAGCAACGCCAAGTTTCCCACGGTGCAAAACATACATTCAGGGAGCATATCACCCCATTGGCAGTGAAACCACTTCGTTAAGCGGGCGCTTTACATAATTGTGGTACCGCAGAGGTATAGAGCACACTTGTACCAAAATACCTTTATCAAAACTTCTACATTCCCTTAGCAATACCTAAGCTCTAATTTGTTATATTTAACGAGTAAACAGAAAGAAATAAACAAAATATTAAAGCAGAACAAGCACCCACCATTATTCCCGACGTGCATAACAAGTGACTTTCTTGAGAAATGCAAAACAAAATGTTGCACATTGCACTTCATAGCGGCTACACTTGCCTCATCTGACGAAACCAGTTTGAAATAAATGATACAAAAGTGGTATTGCATGTGGTACCATCCGCTCTCTATGCTCGGCACGCAGAAAAAGAAGAAATAAAATTTTTGTTTTCAAATCCCGAAGTTAGGGCTGTGGTGTTTTTAGATACGGTTTCTATAAAGGAGTCATACAATTTTGTAACTGAATTTCAAATCGCGTCGCCATGCAAAAATTGTACCAGTTACTCACAGGTACAATTTCTAAGCATGAGGAAAATTTTCCGTTGAGCCCTATAAAATCAACGTTAGTTATATTACGAGCTGTTTTTTTAGAGCAGGTGGATGACATGTATGGCGAAGTAAGGTTTTGCTGACGCCGACAATGATTCGGCAATGTACATGTGTCAAAAAAAAAACTACTGTGGAAAGAAGCCCGTCTTTGACGCACTAAAATACCAGAGAACGTTCGATATAATTTTCATACACTTTTCTAACTTGTTTAAAGCTCAAGCATTCCGAATGCCCAGGTCATGTACTAAAAATATTCCTGATATTTTACGCTGTCTCCGACCTGTATGGTAGTGTGGTCCAAGTTTATTTCAAGCCCTAAAGAATTAGCCTCCTGTCTTCAGTGGACTACAGAGCCTTTATTGTTTGTGTTTTAAAGCAACGTTTTTTACCTCTATTTCCCAAGGGTTCTGTAGCGACCATTGGTATCAACAGAAAACTGTCGGAAATAAATGAGACAAGTTACTGACACCGCAAGGAATCGAACCTGTAACGAAGGAAGAAACTTGGCTACAGCCCGTTGTTTTACCGCTTGAGCTACAAGACCTCGCTGAGACAGGGGAGACAGACGGTGCAATTACTGAGCACTTCGGTAGGTTTACCCCCTACATTCTCGCGAAATGCCACGTGACAGCGTTATGAGGCCTCTCGCGCCATAGTGCACTCCGCCCACGGCACGTGTAGCGTCCAGGTTCGAGCCTTACGCATACGCTTGCAGCTATAAAAAGTGCAGGAAGCTCACATTAACGCATTGGGATTCACTTCTCCTCTGTCTCTGCCGTCGATCTCCTCTCCTCCGTAGGCTGCTGCCGATGCGGAGAAGTTTGATGTTCTAACACCGGATTTGAGCTTCCTTTAATTTTATAAAAAAAGAGTTTCCATTCATGTGCTTCACCAAAACAACTTAGCTAACAACCGTTCATAAATCATGCATTCATTTACCTTAGCAAAGAGTATTACTTTGAAGTAATTAAGGGCACGGTTAAGTGCATTTCTCATGATTCTGGTTTCACGCTTTGTAGAGCCACGCGTGTGTGTGAATTCAACTGACGTCGCATGGGTAATCGTTGTGGGTGTCGTTTACAGCTTTTATTTTCAACCACCATCACAGGGTGGGTTCGCGCTCATCTTTTTGCGTAACCAGTTTGCTTTACTCATTCTGGTAAAACGTTTTAGGTTGCAATTATTATTTTAAATAAACCACATAATGGCGATTATTTAGAGGAGGTATTTAGAGTGCGAGCAATAAATATGATTAGGTTGATTGTTTACACATGTTATGTCATTCACAAATCGAGTAAAAGGTAACGTGCCTAAAATTCTTCCTCGGGAACCCCGGTAATTACTTTTTGAAGGCTATATTTTTTCTGTTGATACGCAGTCAAATTCATTACCTAAACACGATGACTTCTTGCGAAGAGCCGACTTTATTGAACGAATAAAACACATGTGTAAAATTTGATGAAAGGTTAATTAATGAGGAAGCCACACCCATGAACACGCGAACGAAAATACTTATCTATAGTTGTAGGCTCGAAATTGCGCCAAGAAATATTTCTGTTAAGAATGAAAAACCTGTTAGGGATGATGTTTTTGTTGCAAATTATGCAGGTCTCTTAGCAGGTCTCTGCAGGCCTCCTAGTCGAAATGTAGCATAAACATTTGGTTAAGTATGTTAGGACTTCTTTATTCTCCACACCGTGACACAAAAAAGTGTCACGGTATATTGCGGACAATGCCCTATGTGGTCATAGCTCACCATCCACGACAAGGGGGCTGATGACGACAACGAAGGGGTGGCTCGTGTGCAGCCTGCGTACGCTCTGTCCTCGCCACTTGTAAATATTGGAAATAGAATGTTCGGCTTCCTTATCTTCCATGGGTCGTGTCATCTCTGTCCTGCCGCCCCTTAAGAATATGTCTATAGTTTACAATTTCATATTTATTGACTCATTTTAAAACAAATTTCAACGCGCGAACCTTTCCACCATTGTAAAAGCAGCATGTTCATTACACAGAATTTTACATCTGAATTAGTACAGGGGAAACGATGGTAATGACGTGTTTTCCTAGAGCGATATCATAGTCGTCAATATGACCTTTTTAGTTCTTATGCACGTCCTTATCTATATTGTCTGAATTGTGATTTTACTTGGAACATTCTTAAGCTATTCCGTAGGTGTGTACCCTCCACCCACGGCGCCTGGGCGAGGGGCACCACATTTTCTCAGACAGGATTGGCGAAGTCAGGCAGCGGTACTGATTTGCGAAGTCAGGCAGCGTCTAGCTCAGACACCCAGACGTTTAACGGAGCACATCCACTCGTGATACCAGGGCTTTGTCTCTCGCGCAATACCGCGATCTTCCTGAATTGGTGGGGACCGACGCAGGAGCCGCGCTGTACGCACGGCGTCACAATGCCGACGGTGCCGTGCAGGGTGATGGCTTCTGACTGCCCTCCTCTGTGTGACTGTGGAATACCGAAACCCGCTCGGCTTCCCCCTCCGCCCCCGGCGTTTAAGGGGGCACGGTCACTCTGCGCCGCTTCCACGCTGAGTTGGCGCGCGCTCTAGGCGCCGCATTCTGCCCTCTTGCAGGTCTAAAGTATCAATTTAGGTCCACGTGCTGTGGCGTCTAGTCGACTGGTTGATAGAGACAAGGTACAGCTATTTTAGTGGACTCAGTTCTGTGCCGTAGGGTTTTACAAAAGCTGGAAGGGTGTCCGCGAGAGAGAGTGAGAGAAAGGCCGAGGTTTTATGCAGCCGAACAATCCCGATAAGAGTTTTCTTTCAGAATTGGATCTAGGCAGCGGGAGAAATGTGCTGTGCCGGTCCGTCAAGCTGGCATTGTGGTTTATGACCTGTGAGGCCCCAAACCAATGGCAGGTTCGCAATTTGAGGATCGCCGCGGCACGTAAGAGTGCGGCTGCTCCCTGCCCAATGAAAGGAATCTCGGAGCGGGAAGTGAAAAGGAAAAGAGTCACAAAATAAATTAAGGGGGGTTGGTTTTTATTTCCTATTTAACACGCGGTTGTTTTTAAACTGCCTGGAAACGTTGTTTACTTATGCGAAAAAAGGCGATGAATTACAATCATTGGAACACTTTTTTCGCACTTTCTATATCTATCATTCTTACTGAACCTACTCAGAAACAGATCAGCTACTTACACTTAGGGTCACAAACTACGTTATCCAAAAACTGTTGCGGTATTGTCTTTAAAACTAAAAACTTTGAAAGTTGTTGAAAATATTTCTTTCTCTTTTCCTGTCTTGCAGTTGTTCGAATGCTCGAATGGTGTCCTTAGAGTGGTGTAGCGGCTATCGGCTGGCTTCATTTCAGTTGCAGCAATAAAAGAATGCGGTAGCTACTTCAAAGTTAAGACACAAAAGCAAAGCTGATATGCGAGGCAGATTTGTGACGACGAGCAGATCACGCAGTGCATAGCTCTCACACTCCTTTCACTCGCGGAGGAATGATTGTCAGTGTTTATCGGAAGTGCTGCAAAGTCTCTTTAAAAGGTATCTCAGCCTCCTTCTGTTATTTTATAAGGCATACACCGTAGCTCTAAACCAGTTATAAAGGAATGTACCCTGTTCCACACACACAAAAAGCACACACCCATTTTGAAGGCATATTCTTCCTGTTTGTGATTTATTCCAGCCGGGAGTTGTCCGCCGCGAACAAAAACTTACCTATTGGAGAGAAGAAAACGCGTCACTTGGTTGAAATCTAACCAGAGTCTTGGACGTTCTGAAGTCGGCGACAATCGGATTGAGCTAGCATAGGATCTTTTAAAAATATATTGCCTGACTTGCCAATAGACAACATATCACAGATCAGCTATGTAATTATTTGATTGTGGGGTTTAACGCCCCGACGCAACGCAGGCGATGAAGCGCACCGTAGTCGAGAGCTCCGGGCTAATTTTGACCACCTGGGAATCTTTAGCGTGCGCCGAAATCTCGTACACACGGGCGTTTTTGCTCTTCGCCTCCATCAGAAAACTGGCCTACGCGGCCGGTAATACAACCCGCGTCATCGTGTTCAGCAGCACAACGCCTTAGACACTGAGCCACCGCGGCGAGTGATCAACCGTGTAAAAGATCACACATTTCGAAATAGCGTTTTCAGGCTGCCCTAGTGAAGGCTAGCGATGGCATTTAAAGTTCCCTCAATGCCATGAGCTGCTCTATTTCTGGCAGCCACACGGAAATACCTCCTGTTATTCAGTACCTTTCACAAATGAACTTTTGCTTTCGCTGAAATACCAATTTGCAGAACAAGAGTCAACATTTCTGTACAGCTTTGCTGTGCGAGGGAGGCATATGCTCTAGAGGCCCAGTGCCATGACTGAGTCATGAGGCATCCCATCCCCTTTAGAGAGATACCTTTTATCATGTGGGTGTTGGCGAAATCCTTGCGAAGTGCACTCGGTAGAGCATCTCAAAAATATACCGCTCTCCACTACAAAAAAAACATGGTCTGTTGTGTCACGTGATTTCCAACCTGAGCAATCGGTCCGCCGTGTTACAAAATGCCATGATTTGAAGCGCAACAAAACACACGGACGAAGAACAGTATAGACGAGACAGGCGCTAACTTCCAACTACATTTATTCGGCTACGCATGAGCTTATATCCCTAGAAAATGACGGCGAGAAAGAAGGAGCGTGCATATACACAGATGATAACAAAACCAGATATGTCTACAGCACTTTTTTCAGAAAAACGTTTTCGCTACTATACAGAGCAATCGAGGTATCACTTCTACAGTCATTCGCCCCCTCCCTGATATAAAACACTTCGGCTAATTCCCTCGCAGCCTGTTCTTGCTTTTGTTCAGTATTCTTATATCTTCAAACTGTGGCTCACCACCGCAGGCACGAGAATGGGTGGGCAAATGTGCTCCATTATCTTTTCCACGGGACAATTCATGTTCCCTGGCTCTCTCGTTGACTCACCGGCACCTTTGGCTAACGTAAGACCTTCCGCAAGATAGCGGGATTTAATATACAACACCGACTGCACAGTCGACATAGCGATTTGCGTGTGTTTTCCCACGTTCCTTCTTCCTGTGTTCACCCGGTTCTATTCACCAACTAGCCCAGCAAGAAGTTCTTCTCAGCTGTGTTCCAAATTTTTACCTTTCTTCCAAGTAAGTCTGGACTAATTGGTTTCCGCGGGCAACCGAAAGAAAAAAAAGACTTGACCCATGGCTCTACCTGCATTAATTTTACATTTCTCGGCATATTCTGTCCGCGTCCTCTACAGTACGTAGCTAAGTTTCAGGGTGTCACAGATGGCAAGGTGTCCCCGAGCCGGGCTCCATCGCGTCCGTCATGTGAGGTTGCGTGGTGGTGAGCGGACACAAACGGTTGCTGCCTTGGTGACGACGACAAGAATCCGAAGGCAAAGTTTACTTCTTTACTGCATTGCGACAGACGATCTGAAGCAAAACAGGATTGATGTCCCTAAGGGCGAGGAACAGTATAGTTATCGAGCTGAGTGACAGCATTGATTCGCTGCTCCAAAATAAATGCGGTTCTGTGCTCCGGCCAAGCGTAGATATGCCCAAAGCGCTAACGGTAAAAGCAACTGTCTTATTGCATTTTCACACGGCGCAGAGTACAGACACACACAACACTCTTTCCAGAGTTCGTGAGGGGTCGATTGTATCGGCGTTTAGCGTGTCTGACACAATGGGGAGAGGACATTTTGACTTTGGCGCTGCTCGCTGAGGCGAGTCGCCACACGCAGCGTTTGAGCCGTTGAAGTTGGAATCACTGACAGCGAGGCGCACTTGCGCCGGCGGTTATGCGGCATGTTGTGATCTGTCCGAAGCAAGTTTGCATTCGCAAAACATTGCCGGACTCGCGAACACGGCAGCGGCGCGGAGAGTCATAACAGCTTGTCCTCCGGGGTCCGAGATCCTGATGGATAAGGGCCTTCAACCGTTGTCCGGAGGGATGCTGTCGAAGAGAAGTGCTCTGCAGGCGCTGGACTCTACGGCTGGGCTGAACGCCACCGAGCTAGAGCATCACCCGGTCGGTCAGTGGACGAATATTGGTTTCTTAGAAAAGTCCATGGCTTGGTCAAGCAAGCAACAGAACAACATAAGACAACCCAATCGCCGGCATGTGCTAAAACGAATCACCCTGAAACTCTAGCAGCCTTTTAGTTGCCATAAATACGCAAATAACTAACTAGACTCGTCATATTTTAACCCAGCTTTAGTATATATACGCGCAAGATCTTGAAAGGTGGCATATCGCATGATTGGAAATATCCCAAACAAAAAGAATTGTAATTACAACGGCGAAACCTGCATCAGAAAAACAGACGAATTGGGAAAATGCGGTGTCCACAGGCTACTTCTTGCGCTGAGAGCTGCGCCTCAAGCTCTCGGCGTTGCCCTAAGCTTTTTCCTTTCCCGACCGGTCGAGAGGACGTCGGTCTTCTTCCGAGACGGTTCTCGAGCCTGTGGAGGAAAGTGCCCTAATTTCCACCGCTAGAAGAAGGCGTGAGCTTTCCTTCTCGGCCGCTCCGAGGTCCACTGAAAGCGGGCGCAAAGCGTCAGTACGTTCCTTCCACTCGGGTGGCGGCAACTGGAGCTCTTGCCGCACGAGCCTCCGAAAGTTCTGCCGGCATGGTCGTCCTTCGACCTTTTGGCGAAACCACCTGAAATCGAACACCGAAGTGTGTTTTCGTTCATTTTGTCGGGCTGCGAAGGCTCGACTAGGCCGTCCTGCTCGGTCTCGGAAGGCGGCTCAGCTTCACGGAAGTACGCAGACGCTACAAGCTCCGTTGGCCTTTGCTCGAAATTGAGTATGGGAGTTGGTGGCACAACACCAACGACTCGCTCAGTCGCGGCATCGTCGTTACGCTTAGCTGCACTGTGAAAAGCGTTTAGAATCTCGACTTCCGGCTCTGCCACAGCATTGCTAGGTCCTGAACTCTCGTCTGGAAAAACACCTTTCGGTTCAACGGACTGGTGTTGTCGTTTTTCGCTAGCGTCACCGTTCAGGTTTCCCTACGGAACATGCTATGTTCCCGTACTGAGCACGTTCCGGTAGGAAGCCGTTTTCAAAGCCTCCAATGAATGTGAGCACTCTGAACCCAACGCTATCTCAACTATGTTCTCAGCTCTCAGTATACATATGCTGCACTCTGTCATGAGCCTTCGGAGATGCGCTATCTTCGCTATCCCTCGTCCCCCATTTCCCACCAAGGGTGGCGTCACCATCGCTACTTGAGCCCTTCCCAGCGTAATCAGTTTATTCCTTCATCGGCAGTTTTTCGAAAGTGTATCCACGGTCGCAAAACAGCTGATCGCACCTGTACGAGAATAGGTACCTGTATTCACAGAACAGTTGTGGGGATACCGACGCATGGGTGACAACATAACCAAAGGGACCTCCAATGCTGAATTTTCCAATCGACAAGCGCACGTCCCACGCTGCTACGGCCTGTTTCACCCAAACACTATCTCCAGTCAGCTGATCCGGCTCTACATCCGGCTCTACATTATGTCTACCATCGCCGCGGAGTCGCGAAAAACTCGGCACTGTTTACCGTTGAGCACGAGTTCACTTACGGTCGACAAAACGCTTCTATATAGCGTGCGAGCGGCGTGCTTTTGACTGAGCGGGAGGCATTTAGTGATAACGCCTGGTTTTGAGACCGTTGGAATGTGAGCATGCCTGACCCGCATCAGCGCGATGGTTGTTCACCTTGTCGCTGTGCCCGTCGCCTTGGCTTCCATACCTACTTTCGCCGTTAGAAGCGCTGCCTGCGCTGCCTGCGCTGCCGTGCCGGGAAACAATAGCGGCGATTAGCGATTGTTAGTACAGCGTTGGCTGCGTTTTACTAGGTGCAATGCTTAATTTTCGGGGTGCCCTACGCAATTTATACAGTTTTTTTTCTGTATGCGAGAAAACAAAGAACAATCGCCGCAAACGCATCGCTGCCGGTTTTATAGAGACCAGATATCGGTCCGGGATCACTTGTACTGTGAATTAGGTATTTTGGCGTTAGCCTGTCATCATTCACGTGCAAATCCGAGCGCAGAAACCGGATAGCGGCGCGCGCGTTACCCATGCAGCGTATTGCCAGAGCTATGACTCAATGAACCGCTTTGGGCCAGAGCTAATGCATACACAAAACTTGCACAGCATGCGCTTAGTCAAGTAACCTCCGCTTTTGGTTCCCGACCCGGCAGCGCTGGAATGCAGCGCTTATTACTGTCAAAGAAATTGTGGAAGCCAAGGCGACGGGCACAGCGAGGAGGGACACAGCCGTCGGGGTGATACGGGTCGCGCATGCTCACTTTCTACCTATCTCAAACCGGGCGTTATCACTAGGTGTCTTCTGCACAGTACGGAGCAGGCCATTCGAGCGATACAGACAAGCCTTTGGCAGACTGTACGCAGGGCTCCAGAAACTGCCGGCTGTCCTCACTCTGGTCTACTAAATGAAAGACGAGCTTGCCTTTCTTGCAACTCGCAGCGAAATAGCCTGTCTCGCCGCGATAGTAACACGCAGCCTGTTGGCGCGCTACAGAAGCGTTCTTTCGACGCTGCTCCTCAACGTGTGCATCCTTCTTGTTTTTGCAGCCCATTTCACTATCCGAGAAAACTACTTTGCTAGCTACCCCGGCTTCTTGGGAAGCTCTGACTTTCGGCCTTGATTTATCAGTCCCCTCCACGAACTATTTTTGGCCGTCTCTCAGTTTTTGCGCGCATTGACGTGCGAAGAACTCGTCTTATAGCTAAGCTGCATGATCCGGCCGGTCTTGGACCCAGAGTCTCACGTTTTCTAGAAGTCGACGGTAAAAATTTTCGAGACCGAAACACTCAACAATTTTGTCGTGCTCTCCGAAAGTCTCTACCTTTCTTAGCCACTCTTCCATGTTAGACGTCATCTTATAATCAAACAGCGAGTATGACTCGCCCTTAGCTCTCTCGCCTTCATGGAACGTCTGGCGAAACACCTCTGCCGACCGCCCCTACTTACGCGGGATGCTCCACTTGACGTCCTTTTAGACCTCCGCCAGCTCTTTGGGCAAGCGGGCCACCTTGCCACATAACATTTTTCTACCACGTGGTTCCAAATCTGCGTGCATCACAGACAGGAGATGTCTTCAGGGCGGAACGTATACAAGACACTTTCCGACACGTCACTTTGCAAGATCGCCTACCATACAGTAACCGATGTATTAACTAAAAGACTAAATAAGAGCGTAAAATGCGTGATTTGCATGTACCTATATATTCTGCTAAAATCCTGGGAAGAAGTGCTACCACAAGTCACATTTACTTATTATAAGCGTCGGTCCAAGAGAAAGTCTCGTACTCTTTGCACCTTGCCTATGGAATTAGAATTGAACGATTCTCGACGCCATGTTACCATGCAGAACCAGTGTTGGGCCAAGTCAGAAAGCTAATATTTTCACCCAGCATGCATAAAGACACCAGTTGCCCCTATTTCACAGCCAGATATAGCGGAAGGTTCATGCTAGACATATAAAGCCGCATCAAGGAAACAAAGGCTACAGTCCGGTGATTGCGTTTACAACGTGGGAAATCATGCATAGACTTTACCTTCTGTTTTTAGTTATGGCTTTATAGAAGCAAGCGTAAAAGCTTTTGCCATCACCGTCACTTGCACAAATTCACTGGTGTATTCGAAAATTACTTCCACATTTAACCTACACCTTTTACAAACACTGACAAGATTTATATTATGAACAAAAGATATATTGCCAGTCGCTTCGGTGCTTTACACGTTGACTGTGGTCCAGCATACCTCGTAGATGTACACAAATGAGATGTGTTAGATAGCTACCAGTCAGATGAGTGTGGAAAGTTTTAGAATTGGACCGACTGCTCTCAATTGCGGTCCCACTAACACCTCCTCTTGCTTCTTCTGCCTCGAAAAATCATCGTTATCACCATGTTGCTCATTTGCCTGTGTAGTTCGGCGCACCCCAGAAGAAGTGTACTGCTGTGGCTGCCAGCACAACATGTCATAATAAACAGTTTACCAGCCATGGGGTATTGGTACTCAGAAGTCAAAGGAAAGACGTTGTCTTTGCTGCCAGAAAGTGCCCGTAAATTAGAAGCTGCGTCTCAGCGCATGCTATGTACGGTCATCTTCAGGCATTGCTGAATCATCGGATTTGATGTTAGCGCGAAATATCTCAAACGTCCATAGTAAAATTCTTCGAACGAATGTGAAGGTGACGCCCTTAACCTTGAAAAAAAATACAGCAATTGTGCCGGCATTTGCCTACACCAAAGCAGGAGGAGACGATAAGTGGGAAACGCGTTCCTCCAGCTAAGCCTGGGGACGACTGTACGCACAGCGTGTGCCTCGGTCTGTAAACCCATCTCGTTCTATAAACTCATCTCTACTTCAGATTGATTTTTAGGGGATCTGCACTTGCGACGAGCCATTAGAGCACCCTGCCCGGGAATAAATTGTATTAGGCGGCACTGATTCTAGAAAAGCGGTTGCGCTGCTCGAGACGTATTAGGTGTAAGATAATGATTTATTATGAGCTTTAACGCGCCGACGCTGCATAGGCGATGAGGCGCGTCGTAGTGGGGGCTCAGGATTTATTTTTACCTTCGCGTGATTATGAACGTGTGCCGAAATATGAGCACACGGGCGTTTTCACTTTTCCCTACGATCAGAAAAGCGCCATCAGCCGCCAGGAAACGTATCCGCTACCTTTCCCTGATGCAACATAATGGGGAAAGCCGAAGGAGCATGCTGAGCGCATGAATTCTTTCTTACTGTTGGGTGTACTACCACATGTCTGAAAACGTTCCGGACAACAGCATGTGTAATTGCACCCGTCTGCTTCCGCGAGTCTCAGTTTGTCACGAAGGTTCCCGTATAACCTATTACGGCCCATTACCCGCATGTGACATGTGTGACGTCACTTGGCACGCTAACCTTGTTACGAATCGGCCAGCGCCGCCGTACTTCCCCGCATCACTCCTCGGCTGTGCGGCGAAGCCACTATGTGCACCTTTGAAAACAGGCGCCACCATGTCGGTGACAAGTTGCGACAAGCCGCGTCAGAAGCTTCGCTTTCGGCGCATTTCAAAACTTCGGAGGCTGCCGGCGAGGCTTGTCTCAACGCTCTTCAAGGACACAGAGGCCCCGCGAACTCAGCGGAGGCCTCCTCTCTCCCCTCTCCCGGACTCAACGTGCGCCGAGGCTATGAACGTCTTACGAACTCTGGAAGAGCGTGTGTGTGTCTGCGACGTTCGTGGCGGGTTACAGCTTGTTGCGTTTTGACCGTTACCGCTTTTGGGTATAAATAGACCCCCGCAAGCATTGTAAACCATTGGTGTTAGAGCAGCGAATCGATGCTGTCGCTCTTCTCGAGTCCTGTGTTGTAACCTCGCCCTTCGGGGCATTGTTCTTTGGCTTCGGCTCACCTCTCGCTATCAAGTAAACAGTTACGTTGGCCTATCAGCTCTGGACCTCTTCCCGGCTGAGTCGGCCTTCCCGGTCGCAACAACTGGTTGGCAGCGGTCGGATCGCAACTTCGTAACACCTGAAGCCAGCGGTGCGAGACCAAACACCACTGACGTCAAGGCGGCTTCGGACTTCACAGAATTCACGGCGGTCAGTAGTGAGTGCGGGACTGAGTGCGGGACTTTTCTTCACTGAGTTTTACCAGGCTTCTTAGGATAGCTGGTAGGGCGTGTGTTTTTGTCGCGTGGGTTATTCGAGCAAAACATTTTTGGAGCAGTGGGAAAGCAGTACTCTAGACCGGCCATGAATTTGAAAGCGTTGAAAAAACCGCAGTTGTTGGAGCTTGCAAAAGAGTTGCGCTTGATGTACGGACGCGCTGGAGAAAGCCAGAGCTGATACAGGCTATACTCGCTGTTGGGGCTGACGATGACGAGCTGTCGAGTGCATTCAGCTGATCAATGGCACGGAGACCGCTAACGTCAGGCTGCAGAGGCTGAGCGCCAGCGTGAGGAACGCGAGAGAAAAGTGAAAACAGAGCTCGCAAAGGCAACAAAACAGATCGCGAGGAGAAAACAAGAACGGAGCTCGAAAGGCAGAAACAACAGGAACGCAGGAAAGAGCGCAAAGAGGAACGCGAGGAAAAGAACGACGAGAACCGAGGAAAAGATGCGATGGTAGGTCCTCGATATTGAGCGAATCCGAAGGGAAAGAAAGAAGCTCGAAAGAGAGAGACTCCAACGGGAGAACAAGCACCTAGAGCATGAAATTCCACTCGAGCAGGAAGAAGTGAAGCCCGAGTTAGAATTGTTTCTCGAAAAAGACCTCGGTTCGAGGAGAGCACCGTGCCAGCGCTGCCAGTAGCAGACGCTCGGGAGCGCGAGTCGGAGGCGACGGTTGCGGCGCAGCAGCGCGTCAAGGTTGCTGAGAGAGATAACGACGGCGCATTAGCTCAGACTGTCGGCAGAGGCGGCAGAGGGCAGTGCGTGTCCATTGAGTGCGATAATATGTCGGCGTTTGATTTGGAGATCTCGGCGGAGTGTTCGGACGGTTCAAATTCGCGGAAGGCCTTGGGAACGGCTACCGACTTGAACGTGAACATTTCGCGAGATAGCGACGTTTCGCAGGAATGCGTAAACGATGAGGTTACCGAAAGGACGCACGGGTCCGCTGAAACGGAGGTTGTTCCTTCGGATGGTAGTGCGGAAACGAGCGACGTGGTGGGAAAGCCTGCAGCCGAGGCAGCAAACGGTTTGCACGGTTCAGTTGGGAGTCATCACGATCTCGCCACTGAGCAAGCCGATTCCGTCATAACACTAGCTCATGTAGCTGACCTCGAGCAACGGCCAGCCGAGCTCGTAGAGATTCAGGTGTCTGGGGCGGCTGAGCCGTCTTTTGAGACAGGGCAGCTCGGATCTAGGGTAGCCTTGACAGCCGCAAAACAGAACGGGAACAAGCTTCGGTCTTCGCGTGCTGAGGCTGCCGCCGAAAGCGCGGGGGAAGCCGAGATAGGGCTTTTGGGGAAAAGTTTGGGGTGTCTAAAGAGCTCGTCGTGCCCGTTTCACTCCCAGCTGATGCTCCCGATAAGGCCAACATCGGCTGAGCTAGTTGAGGTTCCGGTGTCGCCTGTGGCTGAGCCGAAGTCGGGAACCGACCAGCCTAGAGGAGAGAACGCAAACGCGTTCCGGCGTTTACTTGCCGGTCGCGTACGGGAAAAGGTGAGCAACGAGAAAAGAGGGAAAACTTCTGCGCGTACTTGCGGCCGTGTTTCAGTGCGGGCCCCGGGGGGGAAAGCCGTGAGCTCGCATCGCCCCAAAGGGGAAACGCCCCCTTTAGAAGCAGTGCGCGCCTAACGTATGAACGTGGAAAATCCCGCTCGCCCCCGGGACCTTTGTCGAAAAAACAACCGGTGTCATTTCACGCGGTCGCAGCAGCTTTGAGAGAACGGCTGCACCTAAAGTGCGGTACAAAAGGGGAAGGCTCAAGGCAATGATGAGAGCTCGAATCGCAGCTCTCAGCGCGAGAAGTGGCTTTAGACGCCTGACTTTCTAAATTTCATTGTTTTTCCTGGAGCAGGTTTCGCCCTTTACGATTGCTTTTTTTTGTGTGTGGGACATTTCCAATCACGCGAATGTCACCTTTCAAGTTTGTCACTGGTCTAAAGTACTGCTGGGCAAAAATATAACTAGAGTAGTTAGTTATTAGCGTATTTTATCGCAACTAAAAGCCTGGTAGATCTTCAGTGTTGATTTGTCTTCGCACTTGCCGGCGATGCGGTTGTGTCCTTTCCCGTGTTGTTCTGTTGCTTGCCTGACCAAGCCAGAGACGTTCTTGGGGAGCCACTACTCGTCCAGTGACCCGCCCGGTGAAGCTCCAGCACGGTGTCGTACAACCAAGGCCTGGAGTCGAGCGTCTGCCGAGCACTTCACTTCGACAGCATCCCTCCGGCCCAAAGGTTGAAGACCCTTATCCATCGGGATCTCGGACCCCCGGCGGAGAAGCTGTTACGAATCGGCCAGCGCCGCCGGGACTTCCCCGCATCACTCCTCGGCTGTGCGGCGAAGGCATTTCGTGCGCCTTCGAAAACAGGCGCCACCATGTCGGTGACAAATTGCGACAAGCCGCGTCAGACGCTTCGCTTTCGGCGCATTTCAAAACTTCGGCGGCTGCCGGCGAGGCTCGTCTCAAAGCTCTTCAAGGACACAGAGGCCCCGCGAACTCAGCGAAGTCCTCCCTCTCTCCCCCCCTTTCCCGGGGGCAATGTGCGCCGAGGGTATGAACGGCTTACGAACTCTGGAAAGAGCTTTGTGTGTCTGTGACGTTCGTGGCGTGCTGCAGCTTGTTGCGTTTTGACCGTTACCGCCGGTTTTGGGTATAAATAGACCCCCGCCAAAGGGTTTTAAACCATTCCTGTTTTGAGGCGAATCTATGCTGTCGCTCTGCTTGAGTCCTGTATTTTAACCTCACCCGTCGGGGCATTGTTCTTTTTGGGTTCGGCTCACCTCTCGCTATGAAGTAAACAGTTACGTTGGCCTATCAGATCCTGACCTTTTCCCGGCTGCAGTCGGCCTTCCAGGTCGCAACAACCTACAAAATAAGTGTTTAAAGAATTCCTGCTGTTCGGCCTCAGTGGCCCCGATATAGTTTGCTTAGTACAAGCGCAAACAACGCGGCATCGAGCACCACCAGATGTTTCACCTTACGACGGGACAAACATTTCCAAAGGGAAATTGTACCGGCTGTTTTTGGTAGTAATGGTGATTTGGTATCCCTTTATTCGTTTCGGTTCAAGCGCAGCTTATCAACAGGTTTGATTGCTCTTGTTCATCGGGGGAAGGGGCATCACTCATGGCGCCTGTATGGGGGGGGCGCTGCATAATTGAGCGTTTTGAAAGACACTGGAGAGGCCACCGGCAGACACTGACCCTCTGCCTAACGTAGCCAGCAAGTCCGTAGAAAATGTCATTTTTTCGACGTTGGACGTGTGTGGTCGGGCGGTGGTAATTTCAGCCTTACTGGTGCGAAAACACTATCTTTTGAGCAGCATGGTCTACACACCGTGTCGGAACAACGCCAGTTTATTCACACATAGTGTGACTACTATGAATATTGGTGTCACAATGAAGGAATAAAGGACACGGAGGACTGAAGACAGCAGGCTCGAAAAATTTAAAGCGGCAGCCAATAGGTATGTGACTTATAAAGAGGGCGTACTAATTATGGGAAACTGGTGCTTGTGCTCCCGGCAATATAAACCGATATTTGTTGTAGCAACCGTGAACTGTGAATCAAAACCTTGTCCAGCAAATCTGATACTACAATTTCTGAAATATCAGTATCTCTAGTATTCTTTTTAGCAAGCTGAATGCGGTTACTATATCTTTATTCAAAACAGAATTTGTGCAGCCCACATTGCCGGATCAGCATAATCAATCGGTTTAGGAATATGGCGCGTTTTAAAAATATTTTTATCGCCTCTTTTATTGTTACTGAAAAAAGTCAAACATCTCCATTATTTTATAACTAAAACCTGTTAATAAAAACGGTAGCAGCTGCCAATATGCACCCTGCTCGCTACAGTCACTTACTTCAAAAAAGCTACTGTTAGTCCATGTCTTTGTCAATTTTGAACAGCAACATAGGTCGAAGCCCTGATGCCGCGCTATGGTAAAGGAGTTATAAACCTCCCTAGTTTTAAAAAAAAGCTTTTGAAGAATCTAGGGAACAGCCCTTTTGTATTTTCATGACCTTTTGTCTGGAGAGACCACTTGTGTGCATACTAATGGTATATACTAATGTATGGTATTAATAATGTATATACTAATGTGTATATACTAATGTTCCGTACAGGAAAGAAATGGCTCATGTTAGTTTATTGATCCAAACATTTCTTGCACCTTATGTGCTCATACGAGAATGTTAGTCCAGCCTATTTTATGAAGAATAAAGTCTGAGCATCTACCAAGTCCGCCAAAATGTCAATGTAACAAGTAAAATTTAGAAAACGCATAAAAAATGTTTTTGAAATACGTCACTTTAATAAATGCGGCAGTTGGAGGACGGGTAAAAATTGCCCGAATGCCGCCCGCCAGCTGTCTTACCTTCACTGCAAAGTATAAAACTCATGGTCAGTATCCAAGACTGCGGCTAAACGAAACGTTCTAATCAATAACAAAACTTTGGCATCAAACACTGCAAGTGAATCCTCGTCCACTAAATATGCCGCTGTCACTCAAATTCCTCTTCATCACATTCACTCTAGCAGGTAAGGACATCAATACTAAATCACTTTAAAAGCTCTTTGATGTGAAGGAATAACTTTATTGCATATGCTTTCGTATGCAACCGATTTACGTCAGCGCACGTTTATGGACTGGGCGCTTGAGTACGCGGTAAACAGGCTATCCTCCTTAAGATAGTAAGGCAAGATTTTTGTAATAGTGGCAATCACTATTATTCAAGAAATGGTAGTTGCTACGCCATGCCTCGTTTATTGTTCAGGCGTTCCTTTATGCGTGCATTTTCTTGACGCCAGATCTATGCTCACTTCCTCAATGGCGTGTTTTGCTAGGATATTAACTCTTGCTGGAGAGCCGGTTTTCGGTATTTAATAAAGCCAGCATGGACGCTCTGTTTTGGTGGGGCGTACAAACCACCTTTTGTCCGGCTGTATTGCTCGTTTTGGAGGATTTAATTGCATTGTCGACTGCATAAATAAATAAGAAATCAGATATTAAGTGCTGTTATTAATTATCAATCACACACTAGTGAATCGCGCAACAAGGCCGACGAGGCATCCCCCCGGTGGGCTTACTGTGCAGCACAATTTTATTTTATTTTTTTGATTGTACAAAGCGTGAGTGGTTATTCTTCTTTAGAGGCCATATCACGTATTTACGCTCGGCCTTTGTTGGTTATAGGAGTACGAACCACTGCCATATATGGTTCCCACCTTTCTAATTGCTGCATATGTTCACAAATTGTAAGTTTCATGTTAAGGACACGGGGGCCACGAAGGCATTTGTTAATATACAATAGAGTTTTCACACTGCTCGTGTAGGCATCCTAGAGAGTAAAAACGTCTAACCCACCATTGGTGAATTCTGGCTCCAATTGGTTTGGAAATAAAACCATCACAAAGAGCGAAGGCCACAACATATAGGCAACCTAATTAGATCATAAAGACAATTTGGTACCTCAAATTTGCCGTCCGTATGTTAAACTGCCTATTTTTATATTTCAGAACTGTTATTATTTGTTATATATGAAGCCCGAAACAATTGCACAATGCTTGTTCCACTGCAGAAAATGAAAGGTGGCGGCCCAGACTGATTAGATATTTTATAGCTCCGCAATTTTGCCACACGGTAGCTGATGGGACACGTAATGATGGAAAAATGCAAAAATACTGGCAGTGATAATAACAAATCTCGGGCCATCTCCACTAACGTGAAACGTGTGGAGGGGCGAAGCATTCAGGCTGTAAGTGCATTCTTGGCGCTGTGGCTTTTTGCCAACGAAGATAAAACCGTTGAAGGTAGAGGTATACAGCCCTGCTGTATACCTCTGTATTTTTTTGAAGCTAGAAGGTTCTCAAGAGAAAATCTGGTCGGCTAACATGTCCACAAAATTGACTACATGCAACCGCACTAAATAACCTTATCGGTTTAATTTTCACCAAAGAGAGTATTCATTGGCATATTTTGGGGGCCATTCTTAGCAGCATCTGCATGCGTATATATGCATGCGCCATGTGCATGCATGCATGCATTTGATATGCGCATGCATGCGCTACGCTTACGGTTTGATGCTAAATATATTTACGTCGCCCCCAGTACGTCTCTGTGTGAAGTGTCGGCATTAAAACACTTGTGTTTTGGAATTTGAGATGCTTCGTACAATGCCGAAGGTCTGTCCTTTTCATTGTAGTACACCTGTGTGAATCCAGGGGACTCTTTGCACTGAGGGACAGTGTTATTGCGTTGTGGTCTGAACAACCACGACAATGAAGGTTCGTTGTACTATAACTAATTATCAATGCATGGCAAATGTCGCCTAAGGAGGCCTTTATGGCGCGCTAGTTGGATTGCTAATAAATTTTCCTACCTGTAAAAAGTGCGAAGGCTGGGGTTCTCTGACTTCTGGGTCCTGTTACATGTCAAGGAGACAATCAATGCTTTAGAGTGGGTCTGTCCGATTATAGCAGCCCGTAAGGCAGAAGCGTTCAAAAGTGTGTCGATCTCCTGTAACCCAAAAATCTATAGTAGCAGAAAACTGCAGTTTCCTAATACCGAAAAGCTTTTTCATGCTCTCAAAAGCCACAGGCTGCTTTTCCGAGGTAGACCTGGCTTCGGCCGATTGCCAGGTTCTGCTGAAAAAGAAAAGAGAAACCCAGCGGCATGCATCGCAAATGAAGGCCTTTTCACATTGAAAAAGGTTTGTTTCCTGTTGGAAACAGCCACAGCTACAGTTCAGCAGATAATGGCGAATATTCTTGAAGGCTGAAATTGGCCGTTTGCTACTTGAACAACATAATCGTTTTAGCCAGGAATTAGAGAGAACATGGGTAAAACCTGGAGCATGTACCCCAATGAATTTGGGTTGCTTGACTCAAGATTACCGAAAAATGCATCTTCAACAGAGTGGAGTTGGCCTTCTTGGTACAGCGCGTCAATGCAGAGGGTATATCACCCCTCCAAGACGACGTATGCGATCATTATTGCTCTCGCACGGGAAGATGTCGCCACGCTACAGTCTTTCTCCGGGCTGATCGAATAATATTCTAAGTTCGACCAACTACTGGCAGAGGAAGTAATGCGAATGTGCTGTCCACTTCGCAAAGACGTACACTTCAACAGGGATGACGTCGCCAAAGAAAGTTTTGCACGAGTAAAAAGACTTCTATCATCCCACAAGGCCCTCAGAATGTTTCACCCGACGCTGCCCGGCGCTGTTGCAACGGATGCCTCTGCGTATGGTTTCGGTGCCCTAATGCATTGAATATGGGGTTTCCATGTGCGGAGTGGGGCATTTCTGTCACGGACGTTAACAGAAACAACAAAAATGCTCTTCGGGAGAACGTGAGTCCCTTGCCTGTCTTTAGGACTGTGAAAAAATGGCATGTTTGTGTCATGGGCTGGTCATTTAAGCTACTAACAGACCACCACGCTCTGGTCGCCTTGCTTTCGCTCCGGAGGACAGGACGGTGGAAGCTTTGTTTCGCAATGTGCACCGCACGGCTGCTTCACTAACTTTGAAATACAGTACCGCACCGGAGTCTAGAATCAAGTTGCTAATGCCCTGCCCACAAGCACAGTCCCAGACACAGAGGGTGGCATCAAAGATGACGTAGTGGTCGTGTACTTAGTTACAACATCTCTACATCGTGGTCGTTTGGAGGTTGCTACTGCCGAGATCGACATACTTCGTCAGGTCATAAACTTCGGCGAGTCATCCTTGCCAATGTGGACAAAATGTGGGAAAGAAGCGGCCCCCCAGGATGAAGTACATAACGAGCTCTTGGTAGTAAGTGGCGCGCAGACCGTGTTGTTGCGCCCGCCAATATTACGGAAACCTCCGTCTGGTCGGCCCATAAGCCACACCCGGGGATTATTAAGACTAAGCAGCGCATCACGGAGACGTAGTTTAGAATGCTATCCGAAGCTGCACGGTTCGCCAAGCCTCAAACAAGAGTGTCAAGAGCTCGCAAGCAGCACTCCACCTGTCCTGCTTCCTGAAGGGCCCTGGGACAAAGTGGCGATAGTAATTATGGGCCCCTTCGAACGTGTAGAGGCTGACTTTCGGATTTTCATCATGGCGGTGGACTACATCTTCCGATGGTCGAAGATTGCGTTCTGCAGCGACGTCGCTTACGCACTGTAACGTTCTGCTGGCCGTGTTTGCACGAGCGGGTTAGCATACCGAAGTGGTGTCAGGTCACTGGCGACAGTTTACGTAGACTGAATTCGAGTGCTTCGTGCGGGACAGGGGCATTAAGCATTTCTTGTCAGCATTTACCACCCTCTAGCCAGTGGCTTAGTTGAAAGGTTCAACAGGTTCCTCAAATCATGTGTACCACTAGCTATCCTGGAGCAGCGACCGACCAAGGCCACAGATACAGAGTACTTGAGTATTTACCAGGCCCACCCCGCAGTGCCACTCCCTAGCAGCGTTGCTTCGCTGCCGCTCCACGAGGACACCGTTAGATGTTACTGGGGAGCCATCTGCGCACCTCAGTTCCGGGGCAGATGGCTCAGTTCCCGGGCCGTCCTCTGCCCGGGAACCGAATAAATTTCGGTGTCGTGTGAAAGAGTACCAGCAAAAATTAGTGTTCTCCCACTTTGTGAAGAAGGATAATCTGCGAAGCTGAATGCAGTGCAAAGAGTGCACGAAACAGAACACGTTTGTTTGCAATTTACGATAGACCATGCTTTCTAGCCAGTTGGCTGAATAAACCTTCAAAGGACCCATGCTTTGATCTTGTGAACAAGCATGGAGCTGCCTACAACCCTCCCGCGTTGTAGATATCTTACTGCTTGTGTAACGAACCCACCCAATCCGCTCGAACACTGAGGACACCGGAGAGGGCCCATTAGGCTCTATTGGATGGCCACGTGTAAGCCTGCCGCCAGCACAATGGGCAATTCATCCGTAAAGGCATGCCACCTATAGCGGCGCGTGCATGCCCTTCGCCCCCTCGCGCCATGCATGCCCTTCGTCCCCCTCGCGCCATTCTCCACTATCAAACAGTGCACACATCAAGCGCCAACCAGTCATATAGGCTTGCTTAAAAGTAACCGACGCCTTCAAAAATGCCGGTTTGAAAACCCTTAATCTGAGGAAGTGTTGCCTTACGCCTGCATTCCAAGCTGGTGGGATCCTGTTCATCCGGGAGCAATTCGCCTCGACTTCACGAACTTGAACTTAAGGCAGCTAAGGCGGCTGCCGCGGCTTCACTTGTTTTCGCGCCTATTCGTGCTTCTCTTTAGACCGACACATCCTCAAAGCTTGCTCTTCTTCCTACAAACGAAGGGCATGCCACCGCCCCACAGCCATTTCAAACCTGGCCAGATTTGAGCTTTTATTGCAGCGGAAAACATGTGCCTGCTCGTTAGCCTCCCCCTTTGTAGGCGTATTACTTTCTGTGTAACACACCAACCCATACCCGAACCACTCTATTACGGACGACTTTCCGAGAAAGCACATTGGGTCATCTCATTTCGACGTTTAAATCTTCCACTAGAACAGCGGGCATTTCATCGAAAGGGGCATGAAACCAAGCTGTGCGTGCACGCCCCATTTTTTCCCTCCCCAAACCATGCGCGCATAAACCGGCCACCAGTGATGACGCATATTTAGGCGCGAAAGGCACCGGTGAAAATTTCGCTCGGGAGGCCTTTCCAGCAAAAGAACAATTGCATGGTTACGCCCGCGTTCCAACTGGGCCAGTTACCCTTCAATGGCGGGAATTTGAAGCAACTGCGCGACGAACAGTTTAAACGGAAACGGCGGCTGCGACATGTTAAAGGGCAATGGAGTTATTTGTAAATATTGTGGGATTACTTGCGCACATTGTAGTCCGGAGTTCATATGTTTCAACCACTCGGAGTGCGTTTCCACTAATTTATTTGGTAGAAAAATCAATTATAAATGCTGTCCTCCTCGCTGCATCCTCACCTGTTTCTGTGGCGTTTTCGTGTGACGTAAAAATTAAATTACTTCGGTTGACTGCGCTACTGCCCGGCTCGCCGACCTTCTGACAGAGTCAGTCGGCCAATCGTTTAGTCCGCCGGCCGCCGATGGGTCGTCCGCGAGGCATTTACCTGGAAAGAACATAAAAACGAAGTAGTAGTTCGGTGAAGGAGGCAGCAAGACGGCCACCCTCAAGGTGTAGGGTCGAGGACCGTCGCCGGCTCTGACGTCCGAGCCTCCACCCGAGCCACCGTTCGCGGTGAGGGCAAGAGGAATCTCTCTGATGCTATCGCGAGAAGATGTGCCTGACGAGGGAGCGGTGTTCCGGTGGCGCAGATCGTTGGCAGCGAGGCTTCGTCCTGAAGAAGCCTCCGCTCTCTCGTCCCGCCACTAGCCATCGGCCGCCGCCACGTTCTTCGTCGTTAGGGAGCCTTCACACAGCGAGCATCTGTTCGCACGGAGCTGAACAGCATCGTGAACACAGTGTCGCTCCACATCGGCCACCGTGAGCCGATAACGATGAGCCTCTCCGCGAGCCTCTCCTCTTTGGCGCCGTTCTATGACCGCTTCGGACGAAAGTATGGCCGCACTTTCCTTTCCACCCTAACTTCAGTATTCGATGTGCCTTTATGTGCGGTCTTTGTTGTGCAATTTGTTATCGTGCCGTGACTAATGTCCATCTGGTTTAGAATATATATCGTGTGTGTTTGGGATTTAGCCATGACTTCGGTCTCAAGACTCTCCGCGCGATACGGCCCATCAATCATTCATAACAAAGAAAGGCGAGCCTGCCAGGCGAGCCTGCTAGAGAGGATTCACGTTTCTGGTTGCGTTCGCATCATGCAAATATAGAAGATGTTCATTGCCGGGTTGTAAAGAATAATTAAAGAGACGCACGAAATGGTATTGACCAGGGCAGATCTTCGGAATTATTTTAACACTGAGAGCGAGAAGTTTAAAGCTCAGCTGGCTTTGGACAGAAACGTAAAGATCAGGAAATATGAGCTGAGAATGGATGAGCAGGAAAATAGAATAGCTGCAGTAAATAAATCAATGGCCACTTTGGAAGAGCAAGCGCGTTCTACAGGGTGTCTTCCACAACATAGCAAAGACGGATTATTGTAGGCCTAATGTGCTTCGTCGTGCATCGGCGTGCGGCGAAAACCACTTTCATGAGAACAGCCAGCTTCTCCTTGTGCACAATGTTCCGCATCACCGCGATATATAAAACTTCCCAGAGAGCGCATTAGAAGTAGCAACTGAAATGCCGGATCAAGAGGCGAGATTGCTCACCCTTACCAGAACTTCAAATGGTGTTAATGAAACTTTAGCTGAAACGCGGTTGGAAAGCCCCTGTATAGTTACAGAAAAATGCGAGGTTATGTTATAAGTTGCGTCATCTAAAGAAACCTCATGCCAACAAAAAACTAATTCTACTGAGCAATACCATTCTACGATTTCGAGCGCTGCAAGAGACTACGAAAAAGGCAGAGGAAGAAAAAACTAAACTCGCAAAACCCGCCAAGGTATTTCAACCCGAAAGGAAAAACCTCTGGTTCCCCCCGCGCCATGTCAAATCTGAGGTGTTCCAGACTAGTGGTGGTGGTGGTAAAACATTTATTCAAGAGGTTCGCGCTTAAAAGCGGGAGAAGCCCTCAGTCCGGGGCCCCTGCGGTGGCTGCGGTCCTGCAGTCCCGGTCAACCAGCTGTCGCTGGTCCTCAGGGTTTAAGGTGCACCCCTCACAGTCTTTTGTACACTCCGAATAGAGTGCGCAAACAGCGATCGCGCAACTTGCTGGGCGTATCTTTTAGGGCATGCTGTAGAAAGTATTCTAGATACTTATCAGGACGTAAGCATCACGTTTTCCTCGCTAAGACATGTCCGAGGTAGGAACTTTAAGTTTCTGTTATGCGGGAGAGGGCTGGATACAAACACAGGCATAAGATGAGAAGAAGCCAGAAACACAGATTTAAACAGCATGCTCGGACGTACCGCTCGGGAACCATATTCTACTGAAAGCACACTGAGGTGTTCCCAAGGCCGAGTAGAGGAAGCCGCTGGGCATTTGACGTGAGGTGTTGTAGTCGTCGCGAAAAGCGGAAAAAACAAGCGAGAAAAGCGAACCTCTGAGGCCATTCCGGAAAGACATGCATGTTCATTCGCAAGCAGGAGCTGAACAGGTATTTTTGTTAAGTCAAAAGGCTTATGAATAAAGTGCATTTTGGCGCGCCTTTTGGAACTCGCTTAGTGACTTGTTTGCACTTTTGCGTTGGAACCTGTTTGTGTCTGTTGGACCTACGCGGCTGTGACTCTGCTCTGCGATTGCTTTTTTAGTTCAGCATTGTTTGCGCGTTCGCGTTTAAGCTCTTCCTGCAACTCCTCGATAGTTTTGTCCGCGAATTCTACGCATGATTCGGTGTTCGTTACGAATCTCGCGCATTTCATTCCGAAGTTCTCTTTCAAGCGACCCGCGCCAAGTCTTGAACTCCTGCTTCAGTTCATCGTTATATTTATACGTTTCAACTTTCATTTCATCCTTCAGTTTCCCTAACTCTTTCGCCATTTTCTAGCAAAAAACACGCTCTGCTTGGCAGTAGCGGTGACAAAAACAAGTCAAAGAAGAAGAGTAAAAATCGCTGAGACCAACCTACAGCAAAAGGCAGGAAAGCGCTTAAACGATGTGCATAAAAATACTGTTGCCTTTACCAAGTGAAACGATGGGTGGTGCAGGCTGCTTTAGTATGCCCCAGCGATGCGCAGGCGCCACAGTTGCAGGTTGCCAGCCTCCAATTGCGCTTCCCTGGTCGCAGCCCGATGAGCTCGTTGAACGTGCCGGTACGGGCGACGATCAAGTCCGGTCAACGGTGCGGGTGGCGGCTTCACCGCGTTGAATGAGTCCCCAGGCGCTGATTTCTTCCACACGATGACTGCGTTCCACGACTACACGCAGTCAAGCCAGCCATGGACCCCCAATCCTGGACGCGTTGCACAGGCTTGTTGTAACAGGGGCTTGACGAGCAGTTGACACACACACATCCTGATGAGGAGGGCGGGCACTTTCAGCCACCTCGTGGAGTTCACCGGCACAAAAACAGAAAAATCCGCCTCTGGGTGGGAAACGTCTTCACCGCACACACCAGGAATGCGGGTAGCCACACATGAAGCGTAAAAGCACAAGCTCCTCCAGACCTAGCGTAAGCGCGAACGTTTGCTGGCCACACTGCTCTTAAAGAAGGCTGCACCCATGGGTAAAAAAAATAGAAACAAAAAACTTACTGCTATGTTTTGCTTTTTGGGTAGAAATTCTTTGCCGATTAAGATGCGGTTTATTGCGTGTTTTACTTCTGCTTAAGATCCGATGCGTAGTTTGAAAGCACAATTTTTGTTGCAAGCCAGTTTGTTACCGTAATCGCTTCAAATCTGGTCGCAAGGCTTGGTGGATGCCTTACTTATATCGCTAAGTTGATGTACGTCAGGGGCTCCATGGCAAAATTAGTCCTTGTTCTGGCTACTCGTTGCTTCATGTGCTCCGGGTGAGTCCTTGTAACCTTTGTCGCACAGGTGTACTTAAAAAAGGAACATTTTTGCTTGAGTCGGGGTGACGCCCGCCCGCCACTGCTGCTACCCAGTGTTGCGGATTGCCAAGATCCGCAGGTGTGTTTAGAAATAAACGGGCGTTCTGTGAAATAAATTTAAGTTGGAAGTAGCGCTTTTCCGTGTCACCGCTCTTCGTCCTTCGCTCGATTGTTTGCGCGCTGTAAACATTTGGTCTGTAGCAGGGCCGAAGAAACCCCACAACTTTGGCGCCTAATTCATCTGTTGGTACCTCATCATTGAAATACCCTTGAGGGTCCCAAAGAACTTCTCACGGGCTGTGAATGCAAAATCACGAACCCCTCAAATGTTTTGCTTCTTAAACGTACTTGCCGCAGTGGCTCTATTGCTAACGTCATGCGCTTCTGTGACCAAGGACGCGGGTTGGAACTCGGCCACGGTTGCTATTCCGTTTTGATGGAGCCAAAAAGAAAAAAAAACCTCGTGTGTCGATAATTTTCGCAGCACGGTGAAGATACCCTGGTGGCCAAATACTAATCCAGAGCCCCCCATTACGGCGCGCCTCACATCCCAGGTGCGGCTTCGTCACATTCAACCGCAGAATCAATCAATTCATCGTGCAGAACGTGTTGCCCAGAGGCTTTGTGCACTCACGTCTTAGAAGATTTGCTTCACAATTTGCTTCCACCCTAATAGTTTAGAATAGATTTTGTCTATATGATTCGTTTCGGCACCGGTCCTTCATTCCACCATGTAATCGAATCGTTGACGACGATATGGGGTTTGCTGCTTCGCTTGGTTCGCTCCGTTTGGCCCCTTCCTAGCTTCAGGGGCTCTGTACCGGCCTGAACGGCCACCTTGTGCTACCTTCCTGTTTAGGCTCACGGTACTACGCGCTTAGGTTTTACATGTTCAGAAGATGCTGCTTACGCCTACGGTGCCGCCGACATTTTTTAGGGGCAGTTTCCTTCGTTCTACATAGCTCGTTCGGGCATTTTTTTCTGTACCTCTGTTTACCAACGTAGTTGTTTTTTACCTAGATGGCGTATTCTTCAAACATACATACAAACTACATATATCTTGGAGGTTGCGTACAGCTTTGCTACCTTCAAATCTTAAGCGTTAGTGTGAGCTACCTACATTTCTATTGCTGGGAAACACCACCCCATCGACTTTCCCTCGACAAAGGTCATAAACGCTCATGCTTTAAAAATATTTCAAAAAGAACGGATTTCAATTACGAAGGGTCAGGGTACTTGTTTCAAAGGGTATTGTAAATATGTATGACATAAACTCCCTAGGCGAGCGCTTTTATGACAAAAAGGAAGAGCGAAGATGTCCGTGGGTTCGAGATTTCGGCGTACCTTACAGATCCCCAGGTGGTCAAAATTAATACGGCCTGCGTCATCGCCTGAGTAGTGTCGGAGCATAAAACTCATAATCAATCAAATCAATTGATATAAACTCTCACTGAAATCAGGATTTCAGGTGAAATTCAGTTGATTTTTATGTGAGGTAGAGTTAGTGGCAGAATGCGGCATAAAAGGACGCTGAGGCGAGGTTTCTGACACTGAATTAACAATCACGCGAGCAGAGGATAAGACTAGGCGGTCTTTCAAACTATTTGATTGCATCTTCGTTGGCCCTTGGGGTATTTTATCTACATCACGGTTTACCAGCGTAGTTCTTATTTATCTGGATAGCGTCTCCTTTATGCAACTATATACGCGCTGTCATATATCCAGGACGCGTTTGGAAGAAAGAAAATCTTTTACAATCTTCCCCGAATTTTACGTTGCCCCATAAACAATTTCTACGGGGTAAACCGCTAATCACGTAGGAGTTCAGCGAGGCCAACGTGGAATTGTTGCTGGAAGTGCTTAAACTGAATTAATCAGTGAAGTAACAGACAGCCACTTGCCGTCATCTGATATGTGTTATATGCAAAAAAGGGCAGCTTCTGGATTGATTCAGCCTTGCGGGTTCTGGACCATGCGACTAGAAGTAACTGTCAATGCATTCGTAGCTGTCATTCAATTAAAAAAAAAGTCATGTATTTTAACTGCTGAAATACGAATATCTGCACATATTTGCATTACTCATAATGAGTTCTTTGTTTAACCAAATGAAGTCAATAGATCATGAGGCGTTCTTTCACCTACAACTTAGTGTTTCAAAATTCATCATAGCTAAATTTGGCGTTTCAAAAATTTGAAATATTCTTTGTACTGTAAAGACGCTTCAGGTTAAACCACAAAAAATGCTCCAGATTGTGACCGCAATATTGAAATTCTGTTCCCGATTTCTTTTATTAGTGTTCCATGCAGCCGTAACGTTTACGGACATTTGCTAATATTATTCGCAAACGTAAAAATCTCATACGATCGAGTCGAGGAGAGGGCTGTTTGGTAAATTTTGTTACGAAGCATTATTGCGCAGCGAGGGAAACGAACCAACGGCAAAAGGGCACCCACCCTAAATCCATACAAACCGCGATACTTCCTAAGTGTACGCGTGTTTAATTTTAATCCTAATTGTAGCGTCTTTTGCCGAATAAAATTTGTATTTACTCTACCAAATACTTTCATGATGCCGCGTGTATTAGCAGCGTATGGAGCTCTTGTGCTCTTTAAAGAGGTTAGTTTAATTTAGCATATCACATTTGTATTCAACGTAGAAAGTTTCATTCTTCCTAATGCATTGTTAACAGTATATTATCAGCGTACGGAGACCTTCTGCGTTTCAAGAGAGGCTAATTGACAAGAAGACCTTGTGTACAATGTACAAAGTTTGAATCTTTGTAATTCACTGCTGTTTTTCCAAGAAGGCAGATGCGTTTGAGACCTTGTTACGACAGATAGTTTCCCCATTCGTAAAATCCGGTGCGAAGTATTGAAGCAGCTAGAGGGGCACACTGGTGGAATTATTTTGGTACAGCACGATGATGCCCTTTAAAGCACCGGGACGGCTTTCCCTTAAATACGGAACTTCTTGTTATTTACATTGACACGATGTCATAGCAACTTTAGCAATAACGAGTTGTAGAGTGAACAGAAATTGCGGACTTCGTATTTTTGGAAATATAAAAATGCTCTTTTTGCCAATTTTTTAGGGCTCGTGGCATTGTCCTTGGGCTGTGGAGCCTGCAAGCACGAGCCTTATGAATGCCGGGAACCGAAGAACGGGAGGAATTATGTACAATGGTTCTACGACTGGAGGTATAAAGGTTGCTATAACCAGAATGTTGCCTGCGATTACAAAGGCTTCTCCAGTTATGAGTCTTGCTGGGCCTGCTGCATATGAGCACTTCATTGGAAGCCATCCACAAGGTTCATTTCAGAGCGATGTTTTGGATGAATGCAAATAATAAAAATAGCCTTGTATTCACTTTTACACCTTTCTTCGCATGTGTACTCACTTTTCGACAATAAAGCATTTGTTCTTTCTGGTTGATTGGTTAAGTAGTGGCGTGAACGTAGAACCCGTAGGATATCGTCGATATTTCATTTGCGGTTGTGCTGCCTGAGTCGCAGGTTGAGACATGAATAGACTAAATACTTAGCTCGTATTTATTGCTGTGTACGCATGTTGATAACTGTACTCTTGGGCTACCGGAAACTGAGAGTTTTAGGCCCGGCAATTTGTCAGTGAATAACGTTGTATATCGCCTACATGCGGGAATGCCTGGATACGTGGGTTATAATGAAGCTGAGCCTGGATTTGTGGGGCTGATCTACGCTGTTGCCACGCGCTGTATATAATTTATGTCAAGCGGAATAAATTATATTAAAACTTTGTTATATCGCTTGCTTGAAAACTGCCTTTGTACAAGTTTCGTAATATTTTATTGTTATTGTATATTTAGTATATTTCAGTATTGTAGTATTTTAGTATTAGTAATATTGGCCTAAGCAGCCTAACAAACCGCGTCCATCATGGTTGATTTAAATGGCTTCACTGTAAGCCTTCTCCCCGACGAGGCATTCAGCAACGAATTACCTGTCCCACGGATCGGTTTTGGGGAGGGTCAAATTTGAGTACAAAAAAACATCGAACACAAAAAATATTCCGTTTTATTTTACCACTCATTATGCTTAGTATTCCGCACTCCATATTAAAAATTGTAGAGCAGCTTTTTATTTCATTAAGTAAGTGTACAAGGTGTTCAACGTTTATCATTTTTACTATTTGTCCATCATCGTGATTCCATGTAAACATCTTGCTATCAGGGAGTTCACATCAGCGGAACAGTTTATTTGAAGAGTTCTTATTTACGCAAGTTGCAGAAATGGAATCAGAGCTTGCGATCAAGCTATGTGCGCACTGCAAGCCCAAACACAAGTGTACATTTGTCATCCGCCTGTCCTTCATTTCGCGGTAGTACATTTCACTTTTTTAGGGTTGCTCATTGACTCTTATTGTGCGAAAAATAGTGCATGCGTCCGCATATATATACCTACATACACAGACATTTCTATTCAATGACATTTTTTATTAAAAAACATTTATTGCACGCCTGTGAAACAACAAATTGCATTATAGGGCAACTTCACCAGTAGTTTTGTGAAGACAATTTTTTTACCGTTTGAACGGAGTGGTGAGGAGGAAAAGTAAGGATAACGTGTGCATACTGCCAGTTTGTGGCAACTCGCCTATTTTAATGTGAGGTATCAAAGCCGTCATTGAAGCTTCACAAATAAATTCAACACTTCAGCTCTTTACGCTTGCAAAGCGTTCTCTGACGCGGGATGAGTCAGCATGGTTATCCAAGTGGATGTTCAAAATAGCTAATTCTGTGAGACTCTGCTTATTCATCATCGACTAAAGCCACGTCTTCAACTTTCGCAGCGCTCTGAACAAGCGTCTTGTCAAGAGACCTTGGCTGGAAGCGATGCGAGGATGTTTAGTTAGTTTCGTACATTTGGAAAACCTCTCCAATGCAAACGTCGAGACCCAAGGGCACTTGACGGAACTTGATCATTACAGCTTCTGGTAGTCATTTTGTGGTCCACAGCAGAATATCTGAACTCAAAGGTTTGATCGTCATTCTGATGCTAAGTGATTCGAGTATTTTTTTATACCAACAAGAAAGTCTCTCTAATCGAGCGTCATGTCAATTCAAGCCCTCAGTTTTGAGGGCGCGGGGCAGGCAAATGTTCAAGTCATGAGCTGAGAAGGTTTCATCAGTGGAACGCAAAAACAGGTAGCTGCTTGCTGGTTCTAAAATAGGAATGAAAATTGCGCAGGCGTAGAAGGTCTTAGGGTCTCTAACGTACCCGTTCTGCTGGCCCATTTATTTTTTCTCCAAGAGTAGCCGATACTTGGACGTCCATATCATGTGCAGTTAACTTCTTCCAACCGTTTGTAAAACACTGAGGCGATGTTCTCTCGTTTAGACTACAGCAGAGCAGTGCTGATCTTTGCTACAGATCAAGTCTGGTTTTGAAAGCCAAATACTGCCTCGAGTGTCTGAATGCTGCCTGCGCTGCCTGCAAAAGAGGAACTAAACTCCATGAGAACACCGTGTCGCTCTACTCCGCAAGTTTTGCACAGCCCTGAAAGCTGACCATTTAGTAAATTTCGAAGAACACCCTTTATCTTTGATGATGATGTGAAAATTAGGTTGTATCCACAAAGATCACAATAAACGTTCTAACGTGCTGTACAGAAGTAGACTGAAAAAGAGAAATACAGTGCAAGATTGAAGCAAGGACAATGTGCAGTGCTCACGGAATCATTTATAATCTCTTGGACGGTGCCGCAAGTTGCACAAAACATTACGCTGCAGCCTTACGCTCCGACCCCTAATAATTTGGCTGGAAACAAACCAATACATTTGATTTTTATTGGAAATTTTCCCGGAACCTTTCTTGACAAAGATGGTAATAGGTAAAGTGGTAGCCTTTATCTTTATCCGGCAAGATATACTCGTATATTAAAGGGTGACAATCCAAACAAATTTCGCGGTTTCCTTTCATGGCGTGAGTTCCTCTCCAGATTTGCGGAGCTAAGAGAAAGTGATAAATAATTAGGACAAGTGAAATCTGTTAATCGTTTCGCTTAACATTATTTACTTATACTCAGCGCAAATTAAATTACTTTCATTTTTTTGTCCAGTACTTTGTCTTTTAGCGTGCAAATAACTGATTTTGAATGTACCTGCTAGTATAAGTAGCTCAGAACGATGATGTTTCAGGTGGTTTATGAGAAGCTTTTCTCAGACTGTATTATAAAACGCCGCAATTCACGAATATGGGCTTGATCATTTTCGCTTATAAAATAAGAAGTAAGAAGGGCGTGTACCACTTCTCTACAGCCATTCTCTACAGCCATTCAGGTAGCAAGACCACACGAAGTCTTCCTACCTGAAATGTGATGTAAGCTGTGAAGCAATCGTGCCCACTCTACGCATCGGAAAGGTTGCTACAGCAAACGTAACACCTAAGGTCTGGTGGGTACTGTAAGCAGGATTTGGCTCCATGGCCGGGAAATGCGGAACAAATCTTCATGAGAAGCCAAAAGATTAGGCGTGAGAATACAAAAAAATCACTGTAGTCCTACCGCACGTACATAAAATATTGTGTACACGTTTTTGACTTCCTCGCCCTGGGTGCTGCCATTTCGTCAGTGGGTTGTGACTGCGGCCTTATAATGGGCGCAGTCGACAGGAAGATGTAGCTGCGCATGTGCAACACAGCCCAGAACATGTCTTCATCTTAATAAATACTAACGGATGAAAATGCTTTTAGTTTGAAAAAAGTGTCAAAGAAGCACAATATTGAAGTTTTGATTTCAATGTCTTCATACCTAAAGGCAATGTGCAAAAAAGTGAATTCGCAGAAGCAAAAACGCACAAGCGCGAAGCTCTTGTGGCGTAAAACACGTCAATAATTTTGTCGCGTGCGCATTTGGAGTCTTTAAAATTCCATTCTAGTGTGACGCATCCTACATCGGGCGAATGGGCTGGTATTTGAATAATAAATTGTGGGCACACAGCAGTGCTTCCAATCCACTACAATCGCCGGGCTATCTTGCAGCCCACTGAGCAAAAAGTGGATGGAATCCAAAGTTTAAGCAAGCAAATGTGCTGTCACGCTCCAACGATCGAAAGGTTATCGAAGTGATTGAAGCGTTTTGAATGCTGTCTGTGACACATTACGAATTTATCAGAATGCGGAAAATATCACGTAGTGATTAAAATATGGCAATGACGAAGACAGAAAAAAGTGGCAGATGACCTCTACGTTTAGGTCTCAAGATTTATGGGGCGACAGCGCTACTTCTGCAAGGAACTGGCGTTTTGGAACGACGTTGCTGCATTTACCACCTATTCTTTCCAAGCACTGAAATAATCGCTGAATTCACCAAAGCAATTAATCAATGAAGTGATAACAGAGAAGCCGTAATCATCCACGCTTGCTTGGGTTAAGATGACTGCGTAAAAAGTGCGGCATGAAAAGATGACTGCGCGAAAAGCAGGCGACACAGTCAGTGGCTGAAAGTGTACACTTTTAACCACGAACCACTAGCTAAATAACTGCAGTTAAACCTGGATGTAACAACGTTGATAAAAGTTCGAAATGTTTCCTTAGATGCGGCTATTCGTTACATGGAGATTTATGGTTAAGGCTCCCGTAAATAAAGGAGAAAGTAAATGAAAATGCTAGACCTCTTGAATAGTAAACTTTCCTTTAAGAATTTATTTCACACTGAAAGAAAGCGTGCTTTGCGCCATCTGCTTTCCCACGAAGTTAGTCAGTACACGGCACTCCAAATAATCAAGGTCCCTGAACCCTGTATTCGCAAACGTAACTGAAGTGTAAATTTTACCTTTTGACGCTCTTCGGTGCGTTGACCATTTTCAGGAACTAAATGTGTGCTGAAATGCCTTCCTTTAGCGAACTTGATGCTCATTGCCACACTCAAACTTTTTGAGAGGATGCAAGCAAGGATGCTCTTCCGGAAGACAACGTTCATCTTTCGTGCCGGCGGGGACGGCCCCTGAAATTCCTAGCTTGTCTTGAAAAGACAAAACATTTTGTCAGAATTCATCACGGACGAACCTATACCTCAGAAACCAGCGCAGTCGCGCGACTGCACACGAACAGGCGGGCCTTGCACTTTATCGATAACACACTCGGACTGGAAACGCGGTAGTTCGTGGGGCGGCCAGTGGTCACTAAATTAGTTCATATCTACACCCGATTTTAGAAAGTGTGCAAAAAACAATGGCTCATCAGCGTACAGAATTGGCTACATAAAGGTAGTATTGAATTTAGTAGTATTTTAATTTCTTTTTCTGGTTCCATGTTCAGCTGGATCTATTCGCAACACCTTAGAAATGAGGTACTACCTCGTATACCGAGCATTATCTGTTTGCCACTTAGGGCTCTACGTACACTTGGTAGCGAGGCCACCATCTCGCCAAAGCCTTGGCGGAACTGCTTCTCTCTTCTCTTCTTTCTTGGCACATGCCTGCGTTAGCAGGTGCCGCACCATCCCTTCTGAGGATTGGCCAAGCCTTTTACCTACGCCTCATTACATGTACATGTTGTCGATTTTTGAGAACTCTGAAGTGGAGGTTTCATATCCTAGATGGCGAATATTTCATGGGACATGCCATAAATTGAGTCATAAGTAGCCAAGTGATCGAGATGCTTTTGCAAAAATGGTAGAGATGGGGTCAGTCCAATATAAATCTGGAGGTAGAATAGTGCCTAGATATGTGTATGTTGACGTTTGCATGAGCGGGTTACCTTTAACGTGTTGGGGAAGTTGTAGTTATTAGGTTTATGACTAATCGTTTTTACTTCACTATTGTTTAAGTTTTGTGTCATTAGCCATGTGTCACACCAGCTGCACAGAAGATTGCGACCATTTTGGATTGCGAGATCGTCATCACTGGAAGTTATTTCGCGATACATAATGCAGTCGCCAGCAAACAACCGCAGACTGGATGTTAATTTTTTCCCAATTCGTTGATGAATATTAAAAAGTAAAGGGCCTAGGACAGTTCCTTGCAGCACATGAGAAGGCACGTCATGAAAGGGAGAATAAAAGTCGTTCACAAATGTAAACTATTGACAAAGGGTGATGAAGTTGCGAAGCCATTATAACGTTAGCGAATCTACGTAAAGAGCTGATAGCTTTTATATTAGTCGTGAATGGTCGACCCGATCAAATGCTTTCGAGAAGTCGCGAAACACGCAGTCCGTTTGTAAGCTATTGTTCGTGCTGGAATTCATATCAGTGGTGGACTCGAACAACTGCGTGTCGCAGGACAACCCTTTCTGAAGCCATCTTAGTGAGTAAAGAAAAAATCCTTATATTCCAGAAGGCTGAACTCGTGGGATGGAATATTTTCATGCATTTTGTAACAAACGCAAGGTAAAGAAATGGGCCGATCATCTTTGGTGGAGGCGGTGTCGCCAGATTTGTGAATGCGTAATATTTTACCTCTTTTCCGATCAGATGGTAACTGGCCTGATAACGACTGGCACAAGATGTGGTATAAGATTTTGCTTGTGATTACAATCTTTCGTTAACGAACTTTTGAGCTAATGTTGTCGATGCCTGCAGAAGTTAAGATTTTGTGGTTCTGTATAAAACTTTCTATGCCAGCGACGGTTATATCGACAGGCTACATAATATGCCCAATAATATTCAGAAACAACAGGTATATTAGAGGCACTTTCCGTGGTAACTACAGAATTAAAAAACCAGTTAAATACGGTGGGGCAGTCTCCATCTGGAAACAAAGCAAGGTCATTGTTTTTTAACAAGATTTTGTTTGCGTCGCCGGCAGCGGATATTTCTTTACAGAACGTTTTGGATTGGAATTGAGCAAAGATAGAAGGTCATGTGAAAATTATTTACTTTTGGATGCGGCTATTGCTTCACAGTGTGTTAATAAATAACTTTTTTATTACTGTCATGTCTCCTGTGTACCGGCGCGTTTTGCCGTTTGTTGTAGAACTTTTTTTCTATTATACTGTCGCCTAAGAGACTTTGAGAACCATGGGTTTGATTTATCATTTTGGAAAGTAATTACCGGTATATGCTTATCAGATCTGTTATTTTTTTCGCAACTTTGCCAGTTTTCTTCAATATTGTGGTGACTAAGGTGCGGTAGAAACGTTTGGTCAAAACATGTTTCTATGTCAGCATTGATAAAGTCAGAATTTGCTGGAATATAATATCTAGTTTGTTTACTGAAATGGCCTGTAAAGGTAAAGGCACAATAATGGTAACTTGGAACAGGTTATGGGAACAAAGACCATCTTGGTTAGACATCGTGTGAATAGTTTCAGAGGCCGACGTAACAATTAAATCTAGCAGGTTTGGTCCGCGGGTATGTTATTTGACGATTTGAGAAAAGGGTAAATCTAACGAAAGGTTGACAAATTCTAGAGAAGTTTGGAAGCAGGATGAGAGTGAAGCCCAGTTAATGTCCCGAAAATTGAAATCGCCGATAAGGTCAATGAAATCTGAAGAACACAGTTTATTGACTTCGGTTTTGCAGCTCCAAATGTTATCTACGAAGGAATGGTTCAGTTGGGTGCACAATACCAAACTGCTATCAGTACCTTGCCAGAACTTGAGTAGTATGTGGACCAAACTATCGCTAGCGGCGAATGAAAATGGATGGCATTCGACGCAATACTGTTCCTTATAGTCAGCAAATCACCGCCTCCTTTCCGGGTAGCGCGGGCTTAGCGATATATGTTGTACGCAGTTTTCTCAATCAGAATTTCTGAGTCAAGGACGTTCGGGCAAAGCCAAGTTTTGTTGAGAGCGAGCATGTCGGTGCAAATGTCTTCTAAGTAGGGTCTGACATGGTGGTGCTTTGGCAGTAAGCAACGGATGTTAGTGTATGCAAGTGTGATCGACGGTGCGGAGAGGCAAGGTGTATTTTTCTGCTGCGTATGATGTGACGAGGCTCGATTTAGCTATGTCGTAGTTGAAGTGACAGATGGCGTGACGGTTACAGCGAGGGGGTGAAACACCGTACTGGCAGATGGTGTAACTGAAGAAACAGCTAAGATGAGAGAATCTGGTGATGATGGTTGGTGTTTGCTGGGCAAGGCCCACGAGGGCGAAGAGCGCCAGAGAAGAACTTATTTAATGAAGGGAAGTGATTACCACAAAAAAGTAAATATAAAAACGTGTAAACCAGACGTATTAAAATGAATTAAAGATAATGGTGATGGCTGGTGTTTAGGGCCAGATTCGATTAGGCATGATAAGAAACGAGGTTTAAAAACTTAACGTCTGACAAATACATAAACACGCGTTTCACAGAAACCATGGCACCGTTATCCAGAACAAACAATGGGTGTAGTGGAATATGTTGTCTGTAGAGTTCTCAGAAGTGTGTGTATAGTGTGGTGTCAAGTGCCTTGCGTTGAATGAATGTGCGAACTAACTATAGGGCCTCTCCGCACCTGTTGCACGTGGGTCTTGAAGATCCCGTCAGCAGATACGAGTACGTTACATGGGTGTGCTCTATTCGTAGCCTAGCCAAGGCGACTTCCGGAGTCGGTTGTGTGAGTCAGTTGTGTACCGTCCCAAGTGTGATTATATTACGTGTTGTTTGTTATCTGGTTGTTCATTCCACTGTGCTGGCCATTTTCTACGAAGGTGTTGTCGAATTTGTGGCTTTCTGAACAGAAACCTTATTTCCAGCAATCCCAGCGTGGCCTGGAACCCAGCAAAACACCAGAACAAGTTTTTGCGCGTATTTAGACATGATAGTGTTGAAAGCCAAAGAAACAATTCTGTTTTTGCATGCCTTGTGTGGTGCCACTGTGCGCGCAACGCTTAAGTAATCTGTAGATATGATGGACTTGGAGATTTTGTGTTCAAGAATGTGTTGCGCAATGCGTAAGATGCCATATGCTTCAGCTGAGTAAGTTGTGGCGTATGTGCTCATGGTTCTGTATGCATCAACGTTTGGCCCATGAGCAGCGCAGGACACTATGGTTTCAGTTTTTGATGCGTCACTATAAAGTTATGCAACATTGCAGCTTGTGGTACCCCGGTTTTATCAATTCTCATGAAGGACAATTCCCAACAAACAGGTTGAAGGTGCCAGGGTGGTAAAACGTCAGTAGAAGAACATGCCTATATGTCAAAAAAGGAGATGTCTAAATCCGAAGCTTCCTGTCTCACTCTAAGTGAGAACGGCAAAAGAACAGACGAGTGGTTTACAAACAGCGGCGATGTGGATGTATCATTAAAAACAGGTCTAAAGGACGGTTATTCAGCGATGCAATTTTAAAAGCGTAGAGAAAGTCCATGTACATTCGTTGGCCCTCAAGGCACCACTTGTTACACTCGACATGCAAACTTTGGACGGGGCTAGTGCGGAAACCACCCGACGCGAAGCGAAGCCCCAAGTGTAGCACTAAGTCGAGCATTAGCAACGCTGTTTTTCTCGCCGACCCATAGACCACACTGCCATAGTTCAGACGACACCCAACCAAAGCCATATAAAGGCGTAGTATGAGTTCTTCGTCGGAACCATACGATTGCTGTGAGAGGACCTTAATGATATTCATTGTTTTGATACATTTATGCTGCAGTTGCTTCATTTGAGGAATGAATGTGAGTTTGTGGTCAAAGACAACACCCAAAATATTGTTCTCCTTGTTCACAGTAAGCGACACGCCATTCAGAGTAATGTCTCGGTCCAGACAAACCCCACGCTTCCTGGTGAACACAACGCAAGAACGTTTTGCAGGATTTAGTCCAAAACTGTTCTTGTCTGCTCAGCCGGCAAGTTTCTTGACGTCCAGCTGAACTTGACGTTCGAAGATTGACATATTACATGATTTAAAGGATATCTGGACTTCACCTACATACGTGGAATAAGAGATTGTAGGTGGCAATGCCTTCCCAAGAGAGTTTATCTTAATTATGAAGAGAGTGCAGTTTAACACGCCACCTTGCAGAACGCCATTTTCTTGCACGTGAACCTTTGAGAGGGCACAACCGACTCTAACGCGAATGGTTCTCTCCGAAAAATAGCTAACAAGGGTATTTAACATATTCCCCGAGAGACCGAATGCAGTAAGGTCACTAAGTATGCCGTAACGCCATGCGGTGTCATAGGCCTGCTGTATGTCAGAAAAGACCGTAAGACAGAACTGTTTGTGAACGAAGGCATCCTTTATATATGATTCCAACGCAACCAGTTGATCGTAGGTGGATCTCCGCGCCCTGAAGCCAGACAGGCAGCTCTCGAGAAGACCATTGTACTCTAAGAAGTACGTGAGTCTCTTGTTGATCATCTTCTCGAGAAGCTTGCAAAGGCAGCTCGTCAGGGCAATGGGTCGATAGCTTGCCGGAGAGGAAGGTCCCTTCCCTTCTTTCAGGAAATCCACTACTATGGACTCCATCCAAGAGTGTGGAATGTGTTGTTGTTGTTGGTAAACGTTATAGACACGCACACAAAAAAATACCCCCAAAGTCGGGTGTTGTGGAGGAAAAAATAATTACCTATACAGACGGGAGGACCTGACGAATGTCAGCCACCAGAGCTCACCACCAGGCCGCTCGGTCTGGTCCCTGCCTGAAAGCCATACGTGTAGAAGTGTTTCAAGGGTGTCTGAGTGAAGGTGTTGTGTCATGGTGTATGTGATTTTGTCTGCACCTGCAGATGAAGGTTTACATGTGAACAGAGCGGCTTCAGCTCATGATTTCAAAAAGGAAAATTGTAGAAAGTGTGCGACTTGTTCTTGTCACGCAGGTACTTCTTTTCTGGAGATGTTTTGTGTTTTATGAAAGTGTTTCTGTAGTGTGCTGAACTGGACACGTGTTCAAAGTGTTGGGCAAATGTGTTAACCTGTGTTCGAGTGTGTCCCCGGTTTCGCTAACAAGGGGCAGGCTGTGTGACTGTTGTCCTTTGAGCTTACGTATATGTGTCCAGACTTTGTGTGTGTCCTTGTAGGAATGAATGGATGTCAAGAAGGTGTACCAACTATATCGTTTTGCCCACGGCGCACGTGTTTTCCTAACGCCTTGCCACGTTTGAACAACAGGAGGTTACCTGACGTTGGGTATCGACGAAGGAGGTATCCTTCGTCGATACCCAATGTCAGGTAACCTCCTGGTAACCAGGTAACCATGCCTTGTTCTGGGCCTCTCCCGCCCGCCTATAGTCCTCATTCCAACAAGGCCCCCGCTGTTTCCGCGGGGCACCAGAAGCGTGGGGAATGGACTTTTCGGCGGCTTCGAGGATGTGCGCTGTAAGGAGTTAGGTAGCTTCTTCAACGTGTAGGTGTCCTATGGATGTGTGGTGTAGTTTGGATGACTCTCTAAATGTATTCCTGTTAGCTCTCGCTTCATTGAACCTGTTCTGGGAAGATGGACCGCATGGGCCTTTACCTATATATCTTAGTGAGGGGGGGACGTGGTCACTACCATATGGGTCCGTGCCCCAGCCCCACTCAAGACAAGAAAAGAAAACTGCGGACCCAATTTCAAAGTCAAGATATGAGTATGTGTTGGGTCGTAAGCTATGGTATGTAGGTTGTTGCTTGTTGGAAAGGCATGCTCCAGAAGATGTCAGGAATTTTTCTATCAGGCGATCTCGGGCGTCTGTGCGAGAAGAGCCCCAAAAATAATTATGTGCATTAAGTTCACATGTCAGCGTGTAACGGTTCCTGAAGCTGGTCCAGCAGCGCCTCGAATTCAGAGCTCGAAAGTGGAAGATCAGGAGGAATGTATATGAAGCACACCGTTATCGACCTATAAATGTTGTTGTTCGAATTGCTACAGCCTCAAGGACAGTTTTCAAGTTTATAGGGTGGCATGCTAAGGATTTCCGGGCGATTATGGCCACACCGCTAGAAGATTGTGTGCAGCCAACCCTACCCTTTCTGAATACCGTATACTATTTAAGAAATTTGTATGATTGGAATTCAAATGTGTTTATTGTACACACATTATACTTGGCTGATTAGCATGCTGAATCTCGTACATGTCGTCAAGATTATTCAGAAGGCCTCTGGAGTTTTATTTAAAAATATTTTCTCATCCCATTATTAAGTGTTCAGAGCTACGGGAGTGTGACTATTTATGTGACGTCTTTCGGGGCTTGGACTCATGCAAGGAGTTTTTAAGCAAAGCTTTTACCTCTACCCCCCAAGGGTTCTTTCGCGACCGTTGGTGTCACCAGAAAACTCCCGGAAACAAATAAAAGAATTTACTGCACCGCCAGGAATCGAAGCTGGAACTAACAGAGTAACAAAGCAAGAGCCCGTAGTCTTACCGATTCAGCTACGAGGCCCACGCGGAGACGGGGAAGACAAGTGATGCACTGACCAAGCACATCTAAGGGCTTAATAACCCCTGCACTCTCGCTAAATGCTACGCAATAGCGATTAAACGAAGCTCACACTAACCGATGGCATCTCACTTCTAGTACACCAATGGGCCTGTGGCTTGTACTGTTCGCGTAAAAAAATATCAGTTCCTTGTCGTCCTCCCTAACGCCAGACGATACCTAAAGAAACACATTCAAATACTCCTTGATGGCCAGACCATCACTCCAAGCCCCAGCATCAAAATCCTGGGCCTACATCTTCAGGCCAACACCAAGAGTAACGTATCCTTGCAGTGCGTCAAACACAACATCAATAAATGATACACATGATCCGGCGAGTTCAAACCAAGAAGCGAGGCCTCAAGGAATCCGACACCTTTCCCTTTAGCTTTCATCCTCTCCAGAATCACTTACATCAACCCCCTGTCTTCTTCTCGGGAAGGAGGACATAAAGATGCTTTATATAATGATTAGAAAGGCGGTTGAGCAAGCCATGTGTCTTCCAATGAGTGCGCCCAGAGAGGCTGCTCAGCACGGGGCTCTAAAAAGCTGAGAGAGGGTCATCTTTCTATCCAGAAGCTCCGAATGAGCAGAACTGCTGCGGGTTGCCGAATCCGTCACCAGATCGGCTGGGCAGCACAGAATACAACTCCGCTTGATATACTCCTAGGCTTTTGGCGACAAGAAATAAATATGCTCCGTTTGCTTAGAAATTTGAAACCCTCAGACGACGAGGGTCTCCGACAAGCACGGGCTCAAGCGCTCAACACCACCCTCGGTGGGGATCATGCAGTTATCTACACAGACGCCTCCAAACATAGAAGGCAGCAGTACGCCATCATCGTGGCTACCTCCAGAACCAACCTCCTTGCTTGTGCCTCACTCAAGACCGAAGACATGATGGCAGCAGAAGAGGCAGCCATCGCCGTGGATCTCAACAAGGGGATCGTAAAGTATTCACAAATTCCCAACAAGCCTACCGGAACTACTTGTGGGGTTTGGTGTCCCGACCTTCACTGCGTGTGTTAAAAACCACACCCCAAATGGTTCCATTTAGCTCATTTGGACACCTGCTCACGCTTCCATGGAGGGCAACGAATACGCCCACCAAGCCTGCACTTTCACCCCCGGTGCTATGGAGTTGCACGAGGACAGTAACCCGCTTGTCTCGTTCAGGGTCATAAACCAGAATTATCGCCTTCTGAAGCAGACTCTACCTTCGCCTTACCCTGACCTTGCCATAGAACAACAAACTACCCTGCGGCTCATACAATTCGGCTCCTTCCCACACCGGACGCGTGTTCACTTAATGCACCCGAGTCGCTACTACGCTGCATGGAAATTTTGCTCATGAGTAGGAACACTCTGCCACATAATCGGGGTGTGCTACTTTAACCCTGAGAACCCTCTTGTCTTTCCGCCAACTACCGAACAAGAGCAATGGGAGATGCTGCTGTCCAGCCCCTCCCTGCCTACCCAGCTTCAGCTGGTGGACAGGGCACAAGCAGAGCGGATTGAATATGGGTTACATTGAAGAAGGAACCACTCCCCTGGGCTGCACTCTGGGCCGTTCAGAAAACGGAATAGAAGTGTTTTCTCGTCCTCCTCCTTCTCTTCCTCCTCCTTCACTGTCTCTGCCACCGATCTCATCGCCTCCGTCCGCGACCGGAGAGACGGAGAAGAGAGATCGTCTGACAACGGGCATGAGATTTTATTTTATAAAAAAGTTTCCAGTCGTGCACTTCACCAATACAACTCGACCAACCGCCGTCATGCCTCATGCAATAATTAAACCTGAGGAAGAATATCTCTTTGTAGTAATACAGGGTGTGGTTAAGTACATTTCACTTCTCTTTGGTTTCACGATTTGTAGAGCGACGTGAGTGAATTTATGTGATGTCGAATGAGTAATCGTAGTGGATGCTGTTTACAGCTTTGCTTTCCCACCACATTCACCGAGCGGATTGGCGCCATTTTTTTTACCTTCCCTACTGACTTGGACGTCGCAGCCCGTTCCTTTCGCTGCGATGAAAGCCGGAAAGGTTCGACGTCCATGTCGTTATCTCAAGGCAAGGGGGTACCCAGCCGACTGGGCCCCCTTGACTTGGTACCCTTCGGGTGTTCTTTGACTGCGCTGCCAGTTCCGATGGCGTGGGGAGAACTACAGATGGCACAGGCAGTGAGGTAGAGGACGCGGTCACTGCGTCTGCTTCCGTCTCCATCTCCTCCGTGCCATTGCGTGTGCTTTGGGCCGGTGGAGAGGAAGCAGTAGATGCATTGGCATCCCCAACAGACGTGGATGCCACCACAGCTGCTGCTGGCTCAGCGATCAGCGCGGTTGCGGGACGGGCTGCCGGAAGCAAACCGAGGGGGGGCTAGAGTGGGGCCAGGTCCTTATCGAGGTGCTGGGTTCCAGGCTAAACCAGACGCCGCACCGCCCCCGGCGAGCAGCATCGGCGTACCTCCCCAGAGGAAAAGAGGCGAACCACTTTCGCGTCTCCGGGAAGGTGATGTTTTGTGTGACCTTGATGTTCATTATTTTCTTCTCTAGCTGGAACGTCTCTCATTTTGTCGAGTACGCCGCGTGTGGCCCCTGACAATTATGCAGATGAGTTGTGAACTACAATTATCTCTGGGATGTTCGTGTTGGGCGCCCTTGGCACAGGTTACTTGGCCCCTGAACAAGTTATTACCATGCCCGAACCGCTGGCACTTGAAACAGCGCCGCGGATTCGGGATGTACGCCCGGACAGAGCACCGGACGAAACAGGCATTGATGTGGTAAGGAAGTATGAAACGGTCAAATATCAAGATGATATGTCTACTCGGTACTACTTTATCGTCTCTCGTAATGGTGATGCGCTTGACTGCCGTCACACCTTGACTTCTCAGGCCTTTAAGGAGATCGGCCTCTGTCTCATTTGCAATATCTGGCTTCGAGATCACGCCTTGCGAGCTGTTGAGCCTGCGGTGGGACGTGACCTTGATGTAAACATCGGCAATACCGGTCTGCTTCACGAGTTTTGTGGCCTGCTACTCACTATGTACCTCGACCAAGATTCCATCTGTTCTTTGTTTCTTACCTTTATATGTTTGACCTACAATACTCCCAGAAACTTCGAAAGCAAGAACACGGACTGGGAAGCAATAGGCCTGGCTTGTTCAAGGGAATCAATTACCAAGAAGTGGGCGTAGTGATCAGGTTTTCGGATTGTCATGGACAGAAAGGGTGGAAAGGATACTTCGGTGCGGCCCCTTTTAGGCGGCTGATTATTTGGTTTGGGGAATTTAGAAAAAACCACACAGCATGTATAAAAGCAGGGGACGGGGGTGCTTTCTTCGTCAGCCTTACCCTGATAGCTGAAGAAGTCCCGATCTCCCTGTATGGTAAACAGACAGGTAGCCCATCCGCCGGAGCTTGACCTGGGCTCCGACAGCCACCGTTTGTGGTTTCTGCTCTTCACCTTACAGCTCATTACCACGGTCGATTGCAGCGTGATAATGGCGGATCGAGGTCCGCGGTGTAGCCAATACCATCACCAAGATTGCTCAAGGTGCCCCGTGTGTGAAGATAAGAGAATGTGTGGCCCTATCGTAAATGTATGTTTCGTTATCTACACAAAGCTTCTCGACCGACAGTTTCCAAGATTTTGTTAACGATGTGCAAATTCAAGAAATTGTTTTCTTGCCTCTCTAGTTGACAAGGAAAACTCTTCGCTGATAGAGAAGGGTGTCCCCTTCAATTTACGAGATGAGAAAGAATGGTTTGTTTGTCTTTAAAAAAGTCATTTTAGCAATAATAGGCCTTTTCCTATCCTTATTTAACCGACCTGTTCTGTGCACACACTAAAACTGCGCTCCAGTGAGAGCTATCTTAAGTTTGTCTGCAGGAAACTTGATTACTTTCTTTTCGGGCGCTGTCGACCTTCTTCTTGCTCATCATATTTAGGTCCGTAAAAAGCAAGTTAGAGCACAATAGCCTATTTTCAGAGTCCTCACACCTTGATTGATTTATTGATTGCAGGATTTAAGGCGCAGACACAACGCAGGCATTCAGGCACGCCGTACTCGAGGGCTCCGTATTAATTTTGACCACCTGGGTACCTCTAACGTGCGCCGAAATCTCGTACACAAGGCCGTTTTTGCTTTCCGCCTCCATCAGACAACCGGCCGCCGTGGCCGGGAATCGAACCCGCGACCTCCTGCTCAGTGGCGCAGCGCCTTAGCCACTGAGCCAACAAGCCGGGTATCCTCACAACTTGAAGTAATTTTTTGTAGAGGGTCGGCAATATCAATCGTAGTTCTATTTTGCTGTATCGTCAAGTACCCAAAGGAAAGGAGTTAGATTCCAGATTAGCAACTCTTTGAGAAATGTTATAGTTATCGTTTCTAATTGTTTCGCGGTTGTCCTTAAGCGTCTTTAGCTCGGCCAAAACTGAAACAAGTCCTGTTGCAAGCTTGCAAACGGCGGCCAATTGGCAAGAAAACGCTCCTGCTTCAGCTGTGCTCACTGGCCAGGGTTTGCTTCAACGTCGCCGTAATCTAATAGCAAATAGTTGAACAGCCGACAGGCGAAACTAGAAGACACTGACATCAGGGTTTTCTTTGCAACATTCACTTGCCCTGAACTCCAGAATTTTATCTAGTCAAATGAAGTAGTAGGTGCAATCTTCAAATCTTCATGTAGTTGGATGAAATGAAGCGCAATAAATGAGAGCAGTTTCCTTTGTTCTCTGCAATAAAATTCAATGTGTGCCAACGGTGTTTGTACTGTTTACTTATCTGAAAGGTCTTTTAAAATTTCTTGATTTTTTTTAAGCTCTGTACAAATCCTGATGGATGTTTTTTTGAAGCTCGGAAGATGAAAGGGTACAACTGCTTTTTAGGATAGATTTCAGAAACAAGAAAATTTTTCTAGCACCTTATTTTTAGTGGCGCTACAGGCCAAGACTGGCAGCGGCCTTTGACTCGTGCGCAGCATTTTGATTTTTTAGAATATTGCTTTCTGCTCCCAGCTGCTTGCCACGTCGTGCATTCACCTTTGGCTATGTCAGATGGGGATGCGTCTGCCACTTCCCTTGTTCTATGAAAAGCCATGCTCACCTTAGTACCACAGCTGTTTACATGTGTCTATTACACATAATTCTACCAGTTTCGCAAGAGTTGCCTCGTGCAATGAAGATAACAAATGAGATAATTTGTGGTAGCCAAAATCAGTCTCATTCGTCTGTCTAGAGCCTTTCAATGCTCAAGTATATATCCAATAACTTGCTCCGCCATTTCGGTTCAGATGTTTTCTCTTGTAACTTTTGCTGTGTGCCTTTTTGAAGTAAACAGCAATGGGCTTTCAGCACACCCTTGTGCCCTCGTGTGGCCGTTTTTTTATTTTATCATATAATTTTTCCAACAATAAATTTGTTTACATGAATAAAAATGGGTACAGTTGACATGACAGGTCGTGATATATGCAAAGGCAGAAGAGCAAGGCCAATGGTGATTACATTACACATTCACACATGGAACGTCTCACACATAAATACACATTCAAAAGGATTTCTAATACAGAAAAAAACAAGAAAACTTAATAGCATGAGGACATGTCTGCCAGGGCATCCGGAAAAGAAATGGGAGTAACAAATCGCGGATCCCGAGATAATAATACTTTCCCGGGGAGTTTCATATTTCTGTTATCTACCAAATGGCTGCCTTTAATCCGTGTCGCAATTAAGTATACATTTCTGACAATTCCTACCCATAGACTACACGTAGGCTACGAGGAAGCTCGTAGTGGAAGTCCACGGAAGAATTTTGACCAGTTTAGGGTCTTTAGCATCCCCCGAAATCTCGACCAATTGGTGTTTTCTTTTCTGCTTCCTTCAGAAAAACGGCTGCCGCGTCTGGGAATCGAACCAACATCCTTGGGCTCAGCAGCGCAATACCTTACCACTGAGCCACCGCGCTGTGTTTTCCACCGGGACCTATGTCGGTACCAACAATGGTGGACCTACTTTAAACAGGGGACAAAGGATTAAGGCCGGTCTCGCAGAAATCAAGGAAGGCATAGATTATAAGACAAAAATAGCTAAAAAAATGCCCACTATACAGCGTGTAATCGCGTAAGTTTTCGAAATACTTTACGTTATTACCCCCGTTGTCTGCGCTGCGAGCTCGGTTTGGTGAACGATAGATGGCGCCACGTGGCCAAGGCAAAAACCACCCTAAAATAGATACGAATATCTTCCCAGAAAAGACCTACGTGCGAATTCTCGGTGCAGTTCTAGACAAGCTGGTGGTTCCCAACTCACACTTGCCAAGAACAGAAAATCTTTACCCATGCCCACAAGCAAAACGTCCAACGAGAAGAGCACGAAAAAAAGAACTCATGCAACCACTGATAATGACCGCAATAATGCAGAGCCTCCCATATCACAAATTTAACCGCAGTACACAAAGTGAAAAAAACACCAAAATTAGGAAAGCATATATAGCAGTTCGCAACCTCTCAATTTTGACCGCGAGACAGGCTAAAAAAGGTGTACCGCCGAGGTAATAGATGAACATGCATACACCGATCTAGAAGAAGGTGACGGCCATTTGCTCGATGGATGGAGGGAATAACAGTATTCGGCAAAAACAATGGACTCGGAAAGGGCAGGACAACAGCGGCTGAAGGTCAGTGGGAGAAGTCTTCACGTTGCAGCCGCCTTAAATAGGATATTGGTGATAATGACAATGAATAGGTCCTAAACTTGTGTCTTCCTAACGCCTTTCAAAAAATCGGAGAAACCACTCTCCTAGAAACAAGAAAGCAAATGTTGAAATAAAATGGGGAGTAGCCATTGTACCCCATTTGAGAGTAACAGGCACTCTCCAAACAGGCACCCCAAACAGAAAAAAGCCACCCCCCTCTTTCAAAGGCAACCCCTGCACGCCATGATAGAGAGGCACCCATCTGGTCACCCCGCATAAAACTCACCTGTAACAGATATGTGGATACAATCCTACCCAAAAAGGGGAGGTATCGCAGGCTGAAGTATACTCGGATAAAGATTTAAATCGATGAGCACACAGTGTACACCGACTCCGGGATATACAAAAGCACGATGCCCCAGCAGTCGTAGTTGACTACTGAGGAAATATTTGTGGCTGCAGAACCATTGCACATACAGGAACAGGGAGGTGAAGGTTTTGGAAATCGGAATAGCGGAAGCATCAAATAGAAGCGCAGCATTATTACGGACTCACAAAGGACAGTGTACAGGTTTATGGCGGCAGATTACCAAGTGTTTCGGTAAGATATTCCCATCCATAATGCAGGCAATTAACAGCGTCTCCTGCACAGCCTGATCAAATGACCTGGAAGTGAAGGAGGCACTATTCAAGAGTCACAGCAACTCATACCGATTTTCTTGTGACCACGACTACCACACTGCCCTTTTCAGAAACGTTAAGAACGATTCATCATCCTACGCTTAGGCACATAAACGTTCCCCTTGCTGCTGCGGGGTCTCAATGCCGACGAATCATAAACTCTGTGGACAAAACACCCACACATTTATCTAGAAATTCCGGTGCGAGAAGATGTTCGGTGCGAATATCAGAAATTATCTGAGTAATCTGCGAAAATAGGTGAACATGCACCCTCTTGGGCGCAACCTAGCCATGTCCTAGGGTATAGCCAGGGGAGAACAACTCAAGCATAACATATTTCACTACAAGGCATGTTCGGCAGCTTAGGCCAGCTTGTTACCTCGAGTCCAGCTGGAGCTGATTAAGGTGGCCAGGGAAGAAGCTGCTACAAATGGTGATGTCGACTCAGGTTCCAGGTTTGAGATTTTTGGCATAATTTTCCGGATTTTCCGAAACCACACCTATTTCTTCCTGAACAAAGATCTCTCTCTCTCTCTCTCTCTTTTTGAAAAAAGCAAAGTTGTTTAGCCTAGTCAAGATATTACAGAATCAGCATTTTGATACACCGACACTCCCTCCTGGCTGTCCTGGCTCTCCTGACACTGACTCTCTTCCCTCAAACTAGCCAGCACCTCCGATTCGCAACCTTTCACGTTCACATTTTAAGCCTCAGAAGCACAGAGCCGTTGTCTCTCCTGTAACCCGGCGAATAAAAGCCCTGGTTGGTAGTCTTTCTTTTTTGGATAACCTTTCGTGCTTGTGATATGCATCGATCGGAAATGCAGGAGCTGCGTACGAACGTGCTCCGTGAGAGTCGAAGTGTCGCTATCGTGCCTTACATCTTCGAATACAAACGCAGATGTCTCTGTAACATTCGTTACTTTCGTGCTGAGCTCACAAAAGACGAACAAAATACTATGGATTTCACTTATCAAGGTCCATCACAAACTGTCGTTACTTGTTCCCACTGCGCACAACCGGCCCGTAACCAGAACATCGGGAATGTTCGTATTTCAATGTATCACGATAGTACTATTTCAGTTCCACTTACGCGACGGTCACTGCAGCAGCTGCAGCAAACACTCTACAGTTCACCGGAGTTGTTTGCTGAGTAACTGTGTACCCGCCCATATAGCGATAAAAACGATCGGGTCGGTGCTCTCGAATGCACTTCGTCACCGGGCGGAAATTAACGGAGCAGTGAGCGCTATTGTTTTGAGCTTTCTGTTATTGATTTGCGTCTTAAGGGTGGATGCATGCTAGTTTCCGAGATTGTTTGATCTGGGATATAAACTGGTCAGAAAACAGTGTAACGGGAGATACCGCTGGACATAAAAAGCTGTGTCAATAAAAATACGAAAAACAGCCAAAAACCAGGGAAAGGGTACGTACCTGGTGGTACGGTGAAGCGTTTTTATATAGGAAAAGGCTGCAAAATGAAGAATTCGATCACAGTTGTAGTCTGGATTGATATTGCCGCAAACCATGCATTGGGTATGTTCATTTATGGTTTTGTTTTTGTCAAGCGGCTGCGCCGGGGTTTGTTATCTGTGTTATTCGTGGACCAACTGAAGTGCGTGTTCCATTATCCGTTATGCCGTCCCTGTTATCTGCTTTGATCGGGAGAGTATTTCGAATATTTCTAACTAACGTCACTAGCCTAGAATAATCTTCTTTGATCTACAGTGTTCTGGATGTAATCCGATGGTTCGAGAAACGCTTGCGCCGAGATATAAATGGCTACAGAGGAAACGCCGCGGTATTCCATTCCTCGACACTCGCCTGCTTACGTCACTTTGTTAACTGCTGCTTCGGTGTTTCTGTAATTTTTAGTTGTTAGGGAACAAAAGTTCACTCCAAAAAACGTTTTTCCTTCAAGAGAGCTGCGTCGTATTTGGCTTCTGGCAATACACATGGATAGCATGTCGGAGAGAGTTCGGTGAAAACGTTGAATGAGGCCGTTCGTCAGAGGAATATAGCTGCTCCAGTGGCGTGATGCAGAGTCTGGCCGGGCCAGGCTGTGTTAACTGTGTTTATGTTCTCTTTCTGTTTATGTTTATGATTGTCTCTTTTATGTTTATATATATTTTGATGACTCTTTGTTTATGACTTTTTATGTTTGTGTTTGAGATGTTTTCACGTTTTACGAGTTGTTTAAGAGGTGTTTAAAAGACCTTTAGGAGGTGTTTATGTCTCTGTGTTTTTTATTGTGTTTTATGTTTTCTTCCTTTGTATACCGGGCAGGCTACCTGCGTTTGATAGACCGAGCATATTTGCCTGCTGTCAGGCCGCAAGCCTTTTTTTTCCTGCGCAAGCTCTTCCCACGCCCAAATGCTGTCTCAGCTTTAGTCACTGCTAAAGTTATATATTTACTCATATAACCCCGAGGAGAAATATAGTCAACACCATTATATTCTTGTCCAACCGTCCATTAACCGATCAATATATAAGTCAGAGCAATCGACCATGTCCCTGTAAATATGTAGAAGAAAAGGACACTCCTCGATATATTAAGTGATGAGTCAATATCAACCAGAAAGGGCTCTTACTCAGATGGAAAGGCTGGAATTATTTACCAATGAATGTCATCTGCTGGTGCAAAGAACTCGATTTCATCTGTACAACGGCAGGTTGTTACATCTGGAAGAAGATGAACTTCATTCACAGCGATGAAGAAAGGAAGTGGTGATGAAGCGGATGCTGAGGGACCTTTCTAGTTTGTGGATATCTCTTTCGGAAGAACCGAATGTTTCGCAAAGAAATTCACAACCATCAAGAACCTTTCAGTTCAAGCCAATAAGTGGGTGGAGGGGTTTTTCTGGAACATTGATTGATATGATATGATGCAAAGGTCACTTATGCTGACGCTTTTTCTCCTTTTGAGGTCAACAAATACTCCTTTCTAAGTGTGTGTGCATGGTCGAAAAAGAGAATACTGGTTCAAAGCAAACTTTAACCAGGCTAAGAGCTTGGGCGTCCTCACTGAAAAGAATAGGACATTTGGATTTGTTTCGAATTAGATTTATCACGCTGGAGGTCAACACTACAGATCCTTCGTTGTATAAATGGAAGCCTCACTTGGGGACGGCGGAACAAAATTTCCTATGCAGCGGCTACATTCGCGTCTCTAACCCTAAGCTGCTTTGCATTATCGCGCGCGGAGCCTCAGGTGTTGCCATTCGTTGCGCAATCCCGCAGAGGACAGGAGCTTCGGAGAGGAGAGAAGGAATGCCTCGCATACTAGTCAGGGTTTTCCTACGGGAAGATGACGACGGTGGTTGAAGGCGAAGCTATCTCATGATGGATTCTTTGGTTGGCCAATCTCTAGGGGCATCCTGCCACAATCATCATCAGCGGTGCCTGGCCAGGCATGCAGATTGGGGGTGTGGTACTCAGGGTTCCCCTACGGGAAGATGATGACGGTGGTTGAACGCAAAGCTATCTCGTGATGGAATCTTTGGTTATCCAATCCGTAGGGGCATCTTGCCAGTATCATCATCAGAGGTGCCTGGCAAGGCATGCGCAGTGGGAGTGTGGATGGCGCACAACGGTGCCCACACAACCGCGGAAGGAACAGGATCGACCATAAGCTGCTTCGCATCTAAAAAAAGTATAGCTTGGTGATGATAATTTACACGCTTGCGACGATACTTTCATCTTAATCTCAAACTATATTCAGTCACAAATTTCAATCTTTATGCATAAAAGAGCGTGCCTAGGAAAACCACTGAGACGATTACCAACTATGGCCTCGTTGTAGAGGACTTAGATACGTCAGCTGATGATAGTGGAAACAATGATAAGCAGCCAGCGCAGCGACAGCCATCTACCAAAAAAATCAGGTCATCATCCCAAATTTCTACAGTCTCACAAACACAACTGCGCAACTTGAAACACTTCTGTTAACTAACAGCCCTCACTTGATCGTTGTTACTGGAAGATGGCTTAACACTGAGATTCCAGATGACGCTGTGATACCGCTAGGTTACAGAATAATTAGGAGGCTATGGGTGACCAGAGACGGTGGTGTCGCAGATATTTCAAAGACTATTATTGAGAAGACCCTTCTTGTGCCATCAACGGACAGTGAGAGCTTATGCTTCAGGGTTTTTACGGTAAGAGTATCCATTATTATCGCTGTGTACATAGACATTATTATGGTAATCATTTTATTCGGAATTGGTGATCCTGCATGGTCTCTTTTAGTAAACATAGGTTCCTTGTCCTCGAAAATTTCAATCTATCTGACTAGTACAGCTTCCGTACAGGACTGTCAGAGTTGCGACATTGTTCATAAATGCTGACACAGCATCTTGTACAAGTAGTGCAGCAATCAACACGTGCTTGTTGAAATTCATATTCTCTACTTTACGTTTTTTTCCTGCATAAATCATTTTAAAGGTATGATGCGTCTGTGAAACCTGCTCTCTCAGATCACAAAGAATTTTTTGTGTTCATTTTTTCCATTGCAAAATTTTAGCAAGTTGTTATTAAGTTGAAATAATTCACGAGAACTGGCTACGCAGCAATTATTGAGAATTCAAAAAATAACTTGACTAGTTTTGTTGAGCACGATGTCGATATCCTTTGGTATAAATTTAAAAACATGTGCTTATTCTTTCGGCGACATTTCGTACTCAATAATAGCAGCGATGACTCAGTGGTACAGCACTCCCCTTGTATGCAGGAGGCACCGGGTTCAAATCCTGGTACTGCCGGGCACCCACCGGTTTCCTGAATGGATACAGGCGTCCCTGGTTCAGTGCAGACCCTTGAAAGGGGATGTAACGTCTGGACAGCTGCCTTTACCCTTGCGAGGAGCCCGTCACCCTTGTCCATCTGGCGGGGCCACCGGGCATCATGCCGCGTTGCGCCATTGCCGGGGGTGAAAGAGCCTGGCGGCATGTCCTGTCAAAGGCTGTTGCGAGTTGAGCGTCTACCGTGGCTGTGGAAGGAACCGTGTGCATTCTTGCGCCTTGGTGGCGCGGGCACCTACTGGTAAAATTGGTACAAGTGACTCAATGGCCTGCCGCTTGGGCCTTCCCTATCGAAAAAACCCTTATGATTTTTATATGGGCCCCATAAAATTCATATGGGCCCGTAAGAATTCATATAGGAACCCATATGAATTTTTATGGGCCCATATGATACGGACCCATAAGAAGTCTAACCACATATGAATTCTTATGGGCCCATATTAGATTCCCATATGGCTTCTTACGGGCACATATGATACGGACCCATAAGAAGTCTAACCCCATGTGAATTATTATGGGCCCATATGAAATCTCCATATGGATTCTTACGGGCACATATTATACGGTCCCATAAGGGATCGATCTCTATACGAATTATACGGGCTTGTTTCAACCATCATTCAGGATTATATGTGGTTCACGAAGTCATGTGGGGGCATACGGGGCACCATGCAGCTTTCTGTGGAACTTTCTGTCAGTGATATAAAGGTATACACAGACCCACGTTGTTACCACACTGTTGCAGATCGGGCCCGTAAGGTTGTAAATGTTTTAACACAAATTAAAATTCTCGTTCTAGATTGGCATTAATTGCGGACTAAAAGTATACATTTATTTTTGTTCACTCTCATAATGATATTGCAAACAGCGCATTAAATATGTGCACCGTACCCAACTGATTCCCTGTCACAAACGGCCGGCCAGGCCCTATTTTCTCGTTCGGGCGGCCAACCTGACGGCTTCCTCAGCGGAAGCGGCCATTTTTCGTCGCGCTTCTGGACCTGAGTCACCCCGTCCGCTTTACCCGCGTTTGTTTGTTTGTTTCTTTCTCTTCCTTTCGTTGGCGCTGCTCCGAAGAGGGCACGCGGCGGAGTCGCGGGGGCCCAGGGAGAGAGGGAAACAAAGGTGCCGGACAAGGGGTACAAAGGTGCGGCACCGCCGCGGGCGATCGGGCGAAGTTTATCGGGGTGCGAGAGGCTCAGCGGGGGCTAGGGGCAGTCGGGCTGGAGATTTTTCAAGGTGCAAGATTGATTGATTGATTGTGGGGTTTAACGCGCCGACGCAACGCAGGCGATGAGGCGCGCCGTAGTGGAGGGCTCCGGATTAATTTTGACCACCTGGGGATCTTTATCGTGCGCCGAAATCTCGTACACACGGGCGTTTTTGTTTTTCGCCTCCATCAGAAAAGCGGCCGCCGCGGCCGGGAAACGAACCCGCGACCTCGTGCTCAGCAGCGCAACGCCTTAGCCACTGAGCCACCGCGGCGGGTAAGGTGCAAGACGCTGGGAAGGGTCCGGCGGTGGCGGCTTTAGCGAAGTCCGTCGTTAGGCCCACGGCGGGACCACCAGCGCCTAATCTACGGGAAGGAGTTCGCCTCGTCGTCGTGGGTATCAGGCCGACCAGACCTCGCACACCGGATCCCCGAAAAACGTAAGCGGCTTCCCGGCGAAGCCGACTCGACTTCGCCGTGACTTTCCGTCCTTGGACTCGCGGTAACCCATTGACACGCCTAGCGTTAAGACCAGTGTTGTACGGAACGGCGTTACAAGGAACGGCGTTCCTGGAACTAGTTCCTTTTTGGAGGAACGGAGGAACGCCACCGTTCCATTAAGGGTTGGTGGAACTGTAACGGTAAGTCGTTACGTTTCTGAAGGAACGGCGTTCCTGCCGTTACATCGCTAGGATTCGGCTGTTTTTGATGCCAAGGCTCGAGTACAAAAATCCACAAAGCGTATCTGCGTTTCTCTTCCTATAAGATGGTCAGTTTGCCCCCCCTTCAGCCGTACGTGCTTCCTCGAAAGTGAAATGCAGAAGGATAACCACGCAGCAGGCCACAGCTTGTGCTTGCTTTCATGCTGGTTGCTTACGCGGGGTTCGACGGGTGAACAGCGTAGCCGCGAGAATGCTTTTCACCCTTCATCGTTTGTCTGGGGAGGCCAGAATGCGCGTCTGGCCGAGAGAATTGTTCCTTGGCATGGAAAGAATACAGAGTTTTAGCAGTCCGTCCGTTCTGTCGTATGCGTTGTTACTGGGTTGACCGGGACCCGGCTGGGCACTTGGGCATTCGTCGCGGTAGGGGGATTAGTTCCGCGGGCCTGCCTTCGCCATGTCCGTGCCTGCGCACCCTTCCTACTCGCTCTTCCGCGCGCTCAGGAGCAGACCGGTTAAGGTCAACCCGGTAACAACATAGCCAACGAAACGGACGGACTGCTAAACGGTATCCGGACATTTCGGTGTCGGACATTTCGGTCCAGGACGTTTCGGTGTGGACATTTCTGTGCACGGACATTTTGGTGCACGACGTCTTGGCCCAGACATTTTGAGTGAGGGGATGTCCCAGGCATTCTTTGAACATTTTAGCTTTAATATTGTAATTTCGTGACTTGATATGATTTTACGTTCGAGACTTGTGCTTGCGCCGCCGTTCGTGGAAACGAACGCTAAACCCTGGCGGAGCATTGCCACGTGAAACCCAATTTCTGTAGCAGATGGTAAAAATTAACGTTGTTAATTTGCATCCGTTCAACCTTTTTTCGTTATTTTAACATTCATGTGAACTACCCTAATATTTTAAGTGTTACCAAAGCACTTTCCTTTCACTTCACCAAACGGTGCAAGACGCTGCTGCTTGTAGTCTGTTCCTCCCCCCCCCCCCCTAGCAAAACTACCGCGAAAAAAACAACAGAAAAACGAGGTCGATTAGGCGAATGTGCATTTCGTTTTAATTATTCTCTAAATCAATCTCGCCTTCGTTGCATTCGGTGTCAGTTCTATTTAAAACTAACAAACCAACGATCGCACTTACGGTGGCGTTACTTAGGGGAGGGGAAAGCTGAGCCCCGCCGGCAATCATCCCCCTAAGTAGAGAGAGAGGGGTGTCACTTGTGCTTCACCATTGCGTCCACTGGACTTCGAAAACTTGAAGACGACTGTTGGCGCTCTTGTCACACTAGCCTATTCATTTTTTTTTTGCTCCTGATAATGGGAGGAAGCGATGTATACCTGGGGTGTCCATGATATGCGCGACTTGATGAGTCAATTCCCAAGGGGGCGACTGAAGGCGCAGAAAGAGCGATTCCTGGAGTGGGGGCGCCGTCGATATGACCACGACGCGGGGAAGGGTGTAGCCAGCAAACGATAGGGGCCATTGTGTTCTCGGCGGCTTTTTGGTGGCTTTTTGTGTCACATTATAGAGGTTTCGTGCGCCCATGGTGAATGTAAAGCTTTTTCTCTGTTTTAAACGCGAAGTGTGCTATGTCACTGTTCTGAATGTATCACCCAATTCCTGCAAAAGCCTCCACTAAGAGGCTAGCAGTATGTTCTAAATAAAAAAAATTAAAAAATCTGTGGTTACGCTTCGGAGACCGTGAACTCCACCACGCCAGTAGGATTTTCAGGGGAAACCGAAAATAATATGGCTGAAAAAGAAATCTTGTCGAGATTCGAGAGTACAGGCGGGAGGTGGGAGGGGGGGGGGCGCTAGAAAAAAGAATTAAAATGTGGTAAATTTAGGCTTGTAAACATTAAACGGAGGTTGGTTGTCCCGAACACAATGGGTGGAATTTGTATGCAGAACCGGTTCGCGCTTAATAAGCATTTAGGACATTAGAACCTGCGGCTCTTTTCCAAAAGGCCCGTTTTTCCTCCCCGACAATGCCCTTTAAACCAGTGTTCGCGAATTCATTTTAGCAAGGCAGCCCAGCCCTTGTAATACTCTTCATAAGGTTTTCTTCATTCTGGGGGGCTAGCTAATGTTTGTTACTTTTTGGATATTGAGAGTGTGCATGTAATTTATGTAATTTGAGGGTGTGTAATTTAAAAAAATGCAAAAGAGGCGATCATAAACACGGGTAATTGTCTTAGCTAAAAAAGAGCAAATATAAATTAACAACCTGTCATAAATGAAAAAAAAACATGCGCTAAAGACTTCAATCGGCTGCATAACAGGTGTCCCCAGGAAGAGGTATTAAAAAATATATATACATGTAGAATTTCTAAAAATACCCGGCAAAGATCGAACATGACATCAATCAAAAAAAATAAATTGACGGCTCCAGATTGTTGTCTATGACCCACGTTAAGCGGAAATAAAAATATAACGGCTGTCGCAACAGGCAAGCACCGGATAATTTGGTCGCCGAAATGTCCGTACACCGAAATGTGCGTGCATCGAAACGCCCGTACACCGATATGTCCGTACACCGATATGTCCGTACACCCAAATTTCCGCACCGAAATATCCGACACCAAAATGTCCTCGAGCCGTCTGGAGTTTGTCCTGTGCTCCCTGAAAAAATTCGCCTAGGCGCGTTTCTTTTGATTATCTTTATCTCCAGATAATCCGCTGCCGGTGGTGTTAATATTCGTATAATATACGTAGTTCGATGTGAGTTTTAAATGCCTCACTTAATTTCGACCCAGGATTATCCTACACTATATTTTAATTTAAAAACCTAATTGTAACGTTAATGTAACGACACGTTCCAATTTTCGAAGTGGAACTGGAACGCGTTCCTTTCGCAATAAAGGAACTTGTAACGGGAACTCGTTTCAAAATTGGCAAGGAACGAGGAACGAGCTTTCGTTCCTATTTTGGAGGAACGTGTACAACACTGGTTAAGACGTATGCCTCCTCCTGGTTTTTCCTGTGTCGCGCCCAGCTTTTGATCAGACCTAGCTGCTAGTTTGTTTTTTTCTTTTTTGTTGCTGTTGTTGTGTTGCATAGTGTTAGGATGTAAGCCCCTGTGTCTCTGTATTACGCCATGGTGTAATGTTTTTTGTTTGGTTGTCACCGGTCTAGTTAACGCCGTGCGTTAGCCGACCGGCGCGCACGTGCGCACATTGTAGTGTCCGCTTAGCGCCTGTAGTAATTCCTAAGCGACCACAGCTGCACGCCGTAGGTAGTGAGTGTCTTTGCTGGGATTCTTGTTTTTGCTAAGTGCATATTAACCGGTTTTCACCTCATTGCAATTAAGCTTACCAAATTACTGTGAACATGGTACACTTTCAGGTGCATTCGACAACTTCATAGGTCAAGTGGACACCGACGTGCCGGCAAAAACCCGACGCTTGAAGATGAACTGGTTTATTGCAGAGATGCGTAAAGACTTGAAATGAAAGCGCATCTCTGCAATAAATTTGTTCATCATTCAGCTCTGCATGTGTGTTTTTGTACACAAATGTGGCAATAAATGCCTTACAAAGCAGAAACCCCACTGTCTCCTTGCAAAGCGAAGCCGGAAAACGCGGCTAGGACATTCAGCACAGCAAATATTTGTGTTCACACGTGTAAACAAGCGAAACAAAAGTTATTTGAGCTTTTTATATGGGGATGTAAAATATACGGGTCTGTGACACCATATAAAATCCCTATATGAAAGAAGCCCTATATGTTTCCTTCCATATCACCATATCCCCATATACCCATATCCAATAATGCCATATATATGGGCCCCATAAGATCCCATATATGGTGTTTTTTGGTAGGGTTGTGTGGGAGTACAACACTTGGGAAGTTCACCCGGCTTGCACTGGAAATCGCCCCTATGTAGAGTGGCGGCTGCAGAAACACAAGAACTTTATTACGCCAAATTTACGCCATTGGTAACTTTCTAATACAGCCCAATACAGCCAGCCCTACCAAAAATCACCACATATGGGATCTTATGGGGCCCATATACATGGCATTATTGGATATGGGCACACGGGGATATGGGGGGAAACATATACAGCTTCTTTCATATAGGGATTTCATATGGTGTCACTAGACCAATATATTTTACGTCCACATATAAAAAGCTCAAATAACTTTTGTTTCTCTTGTTTACACGTGTGAACACAACTATTTTCTGGGGTGAATGTCCTTGCCGCGTTTTCCGGCTTCTCTTTGCATGGAGACAGTGGTGTTTATGCTTTGTTAGTCATTTATTGCCACATTTGTGTACAAAAACACACATGCAGAGCTGAATGATGAACAGGTTTATTGCAGAGATGCGCTTTCCTTTCAAGTCTTTAAGCATCTCTGCAATAAACCAGTTCATCTTCAAGGGTCGGGTTTCTGCCGGCACGTCGGTGTCCAGTTTACCTATGAACTGGTCGAATGCACCTGAAAGTGTACCATATGTTCACATTAATTTGGTAAGCCTAAATGCAATGAGTTGAAAACTGGTTAATATTCGCTTAGCAAAAACAAGTACCCCAGCAAAGACACTCACTACCAATGGCGTGCAGCTTCCTCGGTGTGAGGGCACGCTTCTTGGGCACCGTCCCCGGGTCGTTGCTGTTGAGGAACCGGTGGCACGGTGCGCCAGTCACGCTCCGATCACAAAGGTCCGCAACCCCCGACACCGCCTTAGTCAGCTCCTTCATGAACAATAAATCTTTCTTTTTCGACAGCAGCCTTTCCCACCGCTCTGCGGAAACAAAGACCTCGTTGCCAAGGTGAACCTGCAGGACAAAATATTTTATTTTGCAAAGATACAGAGGCAATTAAAGGAATAGAAGGAAGTGTAGCCAGCCCAATTAAACTAATTCATGCAGTTATCCTTACAAGTAATCGAACTTGGCAGTAATAAAATACAGTAATTAAATTACTTTTTGCTCTAATGAGTAATGTAATTAATTACTTTTGAATTTTGGTAATTTATTGATTCAATAAATTACTGAAGGCCAGTAATTTCATGGAAATTACTTATAACTTTGCAAATACATTTGGACTAGGATATAGCCTGTCCGCTTCTCTTATGGCACAAAAGTTGACCAAGTAGAGTTCCATTGCCCCCATAGTCTATCTCTGGGAATTGGAACTCCACAAACGCGAAGGAAACAACACTTCAATGAGAGCTCTGTCTGGTTTCTCGTGCCACTCCATTCCCTTTTGATGCGTTTTCGCTTGTGCATACCAAACAAGGTTTGACTAAATGGGGGGGAATCAAGAGTATTGCGGGAACAGCTTCGTGGTTTCATGAAATGGACACTTGACCATCATTTGAGAAGCATTGATATAGACAATAGATGGTTCATGCAAAAGCTTACAAATTCAGAGAAGTGGGTGAGGGGAATGTCACGGTCGACCCCGGTTGCCCGCTCGCGCAAACAAACAGGCGCGACAACAGTTATTTCTATTTGCAGGTTGGCCGGCCCGTGCGTGCGCACGTGGGCCGGAGTTACTGGAGTGAATGAAGAGGGTACAAGGGCGCACAAGCAAGTTTTAAACAAAATACTTTTAGTGCATGCACAAGACGGAGAGATTACATGTGGACGGACAACTCTTGACGAGGAAAAAAACAGACAACGTTTTACATGGATATCGGTTTTGTGCGAGCAGGCACTAAGCTGAGGACGCTAAGGCATTACTACAGACGCTAAGCGGACACTACAATGTGCGCATGTGCGTGCAGGTCGACTAACGCACGGCGTTAACTAGACCGGTGACAACCAAAAAAAAACATTACACAATGGCTGAATACAGAGACACACAGGCTTACATCCTAAAACTATGCAACACAACAACAATAAATAAGAAAAAAACCTAGCAGGTCCGAAAGCTGTGCGCGACACTGGAAAAAATTCCCCGCATTTCCCCGAGGGGAAGAATGTGAAAGTGCGAATGCAGGAGTTGAATTTGCGCGCTTCGGTAATGTTCGCGAAAGAGAGATCACACACACACACACAACTACAAAGAAAGAAAGATGCATTTATTCACAGACACCTATTTGTGTCGTCGTTGTACTTGATTGCTAGAGCGGATCTCAGCTTTGAAATTTCGTGTCAGTACTCCTTTAAGCGGGTACATTAGCCCTTCTCACGCCCGATTCCTGGCCAATCACCCACGTGGGTATGTGCCATGTCAGCGGCCAGGCAGCGCGCGCCCATCTCCCCCCGTTGCCAAGGAAGACGAGGAGATTCCTGGCCAATCCCCCACGTGGATATGTGCCATGTCAGCGGCCAGGCAACGCGCGCCCATCTCCCCCCGTTGCCAAGGAAGACGAGGAGCGCGCGCACCTGCAGCTGTTGCTATGTGCACGGACGGCGGTCACCAGAATTCAGGGTCGCTTATAAAGTGCATTCGCACTTAAAAAAGGAGGAGACATACGCTTTAACGCTAGGCTTGGCTATGAGTTACCGCGAGCCCAAGGACTGAAAGTCACGGCGAAGTCGAGTCGGTTTCGCGGGGCAGCCGCCTACGTTTTTCGGCGATCCGGGGGGCGAGGCCTGGTCGGCCTTGATACCCACGACGACGAGGCGAACTCCTTCCCGTTGAGGAGGCGCTGGTGGTTCCGCCACGGGCCTACCCACGGACTTCGTCGCTAATGCCGCGTCACCTCCGGACCCTTCCCAGCGTCTTGCACCTTTAAAATTGGGCCCACCTCCCCTCGCGGGAACCCCTTTGTAGATGCTACGCATAGGCGGAGCGCCGAAGGGACCGCGTTTTATAGCGGGCATAACTTTGAGGGGACTGCGTAAGCCGGTCCCAGTCGATGACGAAGTTGGCGTACTTGTAAAGCGGCGTCGACTCTAGGTGTTTGAGCCAAGTGTGGATGTTGATTCGCCGGAGAACGGCACACCGGTTATACACGCAGCGCGCACGAAGGAGAGGAAACCGCGGAAGAGAGAGTACAGCACATGCGCCGGCCCCAGCGCGTCTGCCGCGGCTATGACGCAACGTGCCGCGGCTATGACGCAACACAATCCACCACAATCCACTTTAATCCAATCCAATCCAAATCCAATCCAATCCAAGCCACGCCAAGCCAAGCCAAGCCAATCGAATCCAATCTAATGCCCCTCGCGAGAGAGTGTTGGCTATCGCAGAGGAGAGGGGGTGAGCGGCGGAGAGCGCAGCTGGCGCGGCGAGGAGAATGGGGGAGGGGTGGACAACGATGACGACAACGATGACGACGACGCCGGAGGGACAAGGCGAGTAAATCAGATGCTCTGCATCTAAAAATCTCCACCCGACTGCCCCTAGCCCGCGCTCTCACCCCGATAAACTTCGCCAGATCGCCCGACGGTGCCGCACCTTTGTCCCCCTTGTCCCGCACCTTTGTTTCCCTCCCTCTGTGGGCCCCCGCGACTCCGCCGCGTGCCCTCTTCGGAGCAGCGCCAACGAAAGGCAGGAGCAAGAAAAAAAACAAGCGCTGGAAAAGCGGATGGGATGACTCAGATCTCGAAGCGCGACAATAATGGCCGTCCCCGCTGAGGAAGCCGTCATTTCAGCCGCCCGAACGAAAAAAACTGAGGGCCTGGCCGGCCGTTTGTGACAGTGAATCAGTTGGGTACAGTGCACATATTTAATGCGCCGTTTGAGAAATCATCATGAGAGTGAACAAAAATAAATGTAATTTAGTTCACAAATAATGCCCATGTAGCACATGAATTTTAATTTTTGTTAAAAAATTTACATCCTTAGGGCCCGATCTGCACCTGTGTGGTAACAACGTGGGTCAGTGTATACCTTCATATCACTCACAGAAAGTCCCACAGAAAGCTGCCTGGTGCCCCGTATTCCCCCACATGACTTCGAGAACCACATATAACCCTGTATGTTGGTTGAAACAAGCCCGTATAATTCGTATAGGGATAGATCCCTTATGGGATCGTGTAATATATGCCCGTAAGAATCAATATGGAGAATTCATATGGGCCCGTAAACATTTTTATGGGGTTAGACTTCTGATGGGTCCGCATCATATGGGCCCATAAAAATTCGTATAGGTTTCTACTATATGAATTCTTAACACATTGTACAGCTCTTCAACGAAGCAAAAAGCTGTTTTACAATTTTTAGTATTCAGTGACCAACACTAGGCGTAATGGGTGTGGAAATAAAATCGCATACGTTTTGTGGACGGTGTTTTTTGTACTCAAATTTGTCCCTCCCCAAAATTGATGTGTGGGAGAGCTACTTCGATGAGCAATGCATGATCGGGGAGAGGCCTTTAAATGCCGCCATTTAAATCTACCCCGCCAAAAGCGGTTTGTTTAGCTGCATAGGCGAATTAAGGTAATCATAATAAGATATAACAAAAGTGGCACACAGGCTGTTTTAAGCAAGCGATATAACAATTTTTATTGAATTAATGGCGCTTTCTATGAACTATATACAGTGAGTGGAAAAAACGTACATCCGTCCCCGAAAAATACACACTCAGTGTCATTATATCCCACGTATCCGGCCATGCACGCTCTATTCTATATACCATGTTATTCAAAGGCAAATCGCCATGATTAAAACTTTCAGTTCGCGGTAGCTCAAAAATACATTCCACAAAATGCGTACACAACAAATGAGTGCTTAGTATGTAGCCCATTTATGTCCCAATTGGAGACGGAGGCATCAAGAGCTCGAACAAAATGCGACGGATATCATACGGTTGCCAACTTCACACCACTAATAAAGCAATCCATCTGAAATTAAGACTTTTTTACACTTGAAAGGTGAGTAGAATGCGAAAAAAAGGTGTAAAAGTGAAAACACCGCTATTTGTTTTATTTGCATTTATCCAAGAGCTCGCTCTGAAGTGAAGCTTGTGTATGGCTTCCCAAGAAGTACTCATGTGCAGCAGAACCAGCAACCTTCATAACTGGGGAAGCCTATATCATCGCACTTTATTTTGCTGTCATAGCACTGTTTAGTGTCCCAGTTGTAGAAGAATCGTTGATGTTTCACTCCATTGTTGGGCTTCTTGCAATTATAAGGACCCTGTGAGCAGGCTCCACAGCCAAAGGACAAGGTTACGAGCCCTAATAAATGGGAAAAAATGGCATTTTGTATTTCCAAACTTGGGAAGTCCGCAATTGGTGGGCCTTCTACAACTAGGTATTGCTAAAGTTGCTATCAAAAACTGTGAATGTAAGTAAGTACAAGCTCAGTATTGTCGCGAAGCCAAAGACTACGCAGTTAGATTCAAGTAAAACAAGTTTATTGGAGGGAACTTTTGCTCCCCTAACGACTCAAGGAATACACAGGCGCCGATGTGACGTGCGCAGGCGAGCGTCGGCCTGTGAAATACCATGGCGTCTGCTCTTCAGGCTTTTATCTTTGGCCGCGAGTGTCTTTCGAACCGTCGATTTAAATACAGAACATTGCAGATCAAATAAGCTTAATTTAGGCTAGTGACGTTAGGGCGAAACACTCTCAGCATCATAATGGGATAACCCGTGTGGCATAAAAATAAAGAATGGAACACGCGCTTCTCTTGGGACACAGATAACAAAGCCGGGCCGGCCGGGCTATAAACACAAAACATTAACAAACAAACCCAATGCATGATTCTTGGCATTACTCCCTCTCTAAGAGTGCATCGACCCGATGCTGACAAAAAAACTATACTAATAGGTAGGGTGTTTTTTATTTCCTGCAGTGCCCGCCGTTTTCCAGGCTCGTTTGCTGAGATCGCCATATGCGTCCATACCTAAATATGTGTAATCCAAAATAAACTTCAGTTTGAAGCTGCGCTTGTCCGTGTGACCACTCCCCGTTCTTCGTTTTGTTATTTTCGCGCTTTCAACAATTGTTCAATGAAGTACCAACTAGCCGAACTTTCACGTTATTGTGTTACAGACTTTGTTTTTATTCCTTTACATCGGATGTCAGCTTACTTTACGAGGAATAATGTTTAGCCGAATTGCGCAGATGGCTGGGAGAAAATTAAGCGAATGACATGTCACGACAGCGTATATGGGTGACCATTTTCCTTACTAAGCGTCATAATTTTATCACGAGAATCGCTCGAATACCTCCTTATTTATTTAATTAACTCACAGCATATAGCTGACATTTCCAATTGTTGGTATACAGATGAATGTTTACTTGGAACAATTATCAAATTGGTTCTTAGATAATAGATTGCACCTTAACGCTACAAAGACAAGTTACATGATATTTAGGCCGTAAAATAAAAATGTCAAAAAAGAAATCCTGATTATATTCAACGGAATCAAGTTAAACCGTGTGACAGAACAGATGTTCTTAGGTGTTTGTTTTCAAAAACAACTTTCGTAGAACACGCACATTGTTCACCTGTCCACCAAAGTCTCTAAAAGTATAGGTTTCATATATGGAATCTTCCATTTGATACCACTGTGCTTGAAACCAAACTTATATAATGCTCTCATTTATTCCAAACTATGCTACGAGATTTTGGTGGGGGGGACCACAACTAAAACTAATTATAACTGGCTCACTGTATTGCAAAAAAGACTTTTCCGCATATATTTCGATTGTCATGACTGTTACTTAGATTGACGACAAGTCCTTTTGCTACTGAATATCCAATGCTTCGAGCTGACGAAATCTATTACATGAAGGTTCTGCACACCATTTATAAGCAAAAGATCCACAATCAAGTCTTCTGGCTACCATCTCAGGCATACCATACGGCCCACTGCAACACAAAGAATGAACTATGGTGAGCAATCTTTCCTGTACCAGTCAACTCAAATATTAAATAAATTGGGACAAAAATAAACTTCGACGCCAGCGAAATTACGTTTAAAAAAGCAGGCCAAGGAAGTGTTACTTAAGCAAAACGATTGCAATACTGATATATAACTAAGGGTTTGAAGTATATGTCCATATGCTCCCCTAAAGGTAGAAAAGAAAAACTACAAACTAAAATACATTACCACGTAACTGTGACATAGTAGTGTAACTGATGAAAGTTAATGCGTACGAATTACTGCGTTTGTCTGTACACTGCCCCGCACGGGGCACCTTGAGTATTCATGGTGACGGTGTTGGCGACACCGCGGACCCCGAGCCCCCAACATAAACTGTAACCTACCGTGGTGATGTGTTTAAAGGTGAAGGGTCGAGAAGCCTCAAACGGTGGCCGTCGGAACCCAGGTCAAGCTCCGGCGGATGGGCTCCCTGTTTGTCTACCAGGCAGGGAGCTCCGGGAACTCTCAGGCTATCAGGGTAAGGTTTGAGAAGAAAGTACCCCCGTCCCCTGCTTCTATTACATGCCATATGGTAAATCGTAAAACCCCCGCCCAAACATGATCGGACCTTGAAAAGCGTCCGCACCGAAGAATCTTTTCCACCTCTTCCTGCCATCAACTCACCCGAACCCGACAACTACCCACGTTTTTGATAGTTGAATCGGTTGACAAATCCAAGCCTCTTTCCTCACAATCTGTATTCTTTGTATCCACGTTTCTTGAATCTATCCTAGGCAACGCATACAGAGCTAAAAAACTAAGAACTGGCGAGGTCCTAGTTGAGGCTAACTCACAGAAGCAAGCCACAACTCTCATGAGCCAAACCCGCATGGCAGACCTGGATATCAGAGTCACACCCCACCGCAGCCTCAACAGCTCCCAGGGTGTGATATCTGATCCAAACCTCCTAACCGAGACAGAGATCGATCTGCTTGAAGGCCTAAAAGATCAAGGCGTGCAGCAGTAAGGCGCACTCGTCATTAGGAGAGATAACAAAGAAATAGCCACCAAACATCTGATTCTGACTTTCGACCGCTGCACACTGCCCGAGCATATCAACGCAGGTTTCATCCGTTGTTCTGTCCGGCCATACATCCCGAACCCGCGGCGCTGTTTCAAGTGCCAGAGGTTGGGGCATGGTACCAACTCCTGTCGTGGCAGAACAACATGTGCCAAATGTGGCCAGCATGATCATCTATCTGACAACTGCACTGCAACCAACCTTACCTGCCGGAATTGCCAGGGGTCCACATGCAGCATACTCTCGCGCCCTGTGAAAAGTTTCAACTAGAGAAAAAAATCATTAACATAAAGGTAACAGAAAACATCACCTTCCCCGAGGCTGCGAAAGAGGTTTCGCCTCTTTCCCCTGCGGAGGTACGACGACGCAGCTCGCCGGGGGGCGGAGCGGCGTCTGGTTTCGGCGGGGACCCAGTACCGCGAGTCGGACTTGGTCCCGCCCCCTCCCGCCCCAGGGTTGCCTCTGGCAGCCCAACCCACCTCCGCACCGCTCGCTGAGCCAGCAGCGGCTGTGGTGGCATCCACGTCCAGTGGGGATGCTGCTGCCACCCACCGTTTCCCCCTCTCCACCGGCCCGAAGCACACGCGAGGGCCCGGACGAGATGGAGACGGAGGCAGTCGCAGTGAACCCCCTCCTCCCCGCCTCACTGCCTGTGCCATCTGTGGTGCTCCCCATGCCTTCGGCACTGGCAGGGCAGGCAAGGAACACCCGAAAGGCTACCAGTCAAGGGGGCCAGTCCGCCCTTCCGGCTTTCATCGCAGCGGAAGGAACGGGCTGCGTCGTCCAGGTCAGTAGAGAAGGCCAGAAAACCCCTCCCAAGTGTGCAAGCCCCGAAAGACCTAGCATAAATAGTCACACTCCAGTAGCTCTGAACGCATAATAATGGGAAGAGAAAATATTGTTCAATGGAACTGCAGAGGGACTTCTGAATATATTGACGACGTGTATGAGATTCTGCATGCCAATCAGCCAAGCATAATGTGTGTCCAGGAAACACATCTGAATTCCAAACACACAAATTTCTTGAATGGTTACCTGGTATACAGGAAAGACAGGGATGGCTGCACACACTCTTCTGGCGGTCTTGCCATAATCGCCCGCAAATCCTTAGCATGCCACCCTGTCACCTTGAACACCGTCGTTGAGGCTGTAGCCGTTCGCTCATATTTAATAGGTTGATAACGGTATGCTCCATATACATTCCCTCCTGTTGTTGCACTTACGAGCTCCGACTTCGAGGCGCTGGTTGACCAGCTGCCCGAACCATACATCCTTACAGGCGACCTAATGCTCACAACACTCTTTGGGGCTCTTCCAGAACGGATGCCCGAGGGTCGCCTGATAGAGAAATTACTGACCTCTTCTGGAGCATGCCTTTTCAACAATAAACAGCCTACATTACCATGACATAGGACACAACACATACTCATGTCTTGACTTGGCAATTGGCTCTGCAGTTCTCTTTCCTCTCCTCGTGACCACTTCCCCACCTCACTCACATACATAGGTAAAGGCCCATGCAGTCCATCTTCCCATAATAGGTTCAATGAAGACGAGTAACTGGAATACATTTACAGAGATATACAAACTACCACCACACATCCATAGGACACCTACACGTCGAAGAAGCTACCCAAACTCCTCACTGCCCGCACTTCCTCGACGCCGCCGAAAAGTCCATTCCCCACGCCTCTGGTGCCCCGCGACACCAGCGGAGGCCGTGGTGGAATGAGGGACTGTAGGCGGGCGCGAGAGGCCCAGAACAAGGCGTGGGTATCCTTCGCCGGTACCCCACGTCGGGAACCTCCTCTGTTCAAACGGGCCAAGGCGTTAGGAAAACGTGTGCGCCGTGAGGCCAAAACGAAGAGAGTTGGCGTACATTCATAACATCAATAAACTCCTACACAGACACACGGAAAAGTATGGTCACGTATGCGCAAGCTAAAGGACAACAGACACACAGCCTGCCCCTGGTTAGCACAACAGGGGACACTCTGGAAGACCAGGCTGACACACTCGCACAACACTTCCAACACGTGTCCAGTTCAGCACACTACACGAACACTTTCCTGAAACATAAAGCCTGTTGTGAAAAGAAGTCCCTACGTGACAACAACAAATCACAGACTTCTTACAACTCCCTGTTTTCACAACATGAGCTGAGGGCTGCTCTGAGCACGTGTAAACCCTCAGCTCCAGGCCCAGACAACATCACATACACAATGTTACAACACTTACACGCACGCACTCGAAGCACTTCTTCATCTATATAATAAAATATGGCTTTCGGGGCACATTCCCAAGTCTTGGAGGGAGGCCGTAGTAGTGGCTTTTTTGAAGGAGGGAAAGGACCCGTCGTCCCCCTCAAGTTACCGCCCTATAGCCCTGACGAGCTGCCTGTGCAAGCTATTCGAGAAGATGATCAATCGCAGGCTCGTGTACTTCCTTGAGTACAACGGTCTTCTCGAGGGCTGCCAGGCAGGCTTCAGGGCGGGGCGCTCCACCAATGATCAGCTTGTTGCGTTGGAATCCTACATAAAAGATGCCTTCATTCACAAACAGTTCTGTATTAACAGTCTTCTTTGATATGGAAAAGGCCTACGACATGGCATGGCGATACGGCATCTTGAGTGACTTGAAGTCATTCGGTGTTTCGGGCAACATGCTCAGCACACTTTCTAGCTACATGTCTGACCGAACTTTCCGAGTAAGAATTGGTAGTGCACTTTCTAATGTACATGTTCAGGAAAATGGCGTTGCCTCAAGGAGGTGTTTTGAGCTGCACACTCTTCATAGTGAAGATGAACTACCTCCGTAAGGTATTGCCACCAACCATTTCTTGTTCAGTTTATGTAGAGGATGTTCAAATACTTTTAAAATCATGTAATATGTCAATCCGTGAACGTCAAGTCCAGCTCGGCGTGAACAAACTTGCTGGCTCGGCGGACACAAACGGCTTTAAGCTGAACCCGTAAAAAGTACTTGTGTTGTGTCACCCGTGTTCGTGGGATCCATGTGGACCCTGACATTACTCTAAACGGCGTGTCGATTCCCTGTAGAAAAGGAGCACAAGTTTTTAGGGCCTAATATTCGACAAACAAATTAACATTTCTTCCTCATCTGAAAATGCTTAAACAAAATGCCTAAAAACTATGAATATCCTTAAAGTCGTTCTCCACCAATCGTACGGTTGCAGACAAGCAGCTACTCCTGCGTCTTTATACTGCACTGGTAGGATCTCGCTTGGACTACGGCAGCGTCGTATGTGGGTCTGCAACGAAAACGGCACTTAAAATGCTTGACCCAGTTCTGCATTTGGGGCTTCGCCTTGCTTGTGGCGCCTTTCGCACCAGCCCTGTCGAAAGCCTCTATGCAGAGTGCCACAAATGGTCCCTGTATCACCAGAGGATATACACTGACCTATTATATGCCTCTAAAATCATGTCTCTGACAAATCATCCTCTTAACTCGACCATTCATGATGCATCCTCACAGCAGTTCTTTTTAAACCGTCCATATTATTCCCATGCCGTTCCCTCTCAGAGTGAGAGCAGAAGCTTCTGAGCTAGCAGTGTCATTCTCATATATCCACAAGACACCGATCATTGATTTTATTGCACCATGGCAGGCCAGGGATGTTCCTGTGACCTGTCTTTTTTGCAGTTCGACAAAACTGGGCACCAAGGGCAGCTATTATGCAGGCATTTCCTCTTCCTGCAGGATAAGTACCATTGTGCAGAGTTTTACTCCGACGCATCAAAGACAGCTCATGCTGTGTCTTGTGCAGTCCTTGTGCTGTGTCTTGTGAACTTTAACATGGCAAAAAGAATGAACTCACACAACAGCATTTTTACAGATGAAGCACACGGCATTTTACTTACTTTAGACCCACAGTTGTCCAAACATCAAATCCAAAGTTTATAGTTTTTACAGATTCTCTTAGTGTTGTCCGTGCACTTTTGTCTAGAAAACGCTCTCAAAAAATTATGTAATCAATCTTGTTTTTAAGGCCCTTATGGCGGCATACGCATCAAGTCTTGAAATAACAATATGTTGGGTTCCTGGCCATTGTGGAATAGCCGGGAATGAAACCGCAGATGAAATGGCCACTGCTGCTACACTCTTGAATTCAGTGGGCATAGCAACACTGCCGTACACAGATATGAAACCACACATCAGACACCAACTTCACAACACATGGCAAACACACTGGAGTGAACAGACAGATAACAAGTTACACGTAATAAAACCACACTTGGGACCATACGCTACTGACTCACACAACAGACACATTGAAGTTACCTTAGCTAGGTTGAGGATAGGTTACACACATGTAACACACTCACACCTGCTCACTAGCTCTCCAAAAACCTGTGTGTAGCAGGTGTGGGGAGGGCCTATCTGTAGTCCACATCCTAATAACATGCAAGGCACTCGAGACAACAAGACACAGACACTTCAAGGAACTATACAAACAACACTTTCCGCTACAGCCTTCCTTGTTTTTGGGTGACAATGCCATGGTCTCTGTGCAACGCGTTTTTAAATATTTGTCAGACGTTAAGTTTTTAAACCTCATTTCCTATCATGCGTAATCAAAACTGGCCCTATACACCAGCCATCACCATTGCCGTTGATTGATTTTACTGCTGTTATTTTGACTTTAGTAGCCACTATTTTCTTTTACATACTTTTGTTTGGCGCTCTTTGCCCCAGGTGGCCTTGCGCCAAAAAACTCCAACCATCATCATCATCATTGTTTGTACACTGTGATCCTTCTGTGAATTTCAGACCTATGCTTTTTATAATACATAGAAAATGCAGTAAGGACTTTGCTTTGTGCTATTTTTCTATTACGATTGTGCTATTATGCTTAAATTTGTGAACAGCCCTGTTAACGTACACTGTAAATCGGGTGGCTCAGGCCACTGTCAGGCCACGTTCGCCTTTAGTCTCAGCCTGCCCTTGGTTTTGCCAAGAAATAAAAATCAAATACACAAATCAAATACTCAAATATCGCAGCCCTGCATTGTGTTTAAACCGTCTTATTTCTTGTGTTTTATGCAGCTCTATACTCTATGACGTGCCGAACAAAAAGGGTATTTTCTCCATATCTATAACTTACTCGGTGGCAGCGCAGGTGGTAAGAGGGATAGCGCGGAAGGGCTCTGAAGTGACGGCGTGACAGCATTCTAACCGCACGGTAAGACCAATGGAAAAAAGGTGGGCGAAGGTTGAACGTTGCTGCAAAAGTGATAATGAGGCTACCGAACAGCTTTTCTACGTCCACAGACGTAAAAAGTGGACGTGACCGACAGCAGCTACAATTAAAAGGCACCGCACATTCACCTACCCTCTAAATAAAGCCACACTATCAAGTCTAAATGTGTTACTAACAACCAATAAAGAAGCCTTACTGCGGCAAATCGTCTGTACTCTTGAAAAGAGCTTTGTAAGCACGGAATGCGTCCGCGTACAAGAATCTTGTACAACATTCACAGCATTCAACCGCGTCGCCCAAGCAACGGGATATTTAATGAAAGTGCCGTGCCTAACGACGCTGTTGTGTCCCTCTTTAAGGAGCCTGATTGATGTAGAGCATCTAAGACACCCTATTCGACATTGTATGGCTGCGGCTGCGGAGAATGCATCGAGGTAGGAAGGAACAAGCCGCAGCCCAAGGGCGAGCACCATAGGGACGTGAAAGTTAGAGCTCCATGTGAAAGTTTGAGCAATAACGAACCCGAGATCAATTTCTATCGCGTCACCATCCAGCGAGTCTCCTCTAACGCGAGTCTCCAGTGTCGAGGTGAACCTGAAGTCGACCCAAACCGGCACCTCAACCAAGCTCACTCAGTGTCCATTCACAAGTTATGGGCGGCACTGCTACACACTCCCGAGGTCGCCATAGGAAACGTATAACCCCGACCACTGCTTCTACGCAACTGGCCCTCGCAAAGAGAATGGCTTAAGGGGACATGCAGACAAAATGCAAGCTGGTTTTATTCGAAAGGTTTGCTGTTTTATTGTGCCCCGCGCGCTTGTGCTGCAGCGAACGGTAGTTGGTTCAAATGGAAATTAAACAATTTATTTTGATTGTCCTGGCTGATGGCGTGTTGCACTGATATCTGCGACGACGTAACAAATACATGTAGAAGCAAATAAAGTGAACCTGGTCCTACGGAGAGCGATTACGCGCGTAGTTTCTCGCAACATAAGATTTCCGGATCACTTTCTTTCCAAAGTTTTTTATGTATTAAGAATTATTCAGCCGTCACCTCACCGTGCATTTGGACTAGCAACTGCGGGGCAAAACACGAATAACTGGTTGCATGCGTACGGCTGTGTCTCTTGGGCAATAGGAAAAATAGCATAAATTCAAATGATTGTCTACTAAGTGGAACCTTGTTATAGTAGAGTAGTATAGGGACAATTATTTACAGAAGAATCCCGCTGTTACGTTCCTCACTGTTGTGTTTTCCTGGCTGTTACGATGTTTGTCATCGGTCATGGCATAGCTCCCATAGAATAAAATGTATTGCGAACCCCGCTCTGATGTCGCAGCTGTGAGCCCTCTCACGTATGATGCAGCATAACCTCATACTGTGAAGCCGCTGTGGTACTGCCATTTTGGCATTTGATGAGTCCTGACCAAGCTTTGTTACTGAACTGGCTACAAGAAGCCACAGACCAGTTGGAGAGGCCGTCACTAGATGGCCATCCGTCGAAAGTGCCATTACCATCATCACTGTGCTTACAACAGAAGTTTCGCACCTAAAAGTGACGCTGAAAGCAATGCGGCCCTTCAGGTAATTGAGAAGCGAGTGGTGCTTACGAAAGGGCGAAAGAAACGGCAAGCTTCTACTCTCGATTTGTTTAAGTGTTAGGCTGACATTGCATAAATAAATCGTTTTTGTCAAAGGGGCACTGCTTTCGTTTATTTTGCGTATCACGACGCCCGCGTTCGCGCCGCGAGACGGTCGGAACGGCTGGCGAGTGCTCCTGTGATTTACCAATGCCCCATTTTTTTATCGACCTTCACGAGTAAGCTGACAGCCAGCGAGTAGTACAATGATTTAACGATGACTAACATAACTCCACGCCCGTAATAATTGCTCTTGGCAACACTAAATGTGCACATAAAATGCAAGAAAGACCGTTATATTTGGCGGAACGGGCAGAAACAAAGTTTGCAGCAAAGAAGCTCTATCCGGGCAATTTTTGTTGCTTTCCTCACTCTTACGTCTTCCTGAGGGTTACGTTTTTGTAGCGTGAGCTACACCGGCCGAGGTTGAGGAGTTTCGTGTGGCTCCTGGCGAGCCGTGCTGCGCATGCGCGCGGAGCAGTGACGTCACACGGCGTACAGAACGTTGCTCACTGCTCGGCGTCTGTCACACCCCACGCGCCAAGCGTCTTCGGCGACCTCCGTTCCGCCCGTGGCGGCATGGTCCACTTGATCATGAGACGGGTGGCCGTGTGTGGAACCGATGGCTCGTGCGTCGCAGCAACACCGACGTGCGCCTGTGGAACCATCTTAGCTCTGGGGCGACTGGTGACGCTGCGCCGGAGGCGCTTGATGAATATGCATGTTTCATATAAATGCGTATACCAAGTGTGTGTAATTGAAGCAGCCGTAAGCATGATAATGAAGCTATTCTAGACAACCACCAAAGCTAAGAATAACCAGTTGAACCTTAGCGCTAGCTAGGTATGTCCTGGCATAGCCGAGCTAAGCCACTGCTCATTTTTTTTTCATGTTCCGTTGAAAAACATATTAACGGGGTTCCACTGCAGTTCGTTATATCCGGTATTCAGTCCAACACTAGAGCCCAAAAATTAAATCGGACCAGTCGAAAATCTGAGTGCCTCAAAAATTCTTCATACGGAAACGCTATATTTTTATATTCGAAACTATTATAAACAAGGTAACCCTTATCGTTCTCGTTGTGTCATTTAAAGCTCAATGAACCAGAACATGAAACGGGAAGTTACAAGAGAACAAAGTTCATTGGACAAAACTAGCCTGCCTTCCTATTTTTTTCGAGCGAACGATGTAATCTTTGTATGGGGGCTATTCACAGCATTGAGCAGCTTGAAGTTTTCACAGTGTCCTTGTACTGACCAGCTTTTTTCTACTTCTGCAGTTTCGGACGACGGAGTTTATCCAAGTAGCTTCATAGCCTATTGGTGAAATATTTCTTCGTTATACCCAATTGTGCACGTGGCTCTCACAATTTCAATTTCGTTATAAAAGAATAAGTATCATTGAAATTAGGCGTGACCAACCAAAGTTCGCATGTAGTTTGCTATGGCAGATAATTCGCTATGTCGATGTTATAACGAGGTTCAAACGTATTGCGGATCATTCTTATGGTCCTTGTCTATAGTGCGAGTCCTTTACAGCCAAATATGATAACGGGTAGTGAAAGCGAATAGAATACTCTTTTTTATTTTACAACGAACCTGATGGCCTTAAGTTGTTTGGAATATTTTGTGCACTAAAAAAAAACCCTCAGGCAGGGTAGGCAGTTCTCGCTAAGACGCCGAGCGCATGCGTCAGGTTAATCAGGCCTACAGCATAGACCTCAGTACTCGTTGAAGAAACCCAAAACACGAATCGAAACCGCATTATGGGTGGTACGGCGCCTCTAAACAGTGGGAGCACCCCACCATGTGTTCGTGGAAAAGACTGCGTTTGCAGATTTTGTTTGAAAGCTAGTTCGCACTAGTGCCATTACAAAGAGCGCAAGAATCAGAGTGCATGCGTCAGGCTGGCAGTACTAAGGAATTGCTTCGGAGAAGCCGATCGGAAGCGAGGATCCCGCCCAGACCTAAACTTGTCATACCCTCTCCCATTATTTCTAGTGGTTTACAAGAGCTTCAGTGGAGATGCGCTTTTGCAGGGTGGGATGGCGACCATTTTTTTTTAAGTTTTCTTTTGTTTCTTTTCGCCAAAGATGTAAACACATATCATTATAGCGAAGAAGTACTATTGTGTTGCCGGGCCGGCGACGCGTAAAAGTAACAGACTACGGCACAGCACGCTCCATAACAGTAACCACTTGAATTTTTGAGCATTTACAACACACACAGGAGCGCAGTGGCGCCATTCATTGAGTATTCCGTGACGTATATGCCATCTGGTATTAAGTCACGACACTGCCTCTACCCCCTCCTTTAAACATATTACATAGATTATGTGCATAGACCAATACAGTCACAGTCGTGACCGTAAAATTAAAGTGAAGTCATTTATATCATCAAGTTACTGCGATTAGTACGGTCACTGCACATAGTACCCCAACCACTGTGCTGGTCTTCACTCCCATGTAGAACGACGGACCATTGGCTGCTCTGGCTGATGGGCGACTCCTGGATCGCCGACGCGATCAGCACCAAGTACCGAAGTCGTGGTCCCAGTTAGCGGACTGCCTTGTAGTGGTCTTGGCTTATGCGGAGGCAGTGCTGACACCACGGGTTCTGGAAACTGCAGCTTCAGCCTTGGTATAATTTGGATCATGGTGCTCTGGGCTCCTTGGGACGCTCTCCCGCGTTTGTTGTTGCCTGCCGATCTCTTTGTTGGCATGTACCTCCGCCGCGATTCCTGTCTTTCCACCGTTTCTTCGTGCACCGCTTCATGGGGCACGGCAGACCGCTGAGAGGTATTCCACGTACGCCCGTCCTCCATGTGAAATGGCCAACGTCCTATCCTCGGGATTTGGAGTTTGGCACCAAAACTAGGGGTGCGATTGTGTTAAGGAACAGGAAGTTCCACCCGCACATACCCTCCCACCTTAAAGCTGGGCTCCTCGCCTGCTCTTCGCTAGTGTGCCTGCATGCACCTTACTTCTTTCACTAGGAAGCAGTGTATGCCTAACGTCCCCCCAGTTTTCATTCCGGTGAAGCTGATCTACTCGGTGCCGCTTCGGGGCTCCTCCTCGCCATCGCCACCCCTCTTTCACAAATAGTGTTCCTTTCGTGTCAACAGATGCCTCTTCCACAAGCTGCGCAGTCGGCTGATAACGGTGGTAGCACCCTTGTTATATAATTGCGAAGAATAAACTGAATCGCAGGATGGCTGTAAAAAGTGGCCGAAACCCACCTCAGCCGCTTAACGTGTAGCTGCCGCCGTTTCCGTTCAAACTCCACCTCGCCCAGTTGCTCAGAATCCCCCCCCCCCAATTGACAGGCAACGTACCCAGTTTGTATGCTATACGCTAATAACAAAATAAAGACGTGCATGCGTATATTTATTCAACCATTTTGATTGAACACATCGCTCTAAAGAATGTTCTCGAAAGCTGCCAAGAAATACTCTCGTTTCCGAAAGTGAAACCGATTAGGATATTTAGTGCAGTTGCATGAACTAATTTTTGTGATCATGGTAGGCGAGAAACTTTTCTATTTAAACCTTCTCCGAAACCCTCCCCAACGCGGCTTCCTTATGAACTCGCTCCAGTTTTCAGACAAAACATTTCTTGTGCCTCGGTGCACATGGACCATGTCCCCCCGCGTGTCTGGTCCCTTCCCCATGACTTTGCACTAAAAGAGGAACTTCCTTCCCTGATTTTTAAGTGCGATGCACTTTATAAGCGACCCCAAACCATCCACCGCCGGCGGCGGCGGCGTCCGCAGCCCTGCTCTCCCTAGCAACGGCGCAGAGCGGAGAGGAGCGTCGGTAGCAACGGCGCAGTGACGTCACTCACCACGTGACGCCACGCCCTCACCGCTCCCACGGGGCGCGGCGGTGTGCGCCGCGCGCATCCCTCTCCTCACCCGCGCCGTGACGTCACGCACCACCTCCTCTCCCGGCAGCTGCCGTGCGCCGCTGCGCGCGTCCCCCTCCCCCTTCGCTCGCTCCTCCTCTCTCCTCGCTGACTGCAGCTGCGCGCGCACCCCTCTCTCTCGCGCACCCGCCTTCTCTCTCAGCCACCTGGCTCGGCGCGCTCAGCGCGGCGTACCCCCCTTTATATGCAGCGATAAACCGCCAGACCTCCGTGGGTCGGCTCGCGCGCGCTCTCTCGCTACAGTCTCCTGCTCGCTCTGCTCCAGTTTAGACCATTCGCTGGCTGGGCGCCTCTCAAGGCGATGTCAGAATTACTACGCCGTGTACTCTCGGCGCAAGAAATGCATTCGCACTTCCTCACGATTCCCTTCGGGGAGGTGGGGGCAATTTTTTGGTTGTGCTAGCCTAAGCGTCTACAATTTTCCATACTTTTAAAGTCTCTTTAAAGGAATTCACTAATTTTCCTAATTCTTTTGCTCTACTGCGTAAGGCAAACGCCAAAAACCTCCGTGGAACGTGGACCGCCATAAGATGCGCACTAAAGAAGCTTTACTGGGCAATATTAAATATATTGACTTCATTCTCCTGGTCTGAAAGCGCGAATGCTCGCTACAAGCCTGTACTAAATTTACCACAATGAACTTCACTACAGGTGCGTCAAGCGTAACGCTCTTGGTAATGTCCTTCATATTGTTATTTTAAGGGCGAAGGCCTTTAGGAGCGGGGGCTGTTGGCGTTTTTTGTCGTCGTCGTCGTAATCGTCGTCGCATGTTGTCACTGTACTAAATCACTGTGAAACTCGTTTATGGCTGGCGCAAGAATGTAACGCGTATTAAAAAACACCCAGACACTCGTTTACGCCTCGCGCTGGAACGCTTTGTAAAGAGTAAAAAAACACAGCGACACTCATTTACCCCTCGCGCTACAGAGCTTCGTGCTTCAAAGACAAGAGATGTTTAGCGCAAAGCTGTATACCTCTACCCCTAAAGGTTTCATCTCCATTCTCAAAAACAGCAAGGCGCCAAGAATACCCTTATACGCTGCATGCTTCGCCCCTTCCCATGTTTTCCGTTAGCGGAGATGGCCTGGGATAATTTATCACCGCCAGTATTTTTGCTACATCTTTTCATTTTTTCATCATTACGTGTCCAATCAGGTACCGTGGGGCAAAACCGCGATTCCTGAAAATATATAATAATTCCAAGCTCCTCTCTGATTTTCTGCAGTGGAGCACGCATTGTGGATGTCTTTCGAGCTTCATATATAACCAAAATAACAGATCGGATAAATAAAAATAGTGAGCTCATCATTCGGACATCAAATTTGATGTACCAAATTTTCCTTATGGGCTTAATTTGCTGGCACATAATTTGGCGTCTTTGCTCTTTGTGCTGGTTTTCATTCCAAGCCATTGGGAGCCCGAATTCAACAAAGGTCGTATTGACATTTTTCCTCGCTAGGACGCCTGCACGAGCAGTGTGAAAATTCTATGGTAGTGTAATGAGTGCATCTATGGTCACCGTGTCCTTAACCTGAAACTTACAACCTGTGGACATATGAAGCAATATGAAAGGAAGAAGCCATATATGGCAGTGGTTCGTACTCTTATAGCGAACAAAGGCACAGCGTAAAGACGCGATATGTCCGCTGATAAAGAATAACCACTCACGCTTCGTAATATCTAATGAATCTAAATTGTGCTTCACAATAAGCCCACCTGAGGGATCCCTCGTCGGCCGTGTGGCCTGATTCTGTACTGTGTGGTTTATATTTTTTGCAAACAACCCTAGATATCGGATTTCTTATTTATTTATGCAGTCGGCAATGCAATGAAATCCCCAAACCAAGTAATACACCAGGACAGAAAGGGCTTTGTACGCCTCAGTAAAACACAGCTTCCATAATGCTTTTATTCAAGAAAGAAAACCGGCTCTCCAGTGAGGTTTAATGTCCTAGCAAAACACGCCGTTGAGGGAATTAACATATTTCTGGCCTCTAAAAAATGCACGAATAAAGAAACGCCTGAACAATAAAGAATGCATGGCGTTGCAGCTCCCATTTCTTGATTAAAAATTATTGTCCTTTTAAAAAAAATATTGCAATACTGTCTTACGGAGCATAGCCTGCTTACTGGGCACTCAAGCGCCGAGTTCTTAAAATTTCGTTGACGTAAATGGCTTGCATACGGAAGCATAAGCAATTAAGTTATTCTCATACCCAGCTTTCTCGCTCAAAATTCCGAGCTCTCAGGAACCTAGCATAACCACTTCAGGAAAGTAATATTTGTCATAAAGCAAGAAGTCAAAGGGAACATAAAATCTGTCAAAGAATTTTTCACGCTTAAATATTTTGTGTGTAATTCGCTGCCAAATCTCACTCCCCATGCGTTTCTATGGGACAGTTTCGATGGCTCAGGAACCTAGTCGCAAAACGTGCAAGACATTAAACTGTGCACAAAGGAAGTTGTCACCCCCAATTTTAGCTGCGCAAAAGAAGTTTACATTTCGCTAAATAACTACAAAGTAATCACTGTTGAAAGGACTGCCATGAGCGGGAAAGCTGCGCATGAAATAAAATAGCTTTTAAACCGATTTAATATTGACGTCCTTACCTGCTAGAGTGAACGTGATCACGAGAAATTTGAATGACAGCGGCATATTTATTGGACGATGGTTCACTTGGAGTGTTTGATGTCACAGTTTTGTTAATTATTGATACTTTTCGTTTAGCTGCAGCCTCTGGCTTAGACCACGAGTTTTATACCCACCGACGGTGCTTAGACGGCCGGCGGGCGGGGCTTGCGAAAATGTTACCCGTCCTTTTACAAACGCATGTATTAGTGTGGCCTATTTCAAACACATTGTTTTGTGCGTTTTCTAAAGTTTACATATTACATTGACATTTTGGTGAACTTTGTAGATGTTCATCCGTGCAGCTTCATGAGATAAACTGGTCAGAAATTCTACTATGAGAAAGTAAGGGGCAGGAAATAGTTGTAAAATAAAGTAACCTTAGTATATACATAAGGGGAGGCTGAATAAAAAAGGCAATCAAACAATAACAGGTCATTCCGTAGACTCTTCAAATACTTTTTGTTAAACTGGAAAGGTTTCTAACTGCCTACCCTAGCGCACAACAGGTCATTCCGTAGGCTCTTCAAATACTTTTTGTTAAACTGGAAAGGTTTCTAACTGCCTACCCTAGGGCGGCACCAGGACTTCGACCTAAGTTGCTGTACAAAATTTGAAAAGACACTAACTAACTGTAACTTTTTTGCAATGAGTGCCTGCAGCGAGCACTGTGCAAATTGGCAGATGCTAGCATTTTCATTAACATGTTTTAGTTGTGAAATTATTGGAATTATTTGACTGTTCTTTTAAGTAATAACAAAAGAGGCGATAAAAATACCTATAAAACACCCCATATTTCTGGGCCGGTTGATTTGAGATCCGACATATGTGGGCTGGACAAATGCTGTATTGGAAATACAAATATAGTAACCTACTCAGCTTGCTGAAAAAATACTAGAGGTATTTATGTTTTAAAAATTGTAGGAGCAGATTTGCTGAGAAAGCTTTAATTTGACAGTTCACGTTTGCAACAACAAATATCACTTTATATTGCAGCGAGCCGCAGCGCCACAGTTTCCCATAGTTAGAAGGCCGTCTTCATACGTAAGACACGTGTTGGCTGCCGCTGCAAAAGATTTTGTGCCTGCTTCCATTATTCCTTCATGTCCTTTATTTCTTTCACCTTATACCAATATTCAGTCGTCTTTATATGTTTGATGAACGTGGCGTCGTTCCGTAATGGTATATGGCCCATGTTGCTCAAAATATACAGTGATGTTGTACGAAAAAGGCTCAAATTACCGCCGCCCGACCACACAAGTCCAACGTCGAAAAAATGACATTGTCTACGGTCATGCTCTCTACGTTAACCGAAGGGCAAGTGTCTGTCGGCTGCTTCGCTAGCGTCTCCCCAAACCCTTCGTTGCTCAGCACCCTCCAACCGGAGCCCTGAGAGATGCTCCTTCACGCGATGAACAACGCCAATCAAGCCTGGTCATAAGCTCTGGTTGAACCTAAACGAATAAAAGAATACCAAATCACCATTACTGGCAAAAACAGCGGGTACAATTGATTTGGGAACTATTTTTGCCATGAAAAGTTGAAAAACCTGCTTGTGCTCGCGGCCGGGTCGTTTTCGCTAGTACTACGAACACTATATCGAAGCCACTGATGCCTAACAGCAGGAATTCTTTTAACAGTTGCTCAGTAGATTAGAGCGCGAAGTGATATCTCACATGTCACATGGGGGTAGTGGGCGGCTAAACATTTGGAAGCACGCACGAAGCCAAGGAACCGTAATAGCTTATACCTGAACCTTCCTGAGAAACAGTTTCGCGGAAGCAGACGGGTGCAATTACACATGTGGTTGTACGGAACCCTTTCAGACTACTGGTAGGACACCACAAAGTAAGAACGATTTCGTCGGTTCAGCCTGTTTTCTTGGGCTTTCGCCATTGTGTTACACCAGCAAAAGGTAACGGATTCATTTCCCGACCGCGGAGGCCGCTTTTCTGATGGTGGCGAAAAGGGAAAACGCCCATGTTTTCTGCACACGTAATGATCTCCAGATGGTCAAAATCAAACCGGAGCCCGCACAACTCGCTCCATCGCCTATGCAGCGTCCGCGCGTAAACGTCATAATAAATCATTATCTTACACTTATAGCCCCTCGAACAGCGGAACCATTCGCCTAGAACTAATGCCGTCTAATACCATTGATTCTCGGGAAAGGTGCTATAATGGCTTCTCGCATGTGCAAATCCCTCAATAATCAATCTGAAGTAGAGATATGCGATCACCATGAGTTTACAGACCGAGGAAAAATATGTGTGTACAGTCGTCCACACGCTTAGCTGGGGGATCGTCTTTATCGTCTTTTCCTGCTTTAGTGTAGGGTAACTTAATCAGATGTGCTGCATTTCTTTCAAGTTTAAGGGGGTTTTAGGTCTGTCACATTCGTTTGAACAGTTGTTAGAAATATTCAGATATTTTACCCTAAAATCAATTGCGATTCTCCAGCTATGCCTGGCATATGACTGTACTTCGCATGCGGTGAGACGCAGCTCCTAATTGAAAGGCACTTTGTGGCAGTAAAGACAAAATCTTATCCCGGACTTCTCAGTAACAATGTCCCATCGGTGGTCAAAGGTTTCTTGTGACATCTTTCGCTGGCAGCCACGGCTGTACAGGTCTTCTCGGGTGCGCCCAACTACACAGATTAACAATGTGGTGATAACAATTAGTGTTCGAGGTAGAAGGGGAAGCAATAGGAGGTGTAATAAGTCCGCAAATGAGAGCAGTTGGTCAAATTTTGAAACTTTTGACTCTCGTCTGGCTGCTCACAATGTAACACATATTATTTGTGTACATTTACGTTGCAAGCTGGATCACAGTCAACGTGCAAAGGGCTGGAGCGTCCGGCCGGACATCCTTTGTTGATACGTTAGATCGTGTCAGCGCTCGTAGCGCAGCGTTGATTAAATGTGGAAGTAATTCTGGGCAGAACAGTGAATCGGTGCGGGTGGCGGTGATGGTACAGTACTGGCCCGTCCTGTGACACTAGATTCAACAGCCTGTGCTTCAGGCGGGCTCCGACCAGCGCCACTAACGATTTGTCGAGGAAGTTTTACAGCAATCGGGGTACTTGGCTCCTCCTGCTTTCCACGGTATTCGGGTGCTGGTAGTTTTTCAGACGATCTGACGAACGTTATTTAAAACTACGCTTCGCCTGGGTACCTCGTACCTGTTTTAGGTTGTCCTACAGCCAACTCTTTCACTCACAGGAACAACAGTCTTGAGGCTGCTGGTGTCTTTCTAGCGGAGGGGATCATTCCGGCCCTACTCCGTGTACTAAGAAAGGAGAGTTGTGCCTGGAAGTGTACTAATTTTCTCTTTCCTGGTTTTCCAGAAACGTCCACACCAGCTTTTACGCACCGACCACTGCTTCTTCGTGTGTCAGTTCTAGACCAGCCCACCATGAGCCCCTCGCGTATGATGTGATTCTCCGGAGCAGGAAGCTCCGCGTCGGCAGATAGGTGTAGTTCCCCGTGCAGGAGTGTGCGCCTTTCTCAAATTCAGGAGGAAATTTTTACCGCAATTTTTATCGAATTACATTTACAAGATCAAACATAGGTAATCACCTATGCTGCCCAGGCGTGTGTCCGCCACACGCATCGGTCTCTTGGAAGAAACTTGTCCTCAAAGTTACTGGTCAGTTTCTGAAGCTCCCATGGGGCATTCAATACCCCGAGAATGGGTCCAGGCACACGACCACCGCTTTAATTGCGATGAACGAAGGCTAGGCAGATGAAACCGCATGCAGGCACACGCAGGCTGACTGTCTGATCCCCCCTTTCCACTCTCTTCAATGGAGAATAGGATAAACTTGATGGCAACCGATTGCGTTGCACGATACAAAGCGAAGAAGCAAGTTAAAAAAGAAGTCCCTTCACCGGAGTGAGAATATTTTACATAAACCTTTCCTATTTCCTACCACGTGGATCCAATCTGTGTTCATCACAGACAGGGAGATTTCTAAAGGCGCAAAGTCACCAAGTTAAAAAAGAACTGCCTTCACGGACGTGAGCATATTTTAAATAAAATTTTCCTAACACGTGGATCCAAATCTCTGTTTACCACAGGCAGGGAGATGTCTCTAGGGCGCAGCGTCACCAAGGTAAAAAAAGAACTGCGTTCACTGACGTGAGTAGGTTTACATCAAATCTTCCTAGTTTCAAATTTGCATTCATCACAAACAGAGAGATGTCTCTAGGGTGCAACGTATACATGACCATTTCGGGCTGAGAAAAACCTCACATCGCTAGATGTCTTGCCGTACACTCACCAGTGTATCAGCTAACAGATTCAATAAGAATGTAGAATGCGTGATTTGCATGTACAGATGTTAAAACTGTTAACAAGAACGCACGAACGCGTGGCCTTGGATACGTCCAGCGCAGCCTGCTGATAGCCACAGGCGTAACCCGCGACATTAGGTTACGTCGCTGCAGCGGCTTGGTATGTGAAAGCTATTGCCGATGCTTCCCTGTTTTGGGGGAGAGGTTCGGCACCGAAAGTCCCTTACAACGACCTCCGCCAACGCCACTAATAAACGTTATCTTACGCTTCATCAACCTATGCTTCCTCCTTTCGTGCATACTTTGCGTTAGAATGGCCATGACCGGCCTACATTCAACTTATTTTTATATCGGAACCATACCCAATGCGTGAAACGAGACTGTGGAGGTTATCAGCGTCACCTATTGTTTAACATAGGCGTTGGCGTTGAACCTCTCCCCCAAAACCCGGAAGCATTGGCATTAGCTTTCGCCTGACTAGCTGCTGCAGCGCCATCCCCTAATCTGGCTGGTAACGAAGGCGGGCCATCAGCAGGCTGTGCTACAAGTATCGAAGGCCATGCGTTCGCGCGTTGTTAGCAGTTTTAAGCTCTGTACATGTATACTCTGCTCAAATTGTGAGAAGAAGTACTACTATAAGTCACAGTTACTTATAAACCTCTGCGCAAGTCTTGTGCTCCTTCATCATCATCGTCACTAGCCTATGTACGCCCACTTCAGGGTAAAGGCCTCTCCCATTGATCTCCAATTACCCCGGTCCTGCGCTAACTGCGACCACTTTATGCCCGCAAAGTTCTTGATCTCATCGGCCAATCTAACTTTCTGCCGCCCCTTGTTACGCTTGCCTTCTCTAGGGATCCACTCTGTTACCCTTAATGGCCAACGGTTATCTTGCCTTCGCATTACACGCCCTGACCACGTCTATTTCTTCTTCCTAATTTCTACTGATATGTCCTTAACATACACGTTTTTTTCCCTAACCCTCTCCGCTATCTTCTTGTCCCTAAATATTACACCTATCATCTTCCGTTCCATTGCGCTGAGTCGTCCTCAATGTAAGTTCAACCCGTTAGTGAGCCTCTAAGTTTCTGCCCCGTAGGTGAGTACCGGTAACATTCTTATTCTTTTGCTTATTTCTGCGCTATGGTCGGGATCCGGGGTCACAACTTGGCCTAATTAGATATATTCACGCAGCTCTTCCACTGCGTCGCCACCTATCTCAAACCGCTGTGCTGTCCCGAGGTTATTGATCATAACTTTAGTTTTCTGCCCACGTTTCTACTCTTTCTACAGTGCGGTAATCATGTTTTGCGATTCATCGCCCGAGTTACTTAGTAGGGCAGCGTCATCAGCAAATCTGAGGTTATTGAGGTGTTCTCCATAAACCCTTACTCCCACCGGTTCCCACTCCCATGTTTTAAATAATTCTTGTAAACGTACTGTTAATAACACTGGAGAGATTGTGTCTCATTGTCTGACGCCATTCCTTATAGGTATTTTACGGCTGTCCTTATGGAGGATGATGGTACCTGTGGACCCATTGTAAATATCCTCCAGTATAATTACATAATGCTCGACTACTCCCAGTTTCCATAATGCCTGAAAGAGGGCTGAGTTTTCGACTCAGTCAAATGCTTCCTCATAATCTATGAAGGCTATATATAGGGGTTTAATACACTCCGCGCCCTTCTGTGCTGAGGTGTCGCTGCAACCAATGAAGAGAGGCCAATCCACCGAATTCCCCTGGTGTAGCCCACAAAAAAAGGCGCAAGTGCCGAGGAGGAAGACGAGAGAAGCGCTTTGGTCTCGGAGGAAAAAGGAAGGAAACCCTCGCGTTGCAGGCTCGAGGACCGTCACCGGCTCCACGGACTGAGCCGCCACCCGCGCTATCAACGAGACGACGGCTGACAACGACACGAAAAGAAGCTGTTGCGCCCGTCGGAGTGAGCGGTGTTCCGGTGGCGTGGAGCGCGGGCAGCGAGGCCTCGCTGCGGACCAGGCGTAAGAACTTCTTCCTCGCTGCTACCCATCGGCCAGTGGGCAACCCTTCTTCAAGTAACTATGGTAACCTGCTCCCTTGGCCCGCCACTACTCACCGTCGACCACAGACAAGCGCCTCTCCGGTTTCATCACTTCAAGACAGTCTCGCCTCTATAATCGTCGCAAGCGTATGACTCGTGCTTTGTGACTTTGTTCACTATCGCCCATCCTTGAGTGCGTTTCCCCATCTAGCCTGTCTGTGTGCTTCAGTGCCCATTCCCGCTTTGTACATTACGTAGTCCGGGTTCGTGCCTCTCTACGCGGTCCGGCCCAACAATCATCACAACTTCTCTATCACCTGATTGATCTTATGAAAATGATTTATTGTTCAATAGCCTTCACGAAACCCTCCTGGTTCTTTAGGTTCACTGGTAGAACCTAAAGTGGTAGAAATATAAAGTGGTAGAAATTCTGCTAGTGATTACCTTGGTAAGAACCTTTTGGAAGACTAACAGTTATCTGATCGGCCTGTAATCTGATCGGCCTGTAATGCCACCTTTCTTATGGATTAAGATGATTTTTGCGTTCTTCCAAGATTCCGGCACACTCGCGGTCATTAAGCATTGCTTGTACAGGTTTGCCAGTTTTACTTGTACAATATGCCCGCCATCCTTCAAGAGGTCTGCTGTTATGTGCACTTCACCAGGTGCTTTCTACCTTTAATTTCTTTCAAAGAATCCCTTACTTCTTCTGTCGTTACTGGTTGGATGTCAACCTCCTCATAGCTACTTCATCGCTCGGCTACCCTGGATGTCCCGGCTACTGTATAGATCTCTATAGAACTACTCGGCTACTATGACTATTTTATCTATATCTGTGATGGCATTGCCTTTGTAGTCTTTAAATGCATACATCTGATTTTTACTCACAAATAGACGCGTCTTCACTCCTTTCAGGCTGCTTCCGTTCTTTACAGCATATGCGAGCCTCTCCATATTATACTTGCGTATGACGGCTGTCTTAAGCCTATTAACTTCGAAAGCTCTGCTAGTTCTATTCTGTCAGATGAGGCGCAGGTTTTCATGGTTCGCCGTTTCCTAATTATGTCTTTCATCTCCTGGGAAAGTTTATCAGTATCCTGTCTAGCAATCGTTCCCCCGACTTCTACTGCACACTCCGTGATAATGCGTGTAAGATTGTCGCTGGTTTCCTGTGTTGTAAACTCTGCTTCCTCGGTAAGAGCTCAATATCGGTTCTGCAGTGCTATCCTGAATTCCTGATCTTTAAGTCTTACTCTCAGCTCATTGATCGGCTTCCTTCATACTATCTTGCTTAGGTTCTACCTCAAATGTTGCCTAATTTGAGATCTTAACATACGGTTGTCCGTACACCTTACCCTTCCGAGCACTTCCACATTTTGCGCGACGCAAGAGATATCGCGTAATATAAAGATCCTTTCATTTTTATGCTCCTCATTCGGGCTAATCCACGTCGATTTCCAGCTTTCCCGTTTGCAGAAGAAGGCGTTAAGGATGCGTACATTATTCCTTTTTGCAAACTCTACTAGTTTGTTTCCCCAGCTATTTCTACAGCCCAGGCCACAGTTCCCAACTTCGTCGTCTCCAGCCTGATTCTTGCCTACTTTAGCATTGAATTCTCCCATAACTACGGTATAATGTGTTTTTACATTAGCCATTGCTGGTTCCACATCTTCATAGAAGCGTTCAACTAGCTCGTCGCCGTGGCTGGATGTAGGCGGGTAGTCCTGTACCACTTTGAGCTTGTGCCTCCTATTAAACGTAATTACAAGACCGGCTACCCTTTTGTTAATGTTATAGTATTCGTCAATGTTGCCAGGTATGTTTTTATTTACTAGAAATCCCACTCCCAGTTCTCTTCTGTTCACTAGACCACGGTAACAGAGCGTGTCCATTTTTCAGAACCGTAAAGCTTGCCCTGCCCTTCTAACCTCACTAAACCCTATTATATAACATTTAATTCCCTCTACTTCCTCGAACAGCACCTCTAGACAAGCTTCGCTAGATAAAGTTCTCTTGTTAAACGTTGACAGGTTTAGATTCCAATGACAGCCTGTCCGGCTGCGTCACAGGTGTCACCGCCACCGTGGTCAGTTGCTTGTACTCCTTACTTCTTGTCTACTGAATTAGAATTGAACGATGCCCGACACCATGTTACCGCTCAAAACCAGCGGTGACCCAAGTCAGAAAGCCAATCTTTCCAGTTAGCCCTATTTCACAGCCAGCTAGAGGAGGTGGTCGATGTTGAACATAAAAATCCGCATCAAAGAGACTGAGTAGAGCCCGGTGATTACGTTAAGTTGTGAATCGACATGCAGTCAGCCGGTGACGCTACCACAATTTTGATAGAGTAAATTATTTGGCTATATATATCTAGGTCACAAAGAACTATCAACGCGCAGTGGGAAAATAAAATGATCGATTCCTACACTGATATTTTACTTGCTATGCTCTTCTGAAAGCACTTGCACAGAAATATTTCAAAAATACCGCGTTTCGAAGCAGCAAGTTCTCTTGGAATATAACATAGGGTCTCAAGCCATTAAATAATTACATTGGTATGCGGCTAAGCAAACAAAGAGAGCTTGGATGTGAACTTGACTCTGTATTGTTAAATCAGTCGGAATGATAGACGCTACGAATGAAAAAACTATTTGTTCAAAAGGGAAAAATGACGTCACAAAGTGAGATTTACGTCAAAGTTTTTAAATATATATACGTCTGGTCGGAGTCAGAAAACAAAATAAAGGATTGTTCGTATTTATTTTCTATTTCACATGCGCATGTTTTTACATCTTCCAGGAAACTTTGTTGACATGGGTGAAAAGAGGCGATAAATTAGAAAAGTCTGCAGCACTTTCTTCAGCACTTTCTATATTCTGAATGTTTTCAAAACGTACTCAAAAATCACATTGGCTACATAGACTTCGGGTCACAAACTACATCAAACAAAAATTACTGCGTTATCGTCTTTAAAAAACTTTGGAGTTGCTCAAAATATTCATTTCTGTTTTGCGGACGTGTATTTCTTCAAGCGCTCGAATGCTGTCATTACAGCGGTGTAGCTGCTTTTGGCCGGCTTAACTTCAGTCGCAGCAATAACGAAATGCGGTAGCTACTTTAAAATAGAGAAGAGAAGATCAGGCATTACATAGCTCTCACACTGCTTCCAGACGTGGGGGAATGAGTGGAAGAATTTATCGGAAGCGCGGAAGAATTTATCGGAAGTCCCTTTAATGGTATCTCCGCCTCCTCCTGCTAATTTTTAGGGCATACACCATTGCTCCAAACATGTGATAAAGGGACGTATCCTGCCCCACACACAATAAAAAGCACACGTGAATTTTTAGGGCGTTAGCAATTTCGTTTGCGTATTAATACCTATGCTATTTATCCCGGCCCGTACGTTGTCCAACGCGAACAGAAAACCTCCGATTGCAAAGCAGAAAATACGGCTGTTGGTTGCAATTAAACCAGGCTCCCTCGCGTTCGGAAGCCGGCGTCTATCGGATTAAGCTATCATCAGATTTTTGTCAAATTTATTGCCTGGTTTTGACAATAGACAACATATCACAGATAAACCGTGTAAAATATCACACATCACAATATAGACTTTTAAGGCTTGGCAACAGAAGGATAAGGTTATCATTTAAACTTCCCTAAACGCCGTGAGGTGCTCTATTTCTGGCAGTCACACGAGCAATATCTCCTTGTAATTGTAGCTCCACCAATCGACCTACGCGTTCCCTAAAATACTGATTTGCAGAACGGGAGTGAACATCGACGTACAGGCATGCTGTACGAGAGCGCCATATGCTCTGAAGGCCCAGTGCCAGGACTAAGTCATGAGGATGACAAACCTTATACCATGTGGGTGTTGCGTAAAATCCTTGAGAAATATGCTCTGTATAGCATCCAAAAAATATACTCCTCCAAACAATGCTAAAAAAAAACACGGGTTATACGCCTCCAGCTGCGCGATCGCTGCTCCGCCTGCCGCCGCTTCTCCGCAGGAGCTTGCGGGAAGGCCGTTGCACAGCTGGTAGTGGCTCATGCAGTATTTTGGTTCTCCTTTGTTTCCTTTTGCTTTTCGACGCCCTAAACAAGTTGTTATGGCGATGCTTGTAAGCAAATAATACGTTGAGGGCACTTCAAAAAACAGATGCGTCGTGATAGAGCGCTCGAACGCCAACAATAGATATCCGCGGACGCGGTAGTGCACGCTCCTTCACCGTTCTTACAGGCTGAGGCGACGGCAGCAGCATATCACCACTGTCACCTCCGTACAGACCAGGCGGAAGTTAATTCTTTTGTCACCTCGTTTGAATGTGGTACTGGCACAGTGAGAGGTTGGTTTCTTTTCGCAGCTAGGACAACGAATGCGGCTATGTTTCTAACATGTACGTCGTAGAAAAATGCAATTCGCCGATGTGATTACCAAATACCTGATAATAACGTGCCTTTTATGCGAATAGAGGCAACCCGAAAATGTTAAGTATAATGCAAGGCTCTCCGTCTTGAAATATGAGCCCAATAACGTGTAATAGCAAGAACCAAGATATGTTAATAAAACCACGAAAAAATAAATTGTATGTAACTCAAGAAGCAACGAAATAGCTCGTACGGGAATAAACAAAAACACTGTAGCTTCAGAAATGCTACAGAAGTTCGTCTAAACTTAAGCCAGGTAGAACATACCAGGCCACTACATGCGAAATGGACTTCTAGTTTGCAAGACATGGGGGGGGGGGTGAGGGTACAAGAGGGGGATACCTAATGATCGTTGTGTTCAAATGCGGAGCGAAATCAAGAAATGGACGTTTTAGTAATCCCGCACACACAACTGCGCGTTCACTTTAGTTAGATTTTAAATTTAACGAACAGCTGATCACTCGGCGAAGTATGGAGTAAGTAAATACGTAGTCACAAGCCATAAAAAGTGTCGCTGGATGAGTGTGGTATCTGATAGGGCGCTCTAATTTCACTTTTTTGCAAGATTCTGCAGGCTGCCTATGTCATATGACGATGTTTCGAGGAAGCGTTTAGTCGCGGACCCGGATATATAAGCGGAGAATATATGTAGGAGAACATGAATGTTTGCAAGTCCTCCCCTCACGACAAGACTACCCAGCAGTAAATTCTTTGTAGTGTGCTGATTCCCGCATATAGTGTGCTGATTCCCTCACATTTTGGTAGAATGTCCATGAAATTTATGCCAGATTGGCTTGTTCAGAGTAGTGATCAATGCCTGAGATATGAAGCGGAACTGGCGAACTGTGCTCCGGTAGATTATGTAGACACACGAAACCGATTTACATGGTTCTGTACAGTCGTACCAAGAGTATCTCAATGAAAGCATGCTGACGGAGGTATTGTTAGTAGATTTCAGGCCCGTGGAGTTACAATCAGCTCCATGCATATGCTGGTTTTGCGAGGCCGGCCTGTGACACACACACATTTGCAAAAACAGGGACTGCTACTCATAAATATGTATTTCCAACACATACAAAGGGAAAACATCATTCGCGAACTTGCTGCAAAAGCAACGGTCACAGTGGTGGTCGGGCTGGAAACTCCCGCGAATGCTGTCGAAATGCGCCGCTAGGGGCACTTCAGTTGCGCCCCTACATGCAGCGCTCGAGGAGTATTTTGTCCAGTGATTTGCAATTAAAACAATCTCTGCGCCATGTTACAAAATGTCCCCTTTCTTTCATGTAAGTGTGGACTAATAGCGTTCCGGCGTGCAACTGAAAGAAAAAACGACGTGACCCCAAGCTGTACTTGCATTTTTTTACATTTTTCTGCATATTCTGGCTTCGTCCTCCTCAGCACATAGCTCTCTTCAAGGTGTAACACACGAGAAGGCGACCACGAACCAGGCTGTATTGCCTGTGTCATGAGAGGTAGCGTGGGGGGTGAGAGGAGAGCAAAGGCTGATGCCTTGCTAATGACGACAAGAAGCCGAAGGAAAACTCAACTTTTATACTCGGTCGGGAGAGACTAGCACAAGCCAGACAGGAACAATGCCTTTCCTGGCGAGGTTACAGTACGGCACTTCAACAGAGTTACAGCATTGACTCGCTGCTCCCAAAACGAATGCGGTTCTCCGCTCGGGGCTACGCGCCTTTATACCACAAGCGCTAGCAATCAAAACAACTGCCGTAGTGCTTTTGCACACGTCCCGAACATAGTACACACAAAACCCACTTTCAAGAGTTAGTGAGGGGTCGGCAGTAGCGGCGCTGGCTGAGTCTCAGAGATGGGGAAAGGAGATCTCGACTGCGGCGTCTTCCCGCCGACACCAGCCATCACATGCGGCGTTTGAGCCTCCGAAGTATGAATTACCGATAGCCAAGCTACATTGCACCGGCCGTTCTGCGGCATGTTGTGATCTCTCTGAGTCAACCTTGCACTCGCAAAACTTTGCAGGGCGCGCTAATATGGCGGCGGGGCGCTGAATCGTAACAGCTTGTCATCCGGGGGTCCGAGACCCTGATGGATAAGGGTCTTCAATGGTTGTTTAGAGGGATGCTCTCGAAGAGAAGTTCGCGGCAGACGCTAGACTACAGGCCTGGGCTGCACAATACCGCGCTGGAGCTTCACCGGGCCGGTCACTGGATGAATAGTGGCTTCCCAGGAACGTCCCTGGCTTGCGCAAAAAAGCAACAGAACGCAAGGAGACTCAACCGCATCGCCTGCAAGTGCTAGAACAAATCGACACTAATCTTTACCAGGCATTTAGTTTTCGTAAAATACGTGAATAACTAACTACACTAGTTACATTTCAGCAAAACAGTACTTTAGCCAAGCGCGCGAAGTTGAAAGTTGACATTTCGCGTTATTAAAAATGTCCCTCAAAAAATGAAAGGTAATCATAAGGCTAAAACCTACATGAGGAAAAACCGTGCAATTGAGAAAATCAAGCGTCTACCAGCTATTTCTCGCGCTGAGGGCTGTGACACGAGCTCTCGGAATTGCCCTGAGCTTTCCTCTTTCACGACCGGTCAAGAGGACATCGGTATTCTCGCGAGACACATCTAGAGCGCGCGGAGGAAACTGCGCTAATTTCCACTGCTCGATCAAAGCGTGCGCTTTCATTCTCAGCGGCACCAAGCTTCGTTGAGAGCCGGCGCGAAGCGTGCGTACGGCACTGCCTCTCGGCAGGCGCGCACTGGAACTGTTGCTGTACGTGCACCCGAAAGTTCTGTCTCCCTGGTCGTGCTTCGCCCTTTTGGCGACGGAGTAGAAAAGAAAACACGGAAGGGTGTTGTTCTCTTTTCGGCTGCCATGGCTACACTAGACCCCTGCCGCGCGGTATTGGAAACGGCTCTGCTTCAGGCGATACCGCGGTCGCTACGAGTTCCGTTGGCCATTGATTTCAAAACCGTCATCCTTTACGCTTTCCTCCCGAACGTCGTTAGTTCGTGAACTGTGCGCCTTCTGGTCGGCAACCAATTTTCAAGGCCTCCCGTGAACTTGAGCACTCCGAATTTGACGTGGGCACATCTCCGCTCTCAGTAGGGGCATTACTCTCAGTGTACTTATTTATGCTGCCCTTTGTCGTGATCCTCCGGAAATGATCTATCTTCGCTATCGCTCGTCCCCGTGTTCCTCCCAAGTGTAGTGACACCATCATTATTGAGCCCTTCACAGCGACCGCAGTTGATTCCTTTATTGACAGCTTTTCGAAAATGTACCAATAGTCGCGTAACAGCTTATCGGACCTGTTCGCGAATGGGTATCTGTAATCTGGAAGAAGCTGTGGGGATACCTATGCCTGGGTGACAAGATGTCCAAACGGACCTCCGATGCTGATTTTATCAATCGGCAGACGCATGTTCCGCGCTGCTGAGGCCTGTTTCCCCCAAACACTTCCTCCCGTCAGCCGATCCGGCTCTACATACGAAGGGTGTATCATGTCTATCATTGCTGCCGAGTAGCGAAGAACCAAGCATGGTTTTCCGTTTACCACGAACTCACGTACCTACAGCTTCAGAAACTGCCTCCTGTCCTGTTTCTGGTCTACTACATTAAAGCCAAGATTGCCCTTATGGCAACTCGCAGCGAAAGGCTCTGTCTCGCTGCTGTTGTAACATTAAGCCTGTTGGTGTGCTTCAAAAGCTTTGTCTCGGCGCTGCGCCTCAGCGTCGGCGCCCTTCTCGCTTTTCTAGCCTGTTTTACTATCCAAGAAAACGACTTTGCTAGCTCCACCGTCTTCCTGGGAAGCTCTTTCTTACGGCCCTGACTTATCAGTCACCGGCCTGAGCTCTTTTTGGCCGCCTTTCGGTTCCTGTGCACCTCGACGAACGGCGAGCTCGTCTGCTAGCTGAGCTGCGCGATCAACTGTATTTACGTCCTGCCGGCCTTAGGCCCGAGTCCCACGTTTTCTAGTAGTGGATGGTAAAAGTTTTCAAGACCGAAGCACTCAACTGGAATGTCATGCTCTCCAAAAGCATCTGCCTCTTTGAGCCACTCTTCCATGTTAGACGTCAGCTTATAATCGAACTGCGAGTATGACTCACCTTTAGCTCTCTCCGCTTCATGGAACTTCTGGCGAAACGCCTCTGCCGACAGCCTATAATTACGCGGGATGCTGGATTTGACCTTCTCGTAGACCTCCGTCCCTATTTCGACACGCGGGCTATCTTGTCGGATGCCTTCCCTAGAAAAAGCGTGCGCAGCTTTTTCTAGAGACTTCTCGCAGATACGCTCGAATTCGATAAAAACCTATGTCTTCTCCTACCTTGTAGGGTCGCATTAGGACGCTTATTCGGAACGTAGGCCGCTAAGTCGCCGCAGATTGCACGCTGCTGTTCCTCTCACGCCTAGATCGAAACGCCTCGATCTCTAGGAGCTTCATTTCCAGCCCATGTTGTCGCTTTCTGTCCTGCTCGAGTAGGACTTTGTCATGTTCTCATTCCTCTCGCTCGCGTTGGGGCTCACGTTCCCGCTCTCGCCTTTTCTCCTCGCGCTCCTGTTTCTGCCTCTAGAGCTCGTGCTCTCGCTTGCTTTCGTCGTGTTCAGCCACTGCAGCCTAACTGTTAGCGGTCTCGCGTTCATTGATAAACACAATGCACTCCGACACCTCGTCATGGTCAGCCCCTACAGGAAATATAATCTGTATCTGCTCTGGCATTATAAGCGTGTCTGAAACATGCCCGCGCTACACTTTTGCAAGCTCCAAGAACTGCGGTTTTTTCAACGCTTTTAAATTCATGGCTGGTATAGAGTACTGCTTTCCCACGGCACGAAAAGTGTTTTGCGTAAATAACCCACGCGACAAAAACACAAACCCTACCAGCTATCTTCAGAAGCCTGGTTAAACTCGATGAAGAAACGTCCCATGCTCTCCACTGACCACCGTGAGATCTGCAAAGTCCGAAGCCGCCTTGGCGTCCATGGTGTTGGATCTGGCACCTTCACTCCAGTGTTACGAAGTTGCCCTCCCACCGCTGCCAAACAGTTGTTACCGACGGGAAGGCGTCCCAGAACCGGGCGCCGTCCCCTCCGTCATGTGAGGTAGCGTGGTGCTAAGGGGGCAGCAGACGACGACAAGAAGCCGAAGGCGAACTTAACTTGTTTACTGCATTCCGAGAGATGAGTGGATGCAAGACAGGAACAATGCCCTTACAGGAACAATACCAAAGAAATTGCCCATGCTTTCTGGGAATACTTTGCTTCCGTTTATACTAACCGCTGGCCCAATGCGCGGTCGTATACTTCTTTGGGACGTACCACTCAGGCATTCTTTCGTTTCCAAACACAACATGAAGTTTTTTTACGATTGCTAATCTTAAAAAAACATGGCGTGGGATAGATGCCATTCCTGTGAGGCATTTAAACCTGGTAGCGAATTTAGGGTCCGACAAGGTTTGTCATAATATCAACCTTATGTTTAAACGCGGTTTATTTCCTTCATTCCTAAAAAAGCTAAAGTACTTCCAGTTTTTATAAAAGGCGACAAACAATGAACTACTGTCCAATTTTAATTCGTTCCTGCCTTAGCAAACTAGTCGAAAACTTGTTTTTGAAACGTATGAATGGCTATTCATTCAAATTTAGGTTGCCTGAAAACAGCCAATTTGGTTTCCGTCGAGGTAGAACTTTTGATCTAGCTGTGCTGTCTCTAACCGATTACATAAAGAAACGTACCGATTCGGGAAATTTAGTGGGATCTGCTTTTTAGATCTTACTGAAGCCTTGACACAGTAAATCACCAATTATTGTTTCATAAACTTCAGTCCTACGGCATAAATTCACCTGCCCTGACATTCTTAAAAAAGTACCTACTGTCACAAACGTCCTGCACTGTCACAAACGTCCTGCGAGGCTCTCCACTCATTGGTTCGGGCGGCCGACATCACAGCTTTCTCGGCAGAGGACAACCATTTTTGGTCGCGGTTTCCTCGTCTCCCTCACCTGAGTAACCCCGTCTGTTTTTCTTTTCTGTTCGCTTTCCTATTCTCTCCGCTGTCAGACGGCCGGGAGAAACCGGTAAGGACCAGTGTGGGCCACCTGCGCAACTCCGGGAAGGCGACGTCATAATGCGGAGAGCAGCACCACACTAGAATGTGGGTCGTGCTGTCGGCGGCATAAACGAAAAAAGAACCAATGGTGAAAGCGGTGGAGTAAATGTGCACGAGAGTGCGACGGTAGGGCGGAGTCTTCTTAAGGCGGCCCTGAGATGAATATCAAAGTGGTTTTGTTCGTGTAAAAAATCTACTCTATAGTTGTCGCAAAAGCAAGTCCACAAAATAGTAGGCATATTTTCTCATGCTAGCAAAATTTATTACCCCGACGAGACAGAACTATTTGTTTGCTCGGCGGCCTGTGATGACGTAGACGACCGACCTCGTCCGAGGAGCACTCATTTTATGGTTCGCCGCCAGAATTCTCTTCTATGTCTGCGATTTTTGAAGGCGGTGGTTTACCCGCGTTGGTTTACAGCGTCGTCGTTACCATGGTCACTTCAACGAGTGAGTCGTACATGGGACGACGACGTCCCCCCCCCCCCCTTTTTTTAAGCAGCTTTTTCAGTCCTTAGGACTTTGCGCAGCAGGTATTGCGTACGCAGTAATTGCGGAAGTCGACTTTGCATGCGCTGCTACACCGCTCTAATGACAAGATTCCAGCGCTTGAAGAACTTCAATACCAGAAAAGAGAAAAATCTTAGAAGTTTTTGTACGGACGATACACCAACAATTTTTGACGAGGTAGTTTGTGACCCTAAGTCTAAGTAGCCTATGTGTGTTTTAGGACGTTCTGAAACATTCAGGATACAGAAAGTGTTGAAAAAAGTGTGCCTGGGTCTGTTAATTCATCGCCTCTTTTCGCATAAGTAAACAACGTTTCCTGGTGGTTGTAAAAACGAACTCGTTTCAAATGGGAAGTAAAGACGACCGCCCATTTATTCAGCTTTCTGGCTCTTTTCATTTTCATTGCCCGCCGCGAGAACCCTCTGGTTGGGCAGAGAGCAGACGAGTGCCGAGGTGATCCTTAAGTGCCCATCCGATCCGTAAATTGCGAACCTACCATTGGTTTGAGGGCCCATAGTCATAAACCACAATGCCAGCTTGACCGAACTGCTCCCCAAGTTTCTTCCGCTGCCTAGATCGAATTGTAATAGAACACTATTATTGGGCATGTTAGGCTCCATAATTAATGGGACACCCCTCCAGCTTCTGTTAAACCCTACGGGACGGAACAAAGTCCGCTCAAAAAGCTGTAACTTGTATCTATCAACTCGTCGACCAGCCGTCACAGCGTGCGGACATAAACTGGATAATATATACCCGCAAGATGACAGAGTGCGGCACCTTGAACGCGCGCCAACTCAACGTGGAAGGGTCGCAGAGTTGCCGCGCCCCCTTAAACACCTGGGGCGCAGGGGGAAGCAGAGAGCGCCTCGGTTTTCCACAGTCACACAAAGGAGGGCCGATGAAATAACATCGCGTTTCTCTGTAAGAAGCCGCCACACACGGGACCAGCGGCAGAGCGACGCCATGCGTCACGCACGGCTCGTGCGTCCATACCCACCAATTCGGAATAATTCCGGTATTGCGTGGGCGGCAGAGCCGGGGTAATTCGAGTGGATGATCCTTCCCTAGACTTCTCGGTATCTGAGCTGGACGAAACTAATAAACAGTACCGCTGCCTGGCTTCGCCAATCGTTTTTTTGAGACGATGCGCGGCCCCAAGCCCACAAGGCGTGGGTGATCGGTTAGTGACCTTTGGAACAGCTTAAGAATGTTCCAACGAGTAAAATCAGAATTAAGACAATGGAGAGGTCGCTGCAAGAGAACTAAAAAGGTCACATTGATGCCTGGAATATTGCTCGAGTAAAAGGCGTCATTGACATCGTTTCCCCTTAACCGAATTTGATGTAAAATTCTGAGTATTCAGCATGTGGCTTTTGAAATGGTGCAAAGTTTTGCGCATTGTAATTTATTTCGAAATGAGCGAATAAATATCAGATTGTAAACCAGATACATATTGTTACGTTGCGGCAGGACAGAGAGGAGACGACCCACGTAAGATCAGGACGGCGAACATCTATTTATATTGTTTACAAACGGCGAATACCGAGCGTGCGGGGGCTACACACCAGCCACCCCTTCGTCGTGGTCGTCGTCCCCGTTTTCGTGGATGGTGAGCTATGACCACATGAGGCATTGTCCGCCATGTACCGTGACAATATTCTTGTTCTCCCGGTTTTTTGATACTGTACGGAGAATAAAAAACTCATAAAATAGTCACAGATATTTATGCTACACTTTGCCTAGGAGACCTGCAGAGACCAGCAAAGAGACCTCCATATGTTTCAACAAGAAACCATCATCCCGAACACCTCAGGTAACGTAAACAAATATTTAATGGCGCAATTTAAAGCCTAAAATTATAGGTATATATTTTTGTTGACGTTTTCATGGATGTGGCTGCCTCAACAAATAATCCTTCGAATAAATGTCACCCCTTTTTTATTCGTTGAGTACCATCAGCTGTTCTCAAGAAGTCATAGTGCTTAGGTGATGAATTTTTTCCGTGGCAACAGAAAAAATATCTCCGCCTTCAAATATTAAACTGGGTTTCCAGGGGAAGAATTTCAGGGACGTTACTCTTCACTACATTTGTGAATGTAAAAACAAGTGTAAACAATCAATCGTATCATATTTATTGCTCCCACTACAAAAGCCTTCTCTCAAAACGAACAGTACTTTGTGGCTTATTTATAATTATTATGACACCTGAAAAGTTTGGCCAAAATGAGCAAACAAAATCGATTACTAAAAAGATGCGCACGAATCCACCCTGAGAAGTTTGTTGGAAATAAAAGCTGTAAACGACGCCCACAGCGATTAGCCATGCGACGTCATTTGAATTCACACACACGCGTCCCTCTACACAGTGTGAAACTAGAAACATGTGAAATGCACTTAACCACACCCTTCATTACTTTAAAGAAATACTCTTTCTCAGGTAAATCAATGCATCATTCACGAACGATTGTTAGTTGAGTTTTTTTGGTGAAGCACATGAGTGGAAACTCTTTTTTTGATAAAATTAAAGGAAGCTCACACCCGGTGTTTGATGATCAAACTTTCCCGCCGCGGCCGCAGCCTTCAGAGGCGACGAGATCGGTGGCAGATTCGGAGGAAAAGTCAATTTCACACGTTAATGTGAGTTTCTTCACTTTTTATAACTCCTAGATAATGCTCAAGGCACCCACACGGACGCTATACCTGCCGTGGACTGAGCGCACAGTCGCACGGGAGGTCGGTTTGCGCTATCACGTGGCATTTAGAAAGAACGCAGGGGGTATGCCTGTAGATGTGCTCGATGATTGCACCATCTGTCTCCCCCATCTCTGCGGGGGCTCGTTGCTCTATCGGTAAAACAACGGGCCATAGCCCAACTTCTTCATTTATTCCATGTTTGATTCCTGGTGGTGCCAGTAACTGGTCTTATTTATTTGCGGCAGTTTTCTGTTGACACCAATGATCGCGGCACAACCCTTGGAGTTAAGAGGTAAAAGGGTTTGCTTTAAAACACAAACAAGGAAGACTGGGAAATTCACTCAAGACAGGAGGTTATTTCTGTAGGCCTTCAAATAGACTTGGGTGACTTTATTATAGAGGTCGCACACAGCGTAAAATATGAGGAGTTTTTTAAAACGCACATAGCCTGGCCCATAGGATTGCTTGAGCTGTAAGCGATTCAGCAAACTGTATGCATATTATAGCGAACTTTGTCTGGTATTTTCCTGCGTCAAAGACAGGCTTGCTTCCACAATTGTTTTTTTTTGACACATGTAAATCACCAAATTTTTGTCTGCGTCAACACAACTACATTTGCCATATATATCATCCAGATGCTCTAAAAAACAGTTCGTCATATAACTAACATTCATTTCTATTGTGGTTAACTGAAAATGTTTCTCATGTTTACAAAATGTACCTACGTGTAACTGGTACAATTTTTTTATGGCGACGCGTATTGACAATTCTATGAAAAGTTTATGAACCCTTTATAAAAACCGTGTCTAAGAACACCACAGACTCTAACTTAGCGATTTATAAACCAAGAATTTTATTTCTTCAGTTCTCCGCGCTGAGCATGGGGTACCAGATGCAATAACAATTTTGTGCCGTTTATTTGAACCTGGTTTCTTTATATCCGGCAAGTGTAGCCGCCGTAAAGTGCATGGTGCAATATTTTTATTGCATTCCTCAAACGTCTGCACTCTTGGTACGCCTGTCGTACATAAGTATTTGTCCTTGTTCTGCTCTATTATTTGTTTATTTCTTTATGTTTTGTCTATAAACAAAACTAAGTAGTGTTTAGTTATTACAATTGGAATGTAGAAATGTTGATGAAGGTATTTTGGTATAAGTGTGCTGCATATCTCTGCGGTACACCATTTACGTAAAGCGCCTGGCTTATAAAGTGTTCTCACTGCTAATGACTTGATATGCTGCCTGAATGTATGTTTTGCACCCTGGGAAAGTCGACTTTGCTCAGGTAAAAGTTGTTCACTTTCTGCCCAAGGCTGTTCCAATTCCTGTGACTCAACTAAAGCGACCTGATTTCACAGAATTCTCGCAGAGCAGTTCGCAGTAATGCATCCTACATTACGTAAATTGCATTCAACATTATACATTTTTTTCCCGAGCCAATTGGAAACCTAGATGGAACATAAAAAAGAGGACCTAGAAGAACATAAAATCGTTTGCGTTTGTTTCGTTTGTTATGTTTTGTTGAGTATAAACCTACATGGCCCGTGTACGTAAGCTCCCTGTGGTGCACCAAAGTCAAAGGGAATGATTTAATAGTCACTGTGAAAATTTATTACAGACAACGAATGATTTTTTGTAACTACCTAAACATACGGACTCTGCAACAGCCCCACCATCAGCTCCGTAAATGAATTTTTCCCACCGACGTAAATGTCGGACGTTTAAAACATTTTTTGTTCGCTTATCTAGGCTTCTTTTTTGAACAGTGAGCCAAATCGTACCGAAAACACAAGCAACATCGCTGTCCGTTTGTTTTTCTCTAGCCTTGAAACCACGTTACATGCGTATCGGCAGCTGATCTTGCCTACAGCATCGATAGCATGTACTCGTTGGTACACCGTCTTCCGTGCGACGGTGCACCGTCGCATAGAGGAGGAAGGCTGTCTTCAATCACCGCTGATACCGTTTAGTCGCATAGAGGTGGTGGTGCTGTTGGGTCCCCGCGAGTTGTTAGCGATAGTGTCAAAACCGGCTTCCCCATCCGCCTTCTCGACAAACGTTTGTGTACGGCAGGAGAAAGGCTTGTTGACAGCTGCAAACATCTGCTGTTTACAGCAAGAACGTCACTCTCGGCAATGTGCAAGCTAAGCTACTGGTACGACAATGTATAGGCGCCCTGAAGAAAGAGATTCACTAGTTCGTCAATCTGTTCGGTAAATAGTGTGGTATGTGTTGGCGAATTCCGTTTTTCGAACTGCCCGATTTTCCGAAAGCTTTCTCGGCTCCCTGATGGCCCGAAAAATCGTCGCCGTTTGTAACTGAATTTTATTTCCTTTGTGGTTACTTATTAACACAAGAAACACGAAGATGTTCACGGAATTCTGCGAGCTGAAATTTACCCCAAAAAGGGGAACCAGCTATTACCAAACCCCGCTGTAGGACAGAGGACCAAACCACGTACTGCCTTCCTTGTGCACACGCATGTAGAATTGGTGAAGGTAGCACAATTACATATTGCACTACAATGAATGCACATTGCTTGCAACCGAAAAGAAAACAATAATAAAAATTTTGAAAAATACACATTTCTTTCCGAATACATAAAATTGACATATTGATTTCGATATTGATAACATTCCCGGCAATAAAGCAACCGGTAAGTTCGCTCCAAAAGACAGACTACCTACCCATAGTTACTTTGCCATTAACTCGGTGCCGAAAGGTGCCTTAATTGCTGAAAAACTGTTAATCAAACAAATCATTTCCAATATAATGTTCGTTTCCTCCGAGCGATTTCATGACGCGAACCAACGCTGCTCCCGCCGCTGTTTTTGTCGCGATAAACCACAAGCAAGCAAAGCAGTGGTGATATATAGCGCGTGGCTGCCTGGTTAGCCCGGATGGCATTAGGGAGATGAGACCAGGGATAGGGAGGAACCTTTGATGTGGCTAACGCCACCCTTTTCAGGAAGTCCTGGAAATACTTTGGAGCGTAATAGTGTGTGTTGTCCCCGGCGAAACTTTTGCCAAAAGAACGCGACTAAGGTTTAGTAGAGATGGATACATGCAACTGATTGGAGTTTTTCTTTATAATGGTGAACTGCCTCTAGCATTCGGCAGTTCTGTGCAGCTGGCCAGTTCAACTTGAGCGCATGCCTGACATTGCGTATTTATCTTTTTAGTGATAACGGTGCCAATTCATGCAGGATTGGATTGGACTGTGACCTAGCTCACGCGCAATGCGGCAAGAGTTGGAAAAGCATTTGGCAAGGATGGGCACGAGCTCGGAGGACCTATTTCCTCTGGTCGTGTAACCATAGAAAACCATCAAAATTTCGTAGTCTATCGCATGGTTCTGAAAACCTCGCAGGTTCCCAACAAGCTCCAAACAAGCGTTGGGAACTTCTACGCCATTCGAAGTATTCCGCGAGCCACAAGCTATGTCCTACTCCGCGGCAGTTCACCGACTCCACCCTGCTCCAACACGTCGTCAACAGGACCCGCCGTACCGTCGCCTACTGTCGCCCGCCCGACTACCGGAAGCCTGAAACCAGACGCCGAGGAAGACGGACGTATGGCCAACTCCCGATAACCGTCCGCTGTGCTACCACTGCGGAGAAGCTGACCACATCTGCGGTTGCTGTCCCTACAAGAGTCTCGGTTTGCGAGGGTTCTCCGTCGACGCCCCACGCCCCCGACTCGGCCAGTGCCCTACTGACATAGAAGAAAACTTTTCCGAGATCAACCAAGGCCCAGCCCGCTTCAATCGTTCACAGTCGCCCTACCCGTAGCAGTCACCAAACCGCCGTAGCACTGCTGACTTCTCACGTGGAAGGTCCCCCAGCCCACGCGGGGTAAATTAAAAGCAGCAACTTCTGGAGGTAAAGTTTCACGACCGCGGAAAAATGAAAACTCTCCAACGACGCAGCGACTCGCTCAAGATCATGATTCACGACATGCCCTCAATTCGATGAGCCGACCGTACTCTGACGAGACTTCCGAACACGAGGGCAGCTACACAGTGCGACGTGTACCTGATATGATCGAACCTGCCGCTGAGAATACGACGAAAACTACAACGCATAGTGCCCGACCGTCAAATCGTACAAGCGGAGATACTACGCCACGACGTACCCCAGACTTGAGGAAGGTGGCCTCCGACGTTCAGCTGCGCATCGACGGCTTTGATGTAGTCGCCCTCATAGACACGGGTGCCGACTACTCAGTAATGAGCGGCCCATTTGCGTCTAAGCTGAAGAAAGTTACGACAAGATGAAACGGTGTGCACATACGCACAGCAGAAGGCCATCTTGTCACGATAGGTGGAACGTGCACATCACGCGTCTCCATAGACGACACAACATAGCCTGCAACGTTCGTCATTTTGCCTAACTGTTCCCGAGACGTAATCCTCGGAATGAAATTTTTGACGGACAACGGTGCAATAATTGATGTACAGGCCAAGTCTAAAACATTTTCCCCTGATCACTGATTGATACCTGAACCGAACACGAAAAACAGTGCTGCTGTTAGGATCGCCGACGATCATGTCACCCTGCCACCCCACGCAAGCTTGATGATCAGCGTCTCCTGTGAAGATGCGGTTCCTGATGTCGACGCGATAGTAGAGAGTGATCAAAGGTTGCTTCTCGACCGCGGTGTGTCTGTCGCAAGAGGCATTGCGCGCTTTAAATAACACCAATCTCACGTTTTGGTCACTAATTTCACCGACGAGTAGCACGATTTAAACAACGGCGCTGCGATTGCGTTTCTCGAAGAAACGCAAGAAGCAAGTGACGTGATCGCGGTTGCCGAATTTCAACGCGCACCCGAACATACCTTCGAGCTACCGAATCTATTCGACGTGAATGCGGCGTTACCGCAAGCAGAGCGGAACAAATTATTGAATTTGCGGCGTCGCTATAGGGAGTGTTTTTCGTCGAACTCCAAACTACGTCAGACACCTCTAGCAAAGCACCGAATGATAACCGAATAGGGAGCCCGACGTACCGGGCAGTCACCGTAACGCGTCTCTTCACACGAGCGGGAAGTCATTCGGACTGAAGTCGACGACATGCTCAGCGACGACATTATACAGCCATCAAAAAGCCCCTGGGCTGCACCGGTCGTACTGGTGGAGAAAAAAGATGGCACATAAAGGTTTTGCCTTGACTACAGGCGACTGAACAAAATCACCAAAAAGGGCATGTACCCCCTGCCCCGAATCAAAGACGCCCTCGACCACCTCTGCCATGCGAAGTACTTCTGATCGATCAATCTAAAGACCAGCTACTGGCAAATTGGGCTGAACGAGAGCGACCGAGAGAAGACCGCATTTATAACCACAGACGGCCTATACGAGTTCAAAGTGAGGCTGTTTGGGCTGTGCACAGCGCCAGCAACGTTTCAAAGAGTAATGGACACTGTGCTAGCTGGCCTGCAGTGGCACACCTGCCTAGTATACCTTGACCAAGTTGTGGTATTCGCGCGGACTTTCGACGAACACTCGAGGCCATTCGTACGTCGGGGTTGACGCTGAAGCCTGAGAAGTGCCGCTTCGCGTAAGAGGAGCTCAAGTTTCTGGGCCACGTCGTCAACACCGCGGGAGTCCTTCCTGACTTGGCAAAAACTTCAGTCATTGCTAACTTTCTAAGGCCGAAAGACAAAAAGGGCCCGTGAAGATTTCTTCCACTGTGCGCATACTACCAGCTCTTCGTCGCAAACTTCGCGCGCATTGCAGAGCCACTCACACGCTTGACAAAAAATCGCACCCCTTTCAGCTGGGAAAAACGACCAAGAAAAAGCATTCTGCGAGCTGCAAAAAGGACTGCAAAGCCCGCACGTGCTCGCTCATTTAAACGAAGACGCCGAAGCGGAAATGCCCATGGACGCCAGTGATATAGACTTTGGTGCCGTCCTTGTCCAAAAGAAAAGCGGTTGCGAAAAAGTAATCGCCTTTGCCAGCCGTTGTCTGTCGAATGAGGAGAAAAACTACTCAGCGTCTGAAAAAGAGTGCCTCGCTAATGTATGGGCGATTTCAAAATTTCGCCCATCCGTATATGGTAGACCATTCAAGGTTATGACAGACCACCATGCGCTGTGCTGGCTCGCCATTTTGAAGGACCCCTCAGGTCGTCTTCGGCGGTAGAGCTTGCGCCTGCAAGAGTTCGAAGTTACAGTCGTCTATAAATCCTGCAGGAAATACTCCGGCACCGACTGCCTGTCCCGCGCTCCCGTCGACCCACCAGCACAAGATTCTGATGAAGACAGCGTTCTTCGGAGTCGTGACGGAAAGCGATCTAGCCGCCTAGGAGCGTGCCGACCCAGACTTACGTGTCATAACCGACTACCTGGAAGGATGCAGCGTTGCCGTGCCTTGGAACTTCAAAACGCAACCTACCAGCATTCAGGCTGAAAAATTCCGTCCTCGTGAAGAACCATTTCAGCCTCGGAACCAGAACCAATTATCTTCTAGTCCTCCCTGCAGACGTTCGCGACGAAATTTCGGAAGAGTGCCACGACGACATGACTTCCGGACATCTCGAAACAGCCCGAACAATTGGAAAAATCAAGTCGAAGTACTACTGGACGCGCCTTATATGCGACGTCAACCACTACGTCCGGAGCTGCCGTGACCCGTGACTGCCAGCGACGAAAGACACCACCAACGAGACCCACCGTAGGTCCGCAGCCGACCGCCGGCCAATCGAGGCCCTTCCAACAGATCAGAATGGACCTTCTGAGCCCGTTCCCTACATCCCGATTAGTTTCAGTTTCAGTTTCAGTTTATTACTAATTCCAAAAAAATTGTACAGTAATATTATTATACAAGCGAGGGTCCCAAAGGGTATGATTATTATTTGTTTTTGCGTCCGGCAACGCCAGGCTCTGTTATCTGTGTCCCAAGTGAACCGCGCCTTCCATTCTTTATTTTTATGCCACACGGGCTATCTCATTTATTTTTTATTATTTTCAATACGGCCAGTCTCGGGCGAGACCATAGCAGGTGGGCATTCATACAATTTCAGCAGGAACAACAGCGATGGGCCTAACATTGGCCAACAAGCAAAAACAACAATAAACCGTACAATAAAAGGGTGTCACACACTTTCACTTCACGTGCAGAACCGCTGAGTTGTGCAGCATCGTCAATGTTGAGGTTACCCTCAGGGAGCCCTTGCGGGGTGTTACATAAGGGGAAGGTAAAAACAATGGTATAGACGCAACAATGGTGTAGATACAAGAATACAGACAAGATAAGGAGACTGTTCCTTCTTAAGGTCACTAGCCCAGAATATTCTCCTCTGATCTACAATGTTCTGGATGTAAATGGACGGCTTCAGAAACACTCGCGCCGAAAGATAAAAGCTTGCATAGCAGGCGCCGCGGCATTCAAATCGTCGACGCTCGCCTTCGCACGTCACTTTGTTGATTGCTGTTTCAGAGCCTGTATTCTTTGAGTTGTTAGGGGAGCACAAGTTCGCTCCAATAAACTTGTATTCCTTGAAAGCTACTGCGTCGTCTTTGGCCACATGACAATATTTTGGTCTGAACAAGGCCGCCTGTATAACCATTGTCTAACGCGTCAGCGAAAAATGGCCAAACAACCACTATCTTGTGGCTCTCTCCTGCCCTTCCCCTCTCCATAGCCTTCCTTCGTGCTTTCATGGCCACCGGCCAGCGCCGCTTCTTGGAAACTACGCAAAATAGTTGAAGGTTTGTTTAGCGTCCCCGGGTGGCGCTCCTACGCCTTTTTTACCATGCCTGTCTGTTATAATGCGTCGCTGATAAAACCGCATTTGCCTCGGAGCTAAATCGCTTGTGCTGCCGCTGGCTGATGACGGCTTTGCGCGCTTATCTACTTGGATTACGGGCCCGAAATTTTCTGAGTTGGGCATCCATCCTCGGTCCCCTCAGCATTTCGATCTTGTTTTATCCCCGCTGTTCGCACGTGAGTCCGCATCCGTACCCATTTTTAAAATTGAGGACTGTATTGTAGAAGCGTGCGGACCGCGTGGCGGGACCCTCATCTGCTTATCCTTTTGTTTTCTATGGTTTTCTGAAATTAACAAGCATGTAATAGTTCTGGGAAGTAATGGTAGCACTCAGCGCCTGAAAAAAAACGTGCACGCAATTTTCTTTTTCCTAAATCCTCCAGAAAGAAAAACACGAGTAAAGTAAAGGCTTTACCGTCCGAACATATCGTTTTTCTTTTCGTATTTGTCTACCCGGCAATTATTATATCATTACACTATTTCAGTTCCACCTCAGCAGTTATCTTTTAAAAAATGCAGCACGTATGAAGGGAGTGACACATTGAACGAGATCTCCAGTGCGCCCCAGAACTATCACCCCGTCGCGGCTAAGATGGGAGCGAAACGGCTCTTGAAACCCAACAGGCCAACTGACATACCCACGTCGTAGAAGTGGGTGTAGCGTTCGCGATTTGCGAGCAGTGACGTAAGGCAAGATGGCCGCCGGCGCGCGACTTATAGCGGATGAGTGCCTGAAATAAGCGTCCCTACCCTTCCCATTGAAAAGCGCGCGACGCGTTAGGCAATGTTAATACAGGCGGTGTTGGTCTAAGCATCATAACTTCAAACACGACCCAGCCCATAAAAAACTTCTACGCGATTGCGCTTCATCGTGGTTTATCGGCTCGACTCCCATGATATGGTTTAGAGCCAACTTTTCTTCTTCGACGTTCAAACAAGACACTGCAAGAACAGCCATTTGTATTTTTTATAATCTTCCTAAAGCCTAGTGTCAAAATATTTACCCCAATTCTCACCACGTACGGTATACGCTGCACGGTAGAGCCAGTGGCGGCTACACATCACGTTTCTGTGAACGTTTACCTGTATTTGGATATGCTAACCGCAAAAGGGGCATACGCGTCTTTTAGGTGAGCTTATAGATATATATATATAGAAAGCAACTTGTATTTTGTCTTTATTGTTCATTTATTGGAGAGTGTGTTCGGTTAAATAGTGGAACTTCTGCTTCACAACAAAGTTTCGCGGAGAAAAATATACAGACCAAGGGTTGCTGTGTAATAAAAAGTTGTAAAGAAGTCAGAAACATGGGCGTCAGCAGGATTCTGTGTAGCGGGGGACAAATTCATTGCACCGCCGTAGAAGGCAGTGAGGGTGGTAAAAACAAGTAAAAATACACAGAATCCAACGGTCATCACAGGAAAGTTGTTTTATTATTAACTGTTTTCAGTACAAGGGAGGTTATAATTACGTATCAAGATTAGCGCCCATAGTTCCCAACAACAACAAAACCAGAAACAAAACAACGACTGCAGTACGTAGCAGCAACATTTTGCGATCCAAGGCGCAGGTTTTTGAAACAACTGCCTCGCAGCGATAGGATAATCATGTAAAAATAAATGATGACGTGTAGCAAGATTGCAAAAAAATGCTGTTTTGCTTATGCAGACCCTACCTCGCAGCCACTCATTTGTAAATATCATGATACGAGGACGCGGGTTTGATTCTTTGCCGAAGGGTTACATTTCCTGATGGGGGCGATCAGACAAGCAAAAACACCGGTGTGTACGAGATTTCGGCGCACGTTAAAGATCCCCAGGCGGTCAAAACTAATCCGGCTCCCTCCCCTACGGCACGCCACTTCGCCTGCGTTGCGTCGGTGCATCAAACCCTTAAGTCAACCATAAACATAATCACCTTGCGTCTACAGGCGCTCGCATATGAACGTGATTATCACTGTAAACGCTCTCTGCCTCTCATTTTCAATTTATTTCACAATGCAGCTGAAGCGTGCCGAGTCCATCAAGACATCTGAAGAACACCCTCACACGAAGCCAAGCTTTCACAGGCCGAACCACATTGAACAATCGTTCGATAACCACAACACGTTGTGGGGAGTATGATGGCCGTTTGCAAAGCGCAACAGATGTAGGGGAGTATCTCCTGGGTGAATGCCAAAAATCCACAAGAAATTTATCGAAGTACGTGTTCTTGTACGATCAACGCCAACGTTAAGCTTTAGAGTAGTCGAAGTTGGCGAAATGGTAGTATTTCTTAGCAAACTCCCCGAGCTTTGTTTTTACAGCGTGCTCGTACGAACGCCTTTAGGTGATGCGATAAAAGTAAAACAGATACGTCAGTGCCTTCTAATTTTTCATCTTGTGCTTATAGCAGAGAGTCCATCTATTCGATGCAAAGTATTCTTCCGCCGTTGTGGAGTGTTTTCCCGGTTTGTATTTGGCGTGGAATGATGCGCATGAAGCCACCTGAATTAGGTGCTAAGATTTCCTGCTGTCTTCTTGGTCTCTGCACGTAGGTGTGTAAAGCCTTCTTCCGCTTTTTTTCTGTGTTAGCTTGTTGTTTTCGTCAAGAGATGGCGTGTGCTGCTGCACCTCTAAACGGAAGATCTCCCCAATTAAGATGTTCATATTTTTAAAACGTCCGCAGCTAAACATTACAAATATGTTCTATTTTGTATTTTTGTACTGATGCGTTCTTCATATGCAGAACACGTACTCGGTGAGCATCAACAGTATCGTTAGCTAGTTCTCTCTCTGCCCCGTATGAATCCAGCGGGCACCCATCCATTACGGAATAATAAAACTAAAAATGCTGCTTTCGATCAAGGTATCCCAAACATGCTTTACCGACTACTATGCTAGACCAAACTTCCCTATTAGGTGTCTGATAAGGTTGTGCATCTCATGCTAACCGGCCAACTTCATGGGCCATGTTAAAGCCAGGGTTACGCAGAACAGGGGGGAGTTGTCGCCAAATAATAATAATAAAGAGGTAGGTAATGAACCAGCTTTGATTAGTCTTATGTCCACAAAGTGGGTGCACCCAAAAGTTTGGAACGCAAACAATTGGAGGCGAAATGTTTGCTCCAGTGAAGTTCGCTATTGAGGGATGACTTGAGCACAAAGCGATGTGGAGACGGTCCTCCTATGCTGAAGGCTGCACAACTGCGGCAATGGTGGTAGAAATAACTTGGTTTTCGGGGTTTTTTACAAGCTCGGAATGTTTTCTTCTCTTTACCTAGCGAGGTGCTAGCATAAAATCAGCATCCGGTCTACTTTAGAGAAGCTTCTGAAGGCCGGTTGAGGTTCGCAAAAAGCTAAACTAGACCAGCTTCGCGTCTGTCTCTAGCAGCTCAAACAAGCTTCGCGCTTATGTAAAAGATCGCGACGTTCACTGCGGGGATGTGGTCGTCAACCGAAGATTTTGGAAAGAAAACAAGCAATACCAACGTACAATTCTGGTTTTGTACTTAGAGGCACGCATTCCTAAACTCAGGGTCCGATTTCTCTTGCTGACCGTTCAAACTTACCTCCACATGTACGAAGCCCCCTCTAGAGCTGCTAAGCCTATATTTAGTTGTGATCCCAGATTATTTTTTACTTCTCCGTGACCGAAACGTATTTTTCCCGAAGTGTTAATTGTTCAAGCTTGCCTTGATTGCGTTTCGGTTATGTTACATAAAGTTCTCCCACTATCTACTATTGAACGAGAAACTGCGTTTTTCTTTCAAATCCCCTTCCCTTCGGCTCCAAAGCTTCTCCCTCGCTATTTATTATCCGCTCTTTTAAATGAGTATCTATACAAGTTTCCGCTTCCTCTGTGATTTACAATGATGCATCTAAATACGGCGAGAAAGCACGAACAGGTATTTTTTCGTAATATCTACATTTCGGTTATTCGCAATGAATCCCGGACTATACAACCTTTTTAGGGAAACATTTTCAGCATTAGCTCTCACTCGATGCAAAGTACCGCAGCATGTATCAACCACTTGCATACACAACTGTCATCAGACCTAAAATTGAGTACGCATCTGCCATTTGGGACCCTGACAAAGCATACTTAGTTGACAAAATTGAATCCCTTCAAAATCGTGCCGTTCTTTTCACCTTTTCAGATTATTCACGTCATACCAGCGTCACGGCTTTAAAACTTCGCGCATCTTTACCCATCCTATCAGATCGGCGTAAACTGTCACGTTTATCATTGTTTCATAAACTGTACCACCACTCTTCTCTTCATCCGGATTTCTTTTCATCGACACCGACCATCTTTCCCCAAAGGGACCATGCCTTAAAAGTGACACGTGTGAAATGCCACACTTCCAAATATTCACAATACTTCATACCTCGCACAATTGGGGATTGGAATGCCCTACCATCTCACATTGTAAATTTTACAGATCCGACCAAATTCCAATAACTTTTACACACTTACTTCGTATGTTAACTTTACTAAAAAGTGCTTTTATAGGTTATAGAGTTCTTTCAGGATTTTTTGTTTGTTTTCCTTCGTTCTTGCTTTCTTTTTCTTTCTTTTTTTGCCTCACACCCACTTGTATTTATTTGTTTGCCTATTAACGTGCTGCTAGTACTCTTTTTTTTGTTCTCAATGTATCCTGCCCCCTATGTAATACCCTCCTATTGAGGGCCTTTAGATGTATTTTTGAATACATAAATAAAGTCATCATACTATCTGATTCGATGTCAGTTATACCGGTTTTAACTTCCCCTTCCAACTCTCCCTCGTGCTTGTTGTGTGCTTGTTGTGAGTTTGTTGGGTGTTTGGATTTTTGGGTAAAATAAACAGGAAGTCTCGTTTTCATAGGTTTATTATTTATTGTTTCCGAACCTGACAATAATTGGCGTCTTCTGCAGGACGAGCGTGTTTGTTGGTTATACCTCTAAAAACCTGAGATGGAGATGGCGGAGTTAAGTGAGCTGGGAAAGCGCTTGAGGTTAATCGGCGATGAGCTTGAACTGGGGCTGCGAGAGGAGCAGAGTTAGTGGCGCGAGGAAACAGCTCTAGTGATCGAGGCGGCCAAAGAGTTAGCCGTCATAAAAAATGAGATTGCCCCAAAAAATAGCGTGACCATCACGTGCGAGCGCGCCTGGAAATTGAAAACAAAACCTTGCCATTCCGTCTCCGGCATGCGCAGCTTGACGTGACGCGAAGGATAACCCTACAATCAGATGATGATGCAGAAACATATAACAGAGTCACCTTTCTCGCTGCCGACTTCTAGCGCAGCCCAGGTACTGCAGCCTTTAAAACCAGCACTAGATGCCAACCAACCATGTGAACATCCCGTGACAACAAAACATCAGACGGTGCCTTATGCTAATCAGAACAACACAACCGGTGGAAAAGCGCAGGTAGCGACATCATATTTTCCTGTTTTGGCGTCTGCTGAGCTCGAGGTTGAGGATGTCGTTAAAATGGGTTAGGAAGATATCCTGGCTCTGGAGTGCCGCTGTGTAGCGAAAAAGTGTCCTGTCAGAGATGAGAATGTCCCACAGCCCAGATTTCCGTCTGAAAAGGCCAGGTAGTGTCAAAAAGAAACCATCGTCCTCTCAAGCTAAGAAGCCACTAGTCTAGTCGGGCAAAGGGTCACAGTTCAAAAACCAAGCAAAGTACTGCAGTACCGGAAAAAGAGCACTAAAAGACATATCAGGCGTTTCCTACGCTATGTCAGCAAGTTTACGCGTGCATCGGTACCCCGTCACTTAAAAGGAAAGCGCAATCACTACTCGGCCCGACATGTGTACTAACGACACACATGGCGGCATCGCAGCCACTGTAGAAAAAGGAAAATCTAGTGCACGCTTGATTTCTCGGTTTCGTTATTGAAAAGATATTATTTATGAATGCTTGGTCTATATCAATTCATTGATCTGCTATGTTTGCTTATTTATGTTTGGCGATCAGTTACCGTGAAGTCGTGTTTTCCGTTCAGTGTGCTTCAATTAAAATTTGTGAAATATGTATTTGTGACTGAGGTTCAACGGGAGTGTTTATTGTTGGGATCAGTGGAATGATGGACGGCGAAGAGAGTTTTTTTGCAGAAAAATGCTTAAGGGGGGGATATTGTCATGAAGTGAACAGAACGAAGACGGCGATAAACCAGACACGCAGTGTGGGTGCGTTTCAAAACCCGAGAACACAAGCATCACCATCGTCTTTCGGGGTCACTGACCCCACATTCACGAGCCGGCCGATGGAAAGCTGCCAGCGATAGCGGTCGGCGAGAGGGACAATCGTGGAAGGAGAAGAACAGAGGCGCCGTTAGAGACTAGGACCAAGAGGTATGCCGGTCGGGCGCCCGGAGCCGTGGCACCTCTCAGTGGTCGCCCACAAAGCAATCCGCGAGCCCGTCTGTCTTCTGCAACGTCTGCAGCCGTCTGGTCGGGGGGTCCCCGAAGGCGTCGCGTCCAAGGAGCAACGAGAGCACGGAACACGCAGTGAAAGCGTAGACCCCGACGTGTGACCTGGCCGATCGCGGCCATCGCTTCACAACTTTGAGCGCTTGATCAGTGGTACCACGGTCCACGGGCCAGCGGTACCACGACACATAGTGATCCTTTTTACTCCATTTAAAATTTTTGCCAGATTCTTCGAGACTTACCATGCTCTTCCCTTTTGTCTGTTTTCCCCTGCTTGCTGTGTGTATTTGTTTGGGTTTTCGGTAACATAACAAAAATTATCGTTGGCAGAGTTCGTTATATTATTTAATATTGTCTGAACCTGACACTGGTTGAAGTTTTCACCGGAAACAGTATTTTCGCAAAGGCGGTACATGTTACACTCGGGTAAAAGGCCAACCAGCCGCGCACACTGTCGCAGGTTTTTCGCCACTGCTTACCCCCGACTTTTTTTCCTTTCTAGCGAGTCGGAGTTCACGTAGAAATAGAAATTCACACACACCGGTTTCGTTCATTGGATGACACTGCCCAAAAAGGTCGTTTTTTTGCGGGTCGCAAAACACATAGCGTAACCAACATAATACTCAGCGCGTGTACATGCTGAAGCTTGAGGAAGAATCTAAATTTTCAAATTTTGGACATGCCTGGGCTTTGCGAACATCGGTTACCAAAAAGTAACTGCTGAAGCTCATTGATTGTAGGGTTTAACGCGGTAGTGGAGTGTATGTCACCCAAAGCATATATAGCAAATCGACAATTTCACGTGTGGGCGTTTTGATTTGGCTGAGATAAAAACGGGACACAAATATACATTATCTTTGAATTTATGTTTAATTTGAAAACAAGGACACGGACTGGGTCCCCGCCTATGCATTCGACCACTTTGGACTCGTATGACAAAACTGCCCCGTTAATGTGACCACAAAAACAGATTCAGTTTGCATTTGTGGTTGGCCACCAATTGAATGGGTCCTACTGAAAGTGTAAACGAAGATAAGTTTTTCTAAAAAGCAATTGTCGCTACTATAAGCGTCAAAAATTATGTGGCTTCTCATGAAGCGACTTTTGTGCCTCTCAGTCAAAAGATATAAAACATTCCATACCCCCTATTGCGGTGGCACTGATTCTCTGATTCACTGAACTGGCAAAGATTATCTGAATGTTCACTTTTGACGAGTCTGGTGGGCACTTTTTTTATTTGCTCCGCTTCGTTTTACTATGGTAGTTTTAATGACAATCTTATAACAGCTCATTCCATTGCTAATACTGTGAAAAAATTGTTTGTATTTTGAAACATCAAGCTTGTCGGCAGCAGTCGGATGACAGCAAAATTGTACCTGCAGTCAAGTGAAAAAAAGAAAGCGACGCTGCGGAAGTTGGCGTATTGGCCAGTGGATAACACAAAAACTATATCTGCATTCGTCTGAAATAAAGAAAGCAAAATCGCCGCAGCACCGGAAATCAGGCCAACAGAGGACTGCGGACGCTTCAGTTACTAGTATATCACTCTGCGCCCACGCCACACTAATCCGCGTCTCCTAAGTGAACGTTTCTTGAATGCGAAAGCGATGTTCTTTGCTTTGATACTTTAGAGCGGAAGAGTATGCGCGCAGTGCTGGGCGGCTCCGAAAAAATTACAGTGGTCCGAAGCCACGTTCACTTTTCCGCAGACTTTTGGGAGAGAGACTTGGCCAGCCGTGACCTCAAAAATTAGCGGCGCTTAATCGAATGAACTGGCAACGCGCCCGACGAAAGGTACCTAGAAGAATGGCAATTTTCCGAAGGAGCTGATGCGGGCACACGCACACGAGTGTCGCTCGTTGTCGTCGCTGTCTCTCGCATCGCTCGCTTTCGTCGGACACTTCATCTTCGAGTGCGACATCGGTAGGCCAAGATGGGTCAGTCCGCAGAAGAGAGGGCGACCATTGATTAACGTAAGCATTCCGAGTAATCGCGGAAAATGATTCACAGTCCCGTGCAGCAGTCAGTCAGTAAGTGAAAACTTTATTACACACAAGTCAGAGAGAGCGTTAGGTACCTCTTCCTCAATTAGTGGGCCGGTATGCCTTGGGAGTTGGTGGCTTCTAGGGCGAGACCGATGATCTTGCGCTGCGCTTTGGAGGTTCGGCTGAGTGGTTCCTTCCAGGTTGCTACAATTCGGTGCGGTTTGCTGTATGATGGACACGTCCACACAATGTAGACGAGGTCAGCTGGACCCTTACGTTTCTTACAAGTTGCATCGACGACTTTGGGATGCCCCTTACTATATAGGACTGGGTTCTGAAAAGACTCCCGTCTGCCAATGTCTCCAGTAGATGTCCTGTTTTCTACTTACGTGCGAATCCGCAGGAGGTAGTGTCTTCCTCTTGATTCTATAATATAGCGCAATTTCGCCGTAGTCACTTGGCTCTTCGTTAGCCATCACTTCTGAAAGAGGTTCGGCATGCAAGGCCGAGGCCGGTGACTCCACATCAGCAGCGGCGGCGTTGACGGGATCGCCCGTACTGTAAGACCACGGGCGGTCGCATGTGCTTTCTCATTCCCAATGAGTCCGTGATGAGCTGGTGTCCACACTAACGTTACCTTTTCTTTTGGAACGTTTTTCCGCTTGCTAGAATACTCAAAGTGGCGCTGGAGATCCTCCCTCGGTGAAATTTCTGATGGCCGATTTGCAGTCGCTTACTATCGTTCTAGTTTCCAGTTCTAGGCAATGAGTACCTCCTCGGCCTCCGTCGCGCTCCTACTCGCTAACGTGCACCACGAAATTGGGTTCCCGCTTTCAGTAACAGCTACTGCTGCGTAAGCTTTTACTCTGATATGCCCCTGCGTCGGTGTAAAGGACGTCCATGTGTACACCGCATCCAGTTTTCAGGGCTTTGGCTCTGCTCTTTCGTCGAGCTTCCTGATACGCAGATGCACGTTTCTGGGCATGGGTGTTATTTTACATTTTCTCCCTGATCGACTTTGGCATTTCGCGTGTATCTTTGGCTTGTTCAGCGGTCTGGTATCCCAGAAGTTCGGGTATTTTGCGACCCGTCCTTCTTCCCAACAGTCTCGGCCGTTGCGACGCGTTTGCCGCCTCTAATATTTCATTTAAAGTGTTCGATACGCCTAAACTAAGAATCTTGGCGGTTGACACGTTCGGGGGAAGACCTAGCGCACATTTCATTCCCTTTCTTATTATTATGTCCAACTTATTCTTAAATTTTATGACCTCAAGTAGGGGGCTACGAAAAGGATCCTACTGATAGCAAAGGCCTGAAGAAGTCTGAGGAGGTTGGGCTCGTTCATCCGCCCATGTTTGTTTGAGATGCGTTTCATCATTCTGCAAACATGTGCCGCAGCATTTTCTATTCGATGTATAGTCTCCATGTTTCTGCCTGTGTCCCGAACATAAGCCCCGGTACCCTGATCTTGTCCCTCGCGGGGGCCTTTGCCGTCCTCCCACTTTTAGTCTTATGTTGTGGCTGTTCCACCTCACTTTCTGCTTGTAATCGGGGATGAAGAACAGTGCCTCAAATTATTCGGTTAAGCACTTGAGTTTGAAAGTTTATAGGTAATCATCTATGGCTTGCTGTAGTATGTTATCAATGTGCCAATTTGCGTTCGGGTAAATCTCTGCGCAATGAAAGAGGGTTTCATTTTGTTCGATCGGTGGTTTTTCTATTTCATTTCGGTCATTCCGTTTTGAGATTTGCTGAAGTGTTTTTCATTTTGTTATGCGATCATTGTTTATCTACTTTGCTTGCCTTAGTTTTGTTTTGTTTTCCGGACAGAAGGCGTTATTTATTTTATTTTCATCTTACACCTCCCTTCACCTTCAATGTTGCTTGCTCTCATCTATTTGCATGTCCCCTCTCCTTCTCGCCTCATCCTTTTTCATTCTATATTTTTCCCATATATCAACTCCTTCAGCTGATTACCACCACGACCACTATTCTCCCCCTCAACGGCTCTTCTTTTTTATTTTCCTCCCTGTTTTACTAAAGCTTCGTTTGAAATGGCGAGTAGCTCTTTAGCGCAGAGTTTGGAGTAGCATTTGAAGCACTTTCGTACCTTTTAAGGTGATTGGCTAATTACAATGATTGCTCCGTCTATACCCCAAACACGAATGCAGCATACGGACGCATATCGCTGGTAAGTTACTTTGATAAAATCAGCGCCTATGCCAATAAGAACACGACATCCGTGTAGGTACAAATCGGTCGTCTTACATGGTGTCAAAGAAAACCATTTCGAATTTCCGTGGTTCTACTTTGCGTCTCGATCGCATGTTTGTCCTGCTGGTTCCACGAGGCAGCCAACTAGAAATTATTGGCTTGTCCGCACGTAGTTCCGACTGGTCCTTTGACTGGTGTGCATCATTTGAACCACATTTGGCAATGAGATTCACAGCTGACCATTTTGTTTGCGACATTAGTGTACGCAGTCGCAATTCCTGCATAACCGCTCAAAAAATTTCTCAGTGGATATGACAGAACTAGGTAAAAGGTGCTTTTTTCCAGCCCAATCCAGTTTGTCTAAAATGCAGGAAACCAAATTACGACGAATTCAAACGAACACATTCGCAAACTGAGTATGGATCAACCATCTATTTCCTACAGAATACTCCCGGGAGTGTGCCATTTGCGGCAATTTAGGCACACTCTACCCATTGTCTGGGAGTGCGACTGAATACTCGACCTTCGCGACATTCCTAACCCTTGCTGTGTTCAGTGGGAGTGCAGTTTATCCAGCCCTAGCCTCGACAACCAGACTGTCTTGGGTGACCGAGCTGACAGCGCAAAAATTGCCCATGAACTTCCGGACCAGGAAGCCACCCCACAGTTTATTTTTGCTCAGTAATTTTTTTTCACCCCTCGTCTTTTCAAAAGTGGAGTGCTGATTTACCGGTTTGTTTTGCTTTGATATTTTTCATTCACAAGAGGCGCCGAGACTCACGTTTTCCCATTAGATAACTTTTCAAACAAATTATCACACCCTGCAGCTTGTTTTATACCTTTTGTTCCAGTTGACTAATAGCGAGATCAGCCGTAACAACTAGGAAAGGTTCTCGCCTGAGAAGGTTTTCCCCACAAAAGATTTCTCTTTAAGCTCGATATTATACGAGAAAGAAGATGGCGGAAATTGTTTTCTGGGTGCAAAAGACCATTGTGCTTGACATTAGCTGCTCGCACCTCAGGCTTCATGACAAATGCTATGTTATAACGAACCTTTGCCACATGATTGTGGTACTGGTCTTTCTAGAGATGCCGTGAACCTTTGAAACAAGCAGGAACTCTCAAATATTTGCGTGGGTTCATTCATTTTAAAGTGTCGACAACCTTTCGCTTCTGTACTCTCTGGCCCTACAAATTATTCATGAATCACATTTCCACACTCGGTAAATTTGAGAGCGCTCTCAGGTCCAGCGGACTGTAACCAAGGCAGCAATTACTATAAAGAAAACTGTTAACTGTGGGAAAAGTTACAAAAATTGTTTCACTGCCAACATTCCGAGATTTAAACTAAATTCCATGAAGCAAAATATACTATAAAGCAGAAATTGGTTTTCAAACGGTAATAATGAACAGACGTTCCAACCCAAAACGGCAGGATAATCATCAGGATAAAATCTAGCGCACTACCTGTGAATAATTTATTGTGAAATCAATTAATGCGTGCAATACACACTAAAGCTTATTTTGGGAAATTCACCCATAGAAGAAAAACCCGACAAAAATATGACAGTTGAAGACATCCTGCACTGATGTAAGATCGTTTTCCAGCGTAGTAATTTATTCGGCAATTATAGAGAAATTCCTTCATTGCGTTGACACCAGACAGCGTATGATAATATATACAGGCGTTCAGACATTCTCTTGCCAATCTTCTACTAGCTAAACCCCTGTTCCTTTACCTTTCTTCTTCAAATAATCGAATTCCTCCCCGGTCTTGTGTAGAAATAAAGCTTGCATGTCTCCCCAGCGCGCCCTCAAGGAGTAGCATATAACAGCACTGCTCTTAAGGGCGTTCATTGTTAACCAGCTCTCTAGCCGTACATAACGCAGTAGTTAGGTGCAAGGTTTGTTCTGTATACTTTTCCACAACGTTCTCTCTTTCGCGGGCCCCCCAAGATGTTTTTTGATAAGGCAACTCGACCAAACGTTTGCGGTGTTACTTGTTAGGTTGCGAGAAATTTATTAGCCATAACACAGCATAATTCGTGGCGTGTCTGAAAGAAATGTTGGTGCGGATGTGCTCTCGCATGTGAAAGTAAACATGAGGGAAGAGGGACGCCCTGAGGGACAAGACACCCTTTCGAAGTTAGTGCCCAGCGAAGCTGTTGCTAAAGAATAGCTCTGTGTTGATCGAATGCAGGACGACTCTGTACTGTAATGGTATACGGAATCCCTTTGTGACAAAGACCTAATTCAAACACGAACTGTGCCATGTGGTGACATATGCGGATTTGGCTCAAATTGTTCTTTGAAACGCAATATCAAGCACGTTATACCTACATAGAAACCAGAAGAGTGTTTGAGAAATGAATAAAAGAGTACAGAAGTCCTTGCATTGCATAGAATGCTAAATTAGGGTTTGCATGTTAAAGAGACGCTCCTTAGATTCTAATGTCAGTTTTAGGACTAACGCCGTTGTGATTTGCTACACTCCGCTTGTGTAGTGCAGAAGCTTCTGTGCTAAAACGTGGCACTTTTTTGCACATAAGTGCATTGAATGTGCGGATGCCTTATGTCAGTTGTATTTTCAACTTCTGACGTGTTCACGTGTCACCCAGACCTATCCTCAAACAAATACCTAGCGGGACATCAGACTGATTGATTTTTCCTGCATTGTTGACACGAAAAATGCATAGAGCTTCCCGATAAGAATTGAAACTGCCTAATCTTTACTCCACACATATCTGAGGGGCTTTGCAGAATACTGAATATATCTGTTGAAGTGCACCAAGAAGTGGGCACCCTTCGTCCGATTTCGCAGCAGAACGTTGGCGGCTCTGCGTCGTTTTATGGTTGAATTCTGGCATATGATGGTGTTAGTTGCGAAAGTCTTAAGTGACCCTTTTTTATGTCGGCATTTGTGTCGTCGTACTTGTTATGGTAGATGTCCAGTCAAGAAGATTGCTGCCGGAGTGTCAAGTATATCAATAAAACAGACATATTTGTCCATGGATGGGATTTGAACACCGGGTATGCACAGCGGCAACATATTGGTGCTATATCAACTGTGCTACCTGCGCAAGCGTTGCCATCTCATCACAAAAGTTGTTGATCCTTTCCTCTTGGCAATCATCAAATTGAGGGACTGGCCAGAATTTGTATCTTTTAGGGGCAACGTGGCCGCTAAGCAACGTTTACAAAACGTAACTTTCCGTAAAATGAAGAAATGGAAGCGCACAAATACGCGTACACGAGGTATGCAGAAAGCAAGATGGTTCAAAGAGTTCGCGCTAAAATACTAAGAAGCGAAAACAAAGATTATGAGGCAATTACGACATAACAGTAAAAACTCTGTTAAATTGTATCGCCAGACTTTCGGTGAGTTCTCCAGTGGAAACCCCGCTTTTGAGTATGAAATTTCCGCAAGCCATCACATCAAATTTTTCTACCCATGAGCCAAGCCCTTCCTGTGCAGATACGGTATTCCCCAAGAGTCAATCTTAGCTGCAATTTGTTTAACCCACCTACGAACCGGGTTCTACAAACTCTCAAGCAAGAAAACACTGCTGGGTTCAGTTTACATGGAGGAATTTGGAGTTTCGGCTGAGGTTAAGGGTCATCTCTCTAGAGGTCCCACGCACAGATCTCCATGGTGCCATACTAAGCATAGAACACTCTCTTTAATTGCAACTACCACAAAGTAAACGCAACTACTCAGAGTTGTGGACAAGACTGACAGAATTTCAGATCGTCATTTACATCCAGATGGGTGAAACCAAGGTAGATTCCTGTCATGGCACCATTCATCTGCTCAGCCTTCCGATTATTACTTGCGATATTCCCGGAAATGAATGCTTTTTGCTTAAACTTCACGCCACACCATGCCCGTCATCATCTCCCTATCCCATAAATGTGGTGCTTCCCGCCAACATGCCTTTACAATGCTGTGCCTTGCAATAGCAGACGGGGGCCAGGCTCACCACTTTCCGGGTAATTAATTATCTCCTCCCAGCGCACGTAAAGCATCTTCATATATTCAATCGGTACATTCTCCGTCCAATCAGTGGCTTCCCTCAATTCACGTGTGCAGACGTTAGTTATCAAATTTTACATTTTCGTTTCATAGATCCCAATAACAAAGAGAGCAAGCTACATCTTTGGCAACATGTTGAGCAGACTCCCAAATTAAGCCTATATGCCTGCGGTCCCAGACGGACCGTAAACTGGACTCCACTTATTAGCCGTTGCTACTTCTACTCTTACAGTGGCCTAAAATTGGCATCCTTTGAAGCTGCCAACCTCGGAGGCCGGTGACAGCACATGAGTCACACCTTCATACCATCCGTCGTGACAAGGTGGATAGCGAATTCACATCTTCAATGACGCTTCAGTGCCCGGCATTGTGCCTAGTCACATGTATACCTTTCCACGCTTCCTTGAGAAAAGGTTTTCGGATAGTCTGCAAAACAAATGCCCTGGCTGAAGGCGCTGACTTCATTGGTGTCTTAGGCAGCGTCCACTGTGTTCGAAACTGGTGCAACCCTCTCAGCGCGAAAAGTTTGCATTAGTTGGGACTCTGGCCTCGCCCTAAATTTAAAGAATTTAACAGAATCTTTTCACATAGTTATGTGGCCACGAGTATATTTATGTTATCGGAGAACCTCAACTGAAGGCCATAGCCATTCGCATCTCTTGGAACCGGGACACGCGCCTACTAGGCGCGGCAACTAGATGGCTCAAATTTTCCCCTAGGGTTCCTTGAAACTTCACCAGTGGTTCGAGTTCCACTAAAAGCACTACCACTTCCAGACAGCCTACTTTGCCCAAGAACATTCAATGCACAGAGCCGCAATTGGCTGCAAGAAGCCACCCCAGTTGGTGTACTAGACCCGTTTAAGGCGCTCGCACGGACTGGATGACTCCTGGGTGATACGATTGATGCCCACCCATCACTAACCTCTTCTGCAAGACACAAATCGGCACCTATAGCCAGCTTGCACATCAAACGCTGCCTGTGATGTAATCATATATGCTTACTTATTCTGTATTCTTAGATATGTTCTGTGCGCACTGCATGAGTGAGTGGTGAGCATTATTGAAACTCGGTGTCCCATGCGGGTCAAGAGGTGCATTTTCAATGTTTTGAACACCACCCCGCTTAATCTCCGGGTAAGATATTTGGGTACGCCCTAACCAGTGGTGTCTACAAGTTGCTGTGATAACCCAAACTTACTCTTGTCATGAACATTCTTGTGTACCTGTATCATCACAAAACCCGCAAACTACTAAAAAATCCTCATAAAACCCACGAACTGCCATATGAGCACAACGAACTTAAAATATTTTTGGCATCAGGTACCTTACATGAACCTCATAAGCTACAACGTTGATATCTCTACTCATTCCGCTACTCCGTGTGTCTTTTCTTGCCGGCAAGAGCATTCATGCCACGTCAGCTATTAAACCTATTCTCTCTCTTTCTCTGCGTTAGCAACATGATAGTCAGGCCACATCTTTTTCGACCCGGATTCAAATCCCATGAGATCCTTATTGGGTTATTATTCAATTTTTTTTCGCAGTGACCATCGTCTTGGCAGGACAACTATGGCACTTTATTTCAGAATTTGGCACATGTTACTTTAGCAATAAAACACGAGATAGTAGGACAATGCTAGGACATCGGAATACCAATGTGTATGGCGGCTCCAAATCACCAGCTGTCAACCGGAGGACCAGATTCTCCTGGTGACACCGCCAACATGGCAAGGGGTAAACATGAATTCCCGGACTAGGGTTCCCCTCTCAATTTGGATATCATTAAAATGTTTTCTCTCTCTTCCACTGAAATCACTTCGGATAATACTTTTGTTTTATATTTTCTCTTTACAACAGCATACATTTTCGTGACCGCACTACTACTACTACTCCAACCACTTTGAAAATTATGCGTCGAACAAGACCTTTAATGCTTCGCCCTAATATTATATTTTAAGACTATTAATAAAAGAAAATGTACAAAAACTTCTTAACGAAATATTGTCTTATATTTCATCACACGCTCAGTGTAACACTGCTCGCAAACGCTAGTTAAGGCTGTTTCTACAGCAATAAAGGGCGCCTGCTGAGCGCGCTACAAGAAAATACGGAGTAAAGTTTCTTTACGCACGGGTCCTTGTACCCGTTCCTTACATTTCACCACGGCGAAGCTGGAAACGCGGAGTCTTAAAAATCAGAAATCAAATGCCGATGTGTCAAAATCAAAACCGCTGCAATCAAAGTCAAAGCCTTAGATCATAGAGCAAACCAACCAGGAGTCAAACTCTAAGCGTCAACGATCAAAGTATAAACTGTAAAGTATAAACTTTATAGTCCAAACTCAGACAACAGAAAACAAAACCCTCACGAGAATTTTGAGTGTACAATCGTTGTCGTTAGGCCGTAATCGTCGTTAACGGAGGGTATTTGAACATTTGAAAAGGTGAAGCGTACGATGCTGTGCGGAGTGCCAACACCAGCAAAATAGAACCAAATAAATTGCTGCGCGACCTGAATGCGATGATGGCGAAATCACGTAGACGTCGGCTTCGTAACTCCATTGCACAACGTTCGATTCTGACAACGGTAAGCGTATTTTGTGGTTGTTTCGTCATAAACAGCATCACCATGCATCCTCCCATTGCGTAAAGTTGGCTTTTCTGCAGTACGGTGCGGTAACAATGACACAAATTACTTAAACCAAATATTATTTGCTTTATTTGACTCATGCACATATGACAGGGGTTATAACAAAACCCACCAATTGCTATGCTCAAAGAAAACCATTTGCTACAGCAACGGGCCATTTCCTTAGACCACATCAGCGCAACCGTTCTGCTTATGTCTTTGTGGCGCAGAAATGTTGCATTTTTTTATGGCGGAAGTCTTATATCCCTGCTACACTGGGGTCTAAATGTCATTTGAACCAAATGTCATTTCCCTCAACTGCCAAGTTGTACTGCTACACAAGGTTTTCAAATGCCATTTGGCTCAAATGACATTTGAGCCGAATGAGCATGGAGAGCGACATTTAAGATTTCGAATGCCATTTCCAGCACTCTCGGACGCAGCGTCTTCGATCGGCAATAAAAAATATAATACTTCCGTACGTAAAACAAACAAAATATTGTTTGTTGTGGAACTTTGTTCACTGTTTATTTACTTAAAATACGAAATCAACGTATTTAATTTTGATACTCTCAAAACCAGTGGGTCAGTGCAAAAAAAAAACGCAAGACAGCCATATTTCCAATCTTTTGTGTATGTGTGCGCGTTTTTTGGACACAGTTTTTTTTGCGAGTGTGCACATTTCCGTAATTATTTTTTCCTGTTAATCCCTTGTAGTATTGTGAAAAACCACTTTTTATTGACAAATGAAAGGTAATTTGGAATCAAATGAGCAACCGGCAGGAAGGCGCAGAAAGCGCGCGGCGGATGAAAATTGCGACCCCGTCAGCGCAGTCAGCATTGGGGCGAAGGCGAAACATACGTGTTGATTGACCTGTGGGAAGGGCGGCTCGCGGACCTGCGGCGACAGAAAAGAAATAGCGTGGTCTACGACGAGATCGCTGAAGGCCTTCGGCAGGCGGGGTTTGAAAAATCCCAGGACCAAGTGCACGCCAAGATAGAAAATCTTGGTAACCTATTCAGGTGAGCACCAACTATTTATAATCACCGAGGTTAATGTTGTGATTCCACTGAAACGCTCTTCATCGCTCCCGAGCCTCTGTTATATTAATAGACGTTACTGTAGCACAAAATTGTCCCGTGGTGCAACCTGTCAATGGCCGGAAAACGCCAATAAACGCTCAGAAAAAGCTGTTGCATAATGTATTTCGTGGCGCTCAATGACATCTAGACCGCAAATTAAAAGCGAAGCCTATTGCAAATATGTATGGGCCAATGCCCCTTGCAATGTTGTTGGTAAATCATAAGGTGCATTTAAATACTGTTTCATTAAAACGCGTAATTTTTTTGTTAGAGGCAAACAGAAGTGATTTAAGAGTGGTTGATTATCACTGGAGGCTATTTCATAATATTTTATGTTTGCGTGCACTGTAGGCTATGAAGTCAGAGGAGAGAAACGTGCAACAGAAATAGCACTACATAGAGGCTATTGCACAATGTATTCTTTGTGTGCATCATTGGCCATGAAGTGAAAGAAACCAGTTTATTATTTTAGCAATTTTCAACAGAATACCACGACATACTATGCGAAACAGTGTCCTCGAATCCCTTCACTGCATCATTTCTTGCACAGAAATGTCTATTGTTTCCTGTGAGAGGCTGCTTTGCTTTAGCTAATGAATGGAGTGCATACGCAGGAACAAGTCAGTTTGAATGTTAAATGTCAGTTGTTTTGCCGAACTGTAAAGCCAAACATTGGTAGCTCAGATGGGGAAGCCCTTGCTAGAAAAATGAAGATGCGCTTGAAATGATGTACAACAACACTATGTGTTACACGCTGTTCGAACCAATGTTTATTCACCCACTGTATCATTCTTCAACCTTGACATCAATCACTTCTTGCAAGTTTTTGCACAATGCCTTTTCAGTGTGCATTTCATTTTTTTTGCACCATCTATTCCAAAATTTATCAGAAAACACAGACGACAGGAGCTCCTGCCGTTCCATGGCCGTTCTTCACCCGGGTAGGCAAGTTCCTTGGTAACCTTCCACGGAACAACCGAGCCTTGGTGCGTGAAAGCGCAGTACCCAGTGTTGAGCAGGTATGGCAACGTATTGACTTTTATGCTGCACTAATGCTCTTGTTACAAGCACACTTGTCACATAAAAGGTGATCCGACACCATGACATACAATGCAAAAGACGTGTAGTGGCACCAGACAGAAAAACAATTGTACAACTTGACATAGTATGAGAAACACAATACCGTCACAAAGCCAAAGATGACGTGGTTGGCTTGAAGGAAAAACAAGTTTATTGGAGCGAACTTGTGCTCGCCTAACAACTCAAAAACTACACAGGCATCAAAGCAGCAGTCAACAAAGTGACGTGCACAAGCGAGTGTCGGTGAATCGAATGCCGCGGGAATATATCTTTTGGCACGGGTGTTTCTTGAACCGCCGAATTACATCGAGAACGCTGTAGATTAAAGAAGACTATTCTATGCTAACGGCGTCTTGGTGAAACATTCTCCCTATCAAATGAGATAATCCATGCGGCATAAGAAAGAAAGGCTGGAGCATGCACTTCATCTGGGACACTGATAACAGCCCGGCGCAGCCGGGTGGCACAAGCAAAAACATAAACAATCAAATCACATGCATGGTTCGCGGCATTACAATACTATGAAAGGAAGCCAAGAAAACACAATGCAAAAATGTATTAACACCTAAAGCCACAACTTTCTGTATACAAGACAAACACATAAAGCAGTGGAATTTTGTATTGCAAGTTTGACGCCTTTTGTTGCCACTGATTTTTCATTCTGTCAACAGATCGTCATTGAAATGGAGAGGGGATCATCAAGTAACGTTATTGAAGATGATGTTGCGCCAAGCACTTCAAGCAATGGCTTAGCAGAGGACTTTGACCACGTCGAGTATGTACCAGATGACACTGGCGTCATACACGTGCCAGCAGTCACCCTGCTGGCTCCACCACAGACAGCTGAGCCGGCCAGGGAACAAACCATTGAGCAGCAGCTTCCACGGCAGAAGCGCAAGTCCACATCTCCTCCAGAACTTGTGGCCCTTCTCGAAGAGCAGAAGCTGATGCGCGAGGGCCTCAAAGCATCTCGAGCCAAGGAGTATGCACTTCGGGAACGGCAGCTCGTCATGCAAGAAAAGCTCTACAACGCCATGACACAGTACTTCAACACGCATTCAGCTCAAAAATAGTGTTCCCTCACTGCCGCCTCTTGTAATAGTCAACAAGGGCTGCCCTCACTTGATGTCCACTTCCTTCAACAGCATCAGTGTGGTGTGCTGGCTGCTCGTACGCCACATCGCTGGTCTCAACGTCGGCACACCACTGAGGCAGAACACCATCACCAAAAGGTTAACACATTGTTGAAGACACAGCATGCATGGATGGCCCGGCGAGACTTGTAGATGTCGCACTCCATGCGCTTCAAAACGAAGCGAAATCGGGCTTTCATTCTCCCGAATGCGTTCTCCACAATGCGCCTCGACCTTGAGAGGTTGGAATTGTAGGTCTTCTGCTCTTCACTCAGCTGCCCCCGGTGGGGAAAGGCTTCACCAGGTTTGGCGTAAGCGGGAAGAGCGGGAAGGCTTGGTCGCACAGGATCAGTGGGGGCACTGCTGTGCCACTAATCACAGCTAGGGGGGCACGGAACAAGGGCCCCTCAACGGCTGTCGCCAGCTGGGACCGTTGGTAGACATACGCGTCATGGCACCGGCCCAGTAAACCGACGTTCACAAAGCGAAATCTGTAGCGGTGATCCACCAAGGCAAGGAGGATCATGCTGTGCCTGCAGAAGTAACAGAAAAACAAGTGATGAAACATTAGGCATGGCACAGATTTTAAAAAAATCATGCATACTGAATAAGGCCAATATAGGCTGAACAGGTGCACCTCAGAGTTCCCACAGCATAGTAATTTAAGTTCGGCATGCTACGTTTTATTTAATTAGTACCTACAAAGTTTATTTGATGAGATAAGATTAGACATGATTGGCTTATCATCCTTTGTAGTTGATGTAGTCGCTGGCGTGTTCCTTCGGCGGCGACACAGGAAAGTGGCAGCCGTCCATGGCCCCGACGGCATTGGGGAAGTCACACACTGCTGCAAACTCTCGCATATGGTCTCTCATCCCCTGGGCTGTGGGCAGGCCAATCCACTCGTCTCCCATGACTTCTACCACAGCTTTGCAAAACTCTCGGTAGATGCTGTTCACAGTAGACCTCCCGACAGCAACAATGATGGCCACTGACCTGCCCTCCGAGGACGAACAGAGCTTATAGAGGCCAACGGCCACACGCTTTTCCACGGGTATTGGCTCGCGCATCTGTGTGTTCATTTTCTCTAGAGCGCCTCTGCACGTTTCCGCGATGAAGCGGAACGTGGCGCGCGACACTCGAAAGTAGGTTTTGAACGCCTGGTCATCCAGTTGGGGAAGCGTGCGCTCAAACCATCCTTCGTTGCGGGGGAGCGCCCAGAACCGTCTTCCCGGTCTTGATGACAAAGAGGCGGCGGCGACGGCAGCAGCGATCACTCCGCTCATTCGGACCATCCTGTCCTCCGCAGCGTCCGCTTCGTATTTCGCTTCTTGCGCCTCTGCCTCCAATTGCATAAACGATGTCATCAGAGCTGCTATGCGTGCGTGACCGTCTCCGCAGGAGTCTTCGTTCTCCATGTCGCAACGGAAATGAAACGCAGCGGCGATGAGAATCTCGAATCAAGAGCGAGCATGCGAGTATGGAGGCAGAATGAACTTCAAGCAAGCATGGTGGCGAGCGCGAGCGAGCGACAAACCAGTGTAGCCAGACAGCACAAAACATGCGGCTAAAGGGATGAAAAAACATAAATTTCAATTCGGAATTACGCAAACAGCCACCGCGTTAGAGTCAAAACTAGTGTCTCTTCTTATTTGATATTATTTTACTCCCTCGGACTGCTCCTAAGTTTGATTGTTGTATTAGTGTACGAAAACGGAACGGAGCAACGACAGCGCCACTACAGCACAGCGAACAATTGCGAAAGCTTTTAAATGCCATCGAAATTGTAGTGTAGCACGGCGGATTCTGAATGGCATTTGAAGCAACCCATTTGAGTCAAATGACATTTGGTTCAAATGGCATTTAGACCCAAGTGTAGCAGGGGTATTAAGTTCTTAACTGTAGAAAAAAAATCAACGGCATTACCTGCTACAATCATGACACTACTAAGAATAGCAAATAAAAAATCGCATTATCTCCTCTCCGTGGATGATGGCGAGGGTGCGGAATACGGGAACTCTAAATGACATCGACGTTCCGCATCGAGTGACATCCGATTTGCGCCCCGACTGTCATTCCATTTGAGCCGTGAGTTGCAGTTTACTTATTATTGCCGATTTTAGAGTGTTTTGTAGGGTTATTGTACCCTTTTGGGTAGGTTCCGAACTGATTTTCGCTTGATGGTAGTGTGCGCACGGATGGGCGCGGACGGACATTGGGAGGTCCTATGTACTCCGCACGGTTACAGGCGAGGGGAGTAAGCCGTTTGACTATCGGGTACTAACTCACGGTCGTATCCCAGTGGGTAAGACGACTGACACTAAGTCTGTCTGGTCTACCAGACACAGCCTCGAATCCTGTCGGTGCCTGTGTGATTTTGCGCGACTGTACATGCTATGCGCACGGACGCGGACGGACATTATGAGGTCCTAAGGTACTCCGCACCTAAAAAATCTGCGTGAAGTGAGTTCATAGGCCAGTCGAACCTGGCCTCCTGAGCAGTAGCTGAAAGACTTACTGCGACGGTAGCTATCGCGTCCCAAGCATAGGAAACAAAATTTATCCTAATGCGCCCAGCGCGGAAGTCATATCATCGGACAATGGGGCAAGACGGCAGGTTAGAAGGGGTGCGCGCCACACAATCAGAGCGGTTATACTGTGAAGCCCGCGACAAGGATTGTCGCCATTGTTCTCGTAAAAGCGCAAACCTTAACACCGACTCGATGTACTAGTAAAAAAATCTTTGATCAGTGACACCTGGGGAAGCACATAAAATTACCCAAGTATTGCCATGAGAAGCGAGAAACATGCAAAAGATCACTTATACATTTTTCAACCAGTCTAGGGGCTCACTGCCTACCGGTCGTCTAATTTTGAACCTAATACATATTTAAACAATGGCATCCTTAGAGAGAAAAAATGCGAAGTTGTACTGTTATTCAACTTCTATATAGCTAATTTTCTTTTCACTTCTACCAGTAACTTTGTGACATTCTTATATGAAATAGCTGTGCTTACTTCGCAAATTATGAACCTATATGCAAGTTATTTGGGTGACATATTTGAAGCTCTGCGCAAGTATACATAGAATGCTACTCATCAAAACACTGTTTACAGCTCTAGGCGCATTACTTTACACACGATGTTTACACCTTCATTAAAAATATTCGAGATTGGAGGCCACAAGATTGCGAATGTGAAAGAGCATGCAAGAGAGGGCGCCGACAAAATTGCACACACTAAATACCGCGACGTGAGAGCGGGGCAGAGACACAAAATGACAACGTAAAATACTACACTATTTAAGGAATACGGCGGTGTTGCACCACTGGAGCAGCCATTATCTCTCATTTTGACGACAGCAGAAAAATGTTTTTGTCTAAGGTGCTTCTTAGTGCCCCTTTGGTTTGGTTTCTTGTTCTCGGGAAAAAATTATAGTATTGAAAATTTCAGAGAAGGCCGTGTATGATTACGCCCATAGTGGCATATCTGTGGGTTATAGAAACGCTGTCTTCATTGTTTTTCCTCATTTACGCCTACATTTCCGCTATGTTATGTGCATAGTTTCACATATATTTCTATAGAACTGATATTGCATCAAATTCATGCTTCTTGGCAATGTTTTACCGCAGCGACATTATTTTGTTCCGAATCTCGTGTGTAGGAGATAAATTCGTTTTAAAGTCACTGCTACGACCTCAACATCAAATTCCCCTAATGATTGTTTTACGCATTTCTGAGGCCCTGACGTCCTTGCATAAACTAAGAACGGAAAGGTACGAAGGAGAATTTTAGCTATGTTCGTGATAAACAGACAGGGAAACTTTGCGTGATTTACAAAGCAATGGAAGAGCGTTGGTAGCACGTCCGCTATTTTCTGGTAACCTTTGATATAGAGAACAACGCTTTTGTTATTTCGTACTCCTGTGTGTTAAGTTTAACAAATGATTTGGAACCCCGCCTCATTAGACAAATAAGAGGCCAGTCAATTACCTGGAAGCTGTAGACTAAAGGTAAGCACGAGTGTACTTTCCATGCCCAATTATTATGCTACGACTGTGCAAACATTCTCAGGAGACGACAGTCTGCTCACAATTAGTTGTACAGATACCAGGCTGTTAAGTAGCCACACCTAAATGTCGGGGGCTCCCTGCGCACTCACTTTATTATTTCCGCCCGGCATTATTAAAACTTTCAGCCAACCGGAACTTCTGTTTGGAAAGGAAGCATTGGAACATTTCTTCTTATATTGGTAGGCCTACAGTGATAAACATACTAACACCGTATTTTCGAGGAGTGTGAATTAGCGATGTGCCCGTCACACTATTTTCTCTTCGCTACATGCACTTTTTTGTGTAAGTACGTCGAACCAAATGTATCTGAGATGTATATTTGAAGGTGCTTCTGCCAAAGCCCAGGATATGATCTGTTCACAAGCGGCATATTTGCTTTCATGCACGTTTTTTAACCTTGGCCATTAGGGCGGTAGACGCATGAATGTGTTCTCCCAAAGTCTGCTGGAATATTTGCACGAATCCGGACAAGGGGAGATGTCTACCAAACGTTATGATTGCCTCGCCCGTTGCATTGCGTACAACTTCGTAGCGCTGAACTGCTTGTTCCATATCTCACCAACTTGCTTGTTTTCCTAATGCACACTGCTGTGGCTGTCGGTTTGCTTTTAAAGGAAGCGGTATATATACGTTCGCCCTCCCTAATTATTAGGTGCCTTTTTTGGGTCTCCCTTACTGCCTGCTCGAAAGATCAATTTAAGCTTTTTTTACTACTTTGCCATATAACGTTGTTATTGATTTAATATCAGAAAGATGCACTTCAGAATTTAGAAGCGGAGAAGTGTATCTGTCCCTAAGCCCCAAAATAACTTCCGCTATAGAAATAGTTGTCTGTATTTCTTATAAATTCAATTATGCACCCATATTGTCTCGTGGAAGAAGAGGAACTAATAGAGTACTCTAAAAAATGAATTTGTGCGTCTAAGGGGTCCGCGCTAAGGCAGCTCCAAGGTTAGGGGAACAGCCCGCGTAGTGCATGCCCATAAGTAAGGCATTCGCGATAGCTGAAGAGCTACGTTATCTTGGCTTCATCCTTAAGCTCCTTTGCTTGGGACAAGAGCACAAATAGGCCTCGGTCGGCGAATACACTTTCCTGGTGAAAAACGTCACGCATCTCTAGAAAGTGAATCATGATGAGTGGGCGAAGCACTGCGGATCTTTCTTACAGGAGACCACCCGAGGCATTGCCCACTCGCTCATGTAAATCACTGACAACGCGTGTGTACAGTATATACAATTCCAATCCAACCCGCTAAAATTCAAATGAATCCAATCCAATCCAATTCCGAATGCAATGCAATCCTATCTACTCCAATGCTCCTCGAGCAAGTGGAACACTGTGTCTGCGGACGCCAAGGGGCAAGCCATGGTCAAAGTTAGGTGCTAAGGTACTTCGCCTCTAAGAAATGATGGAACAATCGTCGCGACAACCTGCGTGGCGGGACGAGGAAGGCCTTCAGGCAGGGGCATGGACGCCTGCAGAAGTTTGTCTTGGGGGGCGGCCGCAAACACGTGGCACCGCCCTTGAAGATGAGGGTGTAGCGTGCGTAAAGAACATTTTGACACGCCTAATTATGCTAAAGAACTCTCAATCGGGTCAAGATGTCGTTGCGGTGAATATAAAGTCCGTTTGCTGAGTGCTACTGCTATTGGAGTGTACCCCTCAGAAAATTGCAGGAACCAAGTCGGGTATTTATCGAACTCCTTGTTCTTTCACGATCGACGCCAATGTTCAACTTCGCAGTCGAAGTTGTCGAAATGTCAGAATTACTTAAGTGGCTCACGGATTTCGTTTTGTATTCTTGCGTATTCTCTCGACGTCCGTAGTTAAAGCAATAAAAGTAAACCAAATCAGGTGTTGTCTCCAATTTTTTTTTGTTGTGGTGATAGCAAATACTCCAAGTAAAGGATCAAGATGGTACGAGTATTCTTCCGTTGTTCGAAAGTGTTTGCGCTGCCTCTACTAGGCGTGCAATGAGTCGCCGCACACTGAGTTTTGTGCCAAGTTGTCCTGATGTTTCCTCATTTTCTGAATGCAGGTCCTAAAGACTTCTTTCGCTTTTATCCCGTGGTCGGCAATGGTTTCCGTCCGTCCGGAGACCATAAGTGCTGCTGCGCCTCTAAACACTCCATCTGAGCGTTTATATTTATTTTTTACAAAGTGTGAAAAAGAGAGTTAACTAAAATGATCCAGAAGATCATCTAGCTCTCGGTCTGCCAACATCTCCAGACTTATTAAAAATTGTGTTCTCTATCTCTCTTTTGATATATAATAAAGTCACCGCTCTGAACAGCCAGCCAATACAGCTAGGCTGACTGATTCATGCACGACGACACGCCCGCGACGTGTAATCACCGCAGCAAGCATGCTTTAGAACAAGAGTGCCGAAGCAGATTAGTGTGGAGTACACTACGCGTGCCAGACGCCTTCCGTTAGGTTCTGAAAAAGTCGCCGTTGCCATTATTTTTGAACAAAATCCTTCTTGTGGAGAATGGCGATCCCGCGACACTCGGTCTCTGTGCCGCGCTCTGTTTGCGGAAAGCGGTGCATTGCGATAAGCCGCACACACGTACAGCCTTTGTGACGTTCAGCCAGTTTGACTCGCCTAGGCAATTCGTTCCACAAATTTAGGTCCCGATTGCAGTTGGTACATGCCACTACGGCGCAAGTTTTCCCTCGTGACTTTCATCTTTTCTGAATGCGCACTTCGTTGAACAACATGGCAGCCTACGACAGAAACCGCAACCACCCCCCGATAAAGGCCAGTCATGGCGACTGCGGCGCTAGCGTAACCTGTTGAACATAAGCCCAACTGCTCGCTGTAAAAGATTTATAAAACCACGTAGCCCTAATCAAGGAGAGCTCTAAGCGGAATTTGAAATCTCTTTACTGGAAGTTTTCTGTGCAGCTACTGTTTGATTTCTTAAATTGCAGCCAGGAGATATCGTGGCGCTGCAAAAAACAGGCGATGGAGTGAATTGTTGTTTTTGAAGTGGATGTAGTATTTCTCTAAGCTACCGTGGCTTCGTAGCATTTGGTAGCTACGAAAGTTCTCGTAGTATCGAGAACCTTCCATTCATGAAGGACGTGGTTGCACGGCTCCTCGCGAATTTTCATATTTTCTTGCGAAAATCAGCCATGTAAGTTCTAGTACTTCGAAATTCCTCTTTCACGATGTGCTATACCACCTCTGTGCCAAATTTAATCCTCCTAGTACCATTAGTTTTACAAATATAAAAGTTTTCTTTTTTCAACGAGGGGTGGCCGCGTTGACATCACACCTGGTGTCACCTCAAGTAACACAAGTCTGGCTATCTGTTTCGACGTGGCGGGCTCCTAAAGGCCATACTCGCGTTATCGCGGGACTCTTACAATGGTTTGACAGGTTAAATCATTTCTCTAGGCTCGTTTTCGTAAATTTACAGCAAAAGTACCAAATGCAAACAAAACCGCCACTGTAGCTCTACTCCACCAAGCAGACTGTGCAAAACTGCCGAAGAAGCAAGTAATTCATCTGGGCGTTTTTTTTTAAACAGTTGAAATAGGTTGAAAAACTCTTCCGCTGCATCGTAAAGGCACTTAGAAACAACGAAAGGGCGAAATATTAACAGCGCTCGTCGATGCGTTATGTATACAAACTGTCGCAGCCGCAAACCAGACCGGCACAGCCGTGTTATTGAATTCAAAAAAAGGACACTATTCGTCAGAGAGGGACAAAATCTTGTTCGAAAAGCTGAAAAGACCTTCTACAACACCGGATACTCAGCTACGAAGGGTAAAAACTATATAAGTTCAGCGCTATGTCGCGAACACCGTATGAGTGAGGTGATGCGGGGCGACGCAGGCAGCCTCGCTAAACTTTGAACTCGCCCCCCCCAAGGCACACAAATAAACGCAACCATTTGCTGGAACCGCATGAGGAAGGGCTACCTAGATATACAATCAGTTTTTATGTAAAAGCAAGGAAAAACATTTTTTGAACCCCTGTCACGCTTACAAGGCTTCCAGACTTCAAAGGGAACAAGGTTGCCTAAGTTTCGCGCAAACAACCACTAAAAGGCTACTGTTGTATCGATAAACAGCTTTTAGGCCATGAATAACGTTCAAATGGTGAGGCAGGACGATAATACACCTTCAGCGGCCTTTTTGGCCAGATGAGCTGCAAAATATCCATTATAGCAGCTAAACACTTCAGCAGAGCACTAGCTTGCATTTTTAAAGGCCTGACACTCTTCTATGATACAGTCTGCTATGACCCCTTAACTGGTGTAAGCGGTCTTGTAATTAAATAACTAAAATAAAAGGGCTGTTTCCTCCTTGATAACGGTGAGGCGAAACAACTGCTTCAATACGAAAGTACGTAATTTCACCCAATCAGCTCATGTTCTAGCAAAAGGCTAGACTGGAAAGCCCGTTTCAAGATACCATTAAAACTGAAGGGATCTATCTACTCAAGTGCATTGAAAAAAAAGGTAGCGGTGCATCAGGAATCCTAAAGCACATGATAGCATGCGAAACCCAGACGATGGTCGTAACTAAGAACATCTTTATTAAAACAGAGCACCGTTTTACCCTCAAAGCTGGCAATAATCTTGCTATTTTTGTAGGTCTTTCTTACGTACGGCAACAAACCCACGCAAAATTATTTAGAAATGCCGCTTATAAGCCAGAGACGTAAAGCCAATTGTTATCTTTATTCGCACCAACCATTTCAAGTAAGGGCAATCATCCCAATAAAATATAAAACACATCAACGGTTTCGACAGCTCATGGCAATGCGAAATCCTACAGACGCCTGCCGGTGTGGTTGTTGTGCTAAGGTTTGTGAAAATAGCGTCACTTTTACTTTCATCACGGTTTTAGCATTTACGGCCTCATCAACCATTAAACAACTTCTCCTATGCCTTTATTGCCTTGTTGGCCTTGCGCCATTAAACACCAAACATCATCATCAGAAGTATGGGAGTGGGCTCTGGCGCACCCACTACACCTGAAACTTTTTTTTTTTGTTCCTTTTTATTCGACATCAGACGTGTTACAGATGTCCAAATCACAGACAAAAAACCTCAAAGGATTGGGCTTGACGAGGGTCTGTGCCCCTTCGTCGGTTGTTTGTTTGCAGTCAAACAAACAAGGGTGCTTAGCAGCGGGAGTAGCACAGACGTATTATAAAGTGGCACAGAATTATTATCAAGAACATGAAATGACAGCAAGCTGTACATAGGAGAAAAAATACAGCAAGAATTTTTGTTTCCAAATTATAACATAAGGCATGCAATGCGCAGTGTACGTGCTACGAAGTAGACCAAAGAATTGAACAAAGCACTGGCAGTGATAAGATAACAAACAATATACATGGCATTAAGTGCAAAAATGCAGCATAGATGCCAGAAACCAGCGTAAAAATAAAAGAACAAAAAAACACCAGAGCGTGATGGGCAATGTCCAGTCTGTAGCATTTCAAAGGCATGCACTATTACATTCTGTGTGATTATTGTGCAACTGGGTTTAGAAGAGTTGGTAGCGTATGTGCAAATCTGAAAACCACAGTTCGTGCGGGCCTTCCCAATGGCTCTTGGAGAAAGCAGTGACTCCTAGCATAAATAGTGGCGGTAAAGAAAATAGGTATTTGATTAAAAATAACCGGCCAAAAATAACAACGTGAAATGGCGCAGAACTGCGTAACTCTCTATTAAGAGCACTGGCGAGACGTAGAACAAAGAGCTACGCATTGCCCGACAAAGTGCGGTTAGCACACCTTGCTTTCTTCGACTTCAGTATACAGTTGAACAACAGTTTTATGTCCCCGGGCTTTGCGACAATCGGGTTTTACGACAGAACCGGTCAAATACCGGCGAAATCCCCTAAGAAATGATGCAACAGAATTCTCGGCTGTGTGATGCAATTTTATGCCTGACACGCGGTATCCGACAACCCACGCAAAGCGCGCCAACAGCCAGTGCCGCGGGCCTGTTCCCGGCCTCTCCTTCGAGCAGGCTTCACCTGAGTTGGTCGCGAACGTGTGCGCCACGATTCGCGCTGATGGGCGGGAATCCCGGAGTGGACAGCGGTAAAAGAATTGCTTTCATTCAGCGTGATTTTCACCGCCACTGCATTATTTTTCGCTTGTTTGCTTTTTTTAGGTGACTTGGGTTTCCGAGCTCTAACAAAGCATTAGTTTCTGGTTCAGATTCAAGTGTCTTACACATTAGTCGCGCGGAAGTGTATTTTAAACGTAGCTGCTATGATTTTACGACGCCCGCATTTTACGGCACTCTTTCACCATTCAGAGAAATTCCAATAATCGGGGTGCTACTGCACCACGCATTAACATTTTATGCATCAACAAGGCAAATTTTCCCAGTGGTCCCAACTAAAATGGGAAAGGTTCTTTACGTCTTTGTCGGGTGAGAGTTCACTTTATGTCGTTTCTTCATGCAGAATGCATGTTTAACGAAGGGGGGCACAAAGAAAAATATAGGGGTGGGTAGGAAATCAAGAAAACAGAAAAAAAAATAAGTGTGAAGCCATGCAGCTCGCCTTGGCCGAAGCAAAGAACGAAACGTATGACTAGAGCAGTTATCTATATTAGTTAAAATTAAACATCCCCAGGGGTCAGAATTCTTCCTGACCCCACCACTGCAGCGTGTCTGAAACCACAGGTGTTGACCACGGTTTCTTATCTATTGGGTGTTCTTGTAGATTTTTACGGGGTCTCCGGCGCCCGTGAAGTGTTTTCATCTACGTTTTGCCGTGGCTAAGTCACATCATTTTTTGGGGAATTCATGAAACATCATAACCATTTAGACTTTCTGCCTAAGGTACGCCGGTACGAAATAGCGAATTTAGGATATATTGAGATTTATTTGTATTTTTGACTCGACTCAATTCGGGCAGCATAATATGGATATGTTTGCTTTTAACATCGTTTGTTTGATTCGAATGGGATTGAAAGGTCGTAATTGCTATTCTCAAATATTTTTATATTTTTCTTTTTTTAGGGCTAGCGGCATGCTCTCTGGGATGCAACTGCAACGAGCGGCCTTTCGCTTGCTCGCAGAAGGAACCTTCTACCACCAGGTGGTTCTATTACAAGGAAACAAATGACTGCGACAGCCATGCAGCAAGCAGAAACACCGATTGCTCAAGTAAAGGTTACAGTTCTTATGCCGGATGCTATATCTGCTGCCGGTGAGAAGCGTTGTTGTGATTGTTCAACACCCTTATTGAACATCAAGTTTTTTTCTGTATGCGCCCGCAGCCAATATGAGAACTTTCACAAAAAGGCTGTCGTCAGGACTGGAAATTAAGGTCTTTACGATGTGCTCAGCTCTGTGACGTAGTAAGGTATTATGACATATTTACAAGCTCCGGCTTCTTTGTCTGTATTCACGCGCAAAAAAGTGGTCGTAATGGCTAGCACTCTCTTCCTGCACTTGGGCGAGAGTAGTGCATGAGGTGTAAGTGAACTTCCTAATTACAGCCCCACATGACGTGGCAAAGGCTTCAAGAAGAACTGCAGAAGCGGTATCTGATTGCAATCCATCGTTGAAAATTAGTGGATGAATGTAGCTCTGACTGGGACCTCAATGTAGTGCCAAAAATGTTTGATTAGATGTCTCGAATGTGATATTTGTATTTCGTAGGCACGTCTCGGTGTCAGAAAGTATATTGGTCTCTACAGACGGTAATGCTGCGTAATTACTTGTATGGAGAGAAGATAGAGACCTGCTGCGGCTGGCTTTGGGCAAAGAAAGTCAGGTGGATGAGCTTCCAGGCATGCTGGTGAGCAGGTTCGTGTGCTGGGAGCGGAATATCGTTTCCTAACGACCAAACGCAAGTGAAATGCTGCCCCACAGAGGGGAATGCTTTCAACACATCTTCACTCGCTTCGGTACCCTATTTAAGACTAGGTGCACATGGCAGGCCTCGTGGTGCCATGGTTCCGCTTCCGGACGGGAAGCCTGCGAAGCCGAGTTTGAATCCAATACGCACTGCTTTCTTTGTTCTTTTTTATGCTGGGAACTCTCCGGTTTTATACACGTCTATAATGTATTCGTGACGTCTATGTGCATCATATATGGGGCCTGGAGGGGTTTTGGTTTTCCTATTTGGCCAATTTGAGAAACGCTTTCTGTGCGTTCTAGGGGTTTTTCGGCTTCAATTTGGTTTTTACTACTTCCTTATTACCTTACGCCCCAGCGTGTTATGCGTGTTCTGGTAGGCATGGCTTTCAGTTCGAAGGGTTAGTCCTCTTTGGCTTCGGCTCGTCATTTAACCCAACAAAGGACCGGTTGAACTGGCTGCGGGGTGAAATAATGAGCATGTTTTTTTTAAACTCCGGTAGTTTTTTGGGGGTATGTTAGTTTTCGCAGTTATTGAGCTTACGGTTGTCTTGTGGGCTAATTTACCCCCTACTAGAGTATAACCTCATGGTTAGCTCAGACGATCGACGGATACGTTTATATCCCAATATACGCATCCCAGCGTGGCGTAATTCGCAGCAGCCCACATATCCAAAAGCGATTGTAAGGAGAATGCTACAAATTGAGTTCTATTACAAATCGTGAGACCAAGTTTACACCCGTGTTCCCGGTTAGATTACACATTCCTATACATTTGGTTAGTGGCTAAGGTGGTCCTCCATTCCAGGAATTCATGTTTTTGATGTATTCCGAGGACGAGTCACCGCCGCTGCTGTGGCTCATTGCCCGGTGTAAGAGTCTTCGTTGACGTAGAATGCTAAATTGTTTTGGCTGTACTGTCCTATGGCTTTCGCTCTGGCTTGTGTGCGAGCCTTGTGGTGGGTAGAATGCATGCTGAAAACGAATTGGGGTAAATCAGTGAGCTAGAGTGAATAGGAAGCGGTTCTCAGTTACATAAATGAGCTAGACTGGACAAAGATAAGATATATATATATATATATATATATATATAATATATATATATAGTAGAGGCATCGCCAGAAATAAGACCAACTGTTGGATGGGGTAACACTGAGTCAAGCCACGCACCACAAAAAGAGCTTCGCCCACTTTGTATTCTCTCTACCGGGACAATACAAGTCAGAAGCCAAATCACCTAAAAAGATATGTAACGCAGTGGACAGCGCACATAAGTTTCAAAATGGCTCCACCAGAGAAGCCGGACTCAGGGTACGCGAACAGCTAGAAAAGATGACCTTTGACTCATTTGTTTGAACAACTGTGAACAGCAAATATGTAGATTCTGCTATGAGTGGTCAATCTGCATTGGTAGTGGTAGTTGATCACCCGTGCGAATAAAGTGTTCCACTTCGTAGTCCTCAGTATTAGAAAGTTTCGCGTAGAAGAGGGCGTAAGTAACCCTAGAAAAAAACCGTTGTACATCTCCCTGGCTCATCGGTTATTATCCCTAGATGGTCCCCTTTTGCTCAGAAAAGCTGGGTTTTATTTTAGTCCTCTCACCCTAAGTATTGCTTTGTCGCTGTTGCGCGAGTTATAGAGAAAAATCACGTGGAGTGTGGCTCTGGGAGCGGCCAATACCATCGGAGGGTCGTAGCACACGACATAAAGATGCCATCTAATTAAGGTGAATTCTCCTAGGAAATTTTAGGATTGTCAGTTGGGCTACGTGGTACTTGGTCATGGTGGAAATCAGCGGGAAGACAATGGGCTTTAAACTGAAAGGCGACGGTCGTTTTTCTTTGTCCATCGAATTGGCGTAGTTTTTGCATAATGAACTGAGGATATTTTGTTTTCCTTGAGCATTGATGGTAGTTATCCACGCGCACACTCTTATTTTCATTGTACTAATTTTAATGTGGTGTCTGGTCATAACTATTCTACTCAAAGGGCATATTGGTGCAAACACACGTGTTATGTCGTCCCTAATTATTGTTTGAATCCCCAAAAAATGTGCCTAATGATACCAAATCTACTTTCTAGCAAATCCAAGAAAAAATCCATGTTGGCTTGAGGTTTAGGTCATGTTTGGAGACTTGCGACGTTGGTGGTGAGCACGTGCTGCTAGTACACCATCCTGGATATCTTTATGAAGTGAACCCCTGGCGCCACAGTGACGCCACCTTTTGTTCTGGCATATAAAATATACAATGAACCCTAGTTATAAAGGTTACCTGTAAAAACCAAATGCGGTTTATCAACTGGCTGCACTGACATATCTCCGCTGATTCAAGAAGTCCTGTTGTGATCCCAAAGACGTCGGTTCGATTCCCGCCCGCAGATGCCGCTTCTCTGGTGGAGGCGAACAGCGAAAATACCGTGGGTTCAAGATTTCGGCGCACGTTAATGATCCCCAGGTCGTCCAAATTATTCCGGAGCCCTCCACTACGGCGCACCTCAGTGCCTATCTAGGGTCGGCGCGTTAAACCCCACAATAATACAATCGATTCACCGAGACCACTCGAGCCGATGACACCACGAAGGGTTTACCAGACTTTCCCGTACCCTAACGGTGTCACCACCTGTGTTACCAAAATAAATCAGTATTTTCCTTTTGCTCGCTGAATAAATGTTAGCCAAAGTTATGAATGTAAGCCCGAAAATGCATTTCACATATTTATAGCCCCTACAATTCTACACTACACAAAATAAACAAGAAGAATTTTTACCTCCTCATGCGTGAAAATTTGTCCGGAACAGTACATATCTAACCAAGAACTCTCAATCTAATGCTACGGCGCTGTGTTACGCCAGCCAAACAGCGGCAGTCCCAAACGTTTTATGCTGCTTACAAAAGAGTGTAAAATATACAAGGTTCAACCACTCATTTTACAGAAATATTGAGGCACTTAGCCGGCTTCAACTAGGCTTCATCTTTGCATTTGAATGATTTGTAAATTGTATGGAACAACGAACAAACCAGATCTCCTGATAGAAGTGCATAGAGTGAGGGCATCTAATGCGAAGGCAAGATAACCGCTGGTCATTAAGGGTAACAGAGTGGATCCCTAGAGAAGGCAAGCGTTGCAGGGGGCGGCAGAAAGTTAGATGGGCAGATGAGATCAAGAAGTTTGCGGGGATAAATTGGTCACAGTTGGCACAGGACCGAGGTAATTGGAGAATAATGGGAGAGGCCTTTGCCCTGCAGTGGACGTAGATAGGCTGGTGATGATGATGATGATGATGATGATGATGAGAGTGAGAGTATGATTTTGAGCCGTTAGGTCAACCACACGACGCCGTTCATGAAGTTGTTATGGTTCTTGAAAAAAGCACCTAATATATTATAAGCTTGAAAGCCGAATTTAAACCGTGTATAATAAATTTACAACAGAGCAACTGAGTGGCATTACCGCATTTGAAACAAATTTAAATTTCCCGCACTAATTAACCAGGCACCAAACTTTGTATTAGGCACCCAGTGAGCCAGATTGTATATTAGCCGTTATGAGACAGACATCCGTGGTTGTACTTGCTTCCTTCGTGCATGCTTAGCCGTACCGCCAACCTCCTCCGTGTAACGATCCGTGGTATTTAGACGCTCTACCATAAGGCGGATTTCTGTTGCTGTTATCATTAGCCATTCCAAAAGGTTTAGTCATAATGCTACCTTCCGTGGTGTCAGACTTCGCCGTGATACGACATTCTGCTGCAGTTGTAAGAAAACCCCTAGCAGCACCCCAACAGTTCGTGCTGTTAGGAAATGAGACGGTGTCGCCCATTTCCGATTTTAAATAAAAAAAAATGACTTTTCAGTCATTTAAATTTAATTACATTAATTAAATATTTTTACAATAAAAAATGATTATAATTTAAAAAGAATAATTTTTTCATCAATCAACCAAACACCGAGCAAAAAGTTCGTTATTAGGGGGAAGTGCCGGATATATGCTGGTATGCGTGCTCCTAAGCCTGCCATAAAGATGCTTCTACCACCTCGTTATTCTGTTAGCGGGTGCACAGTTTTAAAATTCAGTGCGCAGCCGTATTATTTATGTTCCAAGAATGCGGCGGTGATGTGAGCAAAAGTACTTCAAGGAGTACACGTGGAATCTGCTGCTAAGATTTCAGCTGGTAGAAAGCCCTTGAAGTAAACTTTCAGACTATTTATTACCCGTGCTAGTTATTATTGCAATAATTTCTCTCTTATACATTTATTATCACAAGGCGGGTTAGCCTAGCGTCACCTCGGAGCTCTTACGTTTAATCTTGGTTGTTTGTTTTGAGGGCTTCTTACTAGGATTCAGTTATGAACGTTTCAATATGTCCAACACAATCAGCGGAAGGAAGTGGAGTGGATAAAATTTATTAAGGCCAGCTTCAGGCGCTGATGGTTGCGGGCCCGCCAGGTGGGGGGCCTCCTCTAGTCTGGGAAGCCCTGGTCCGCGCTGGCTGCCCTAGCCCTCTCCACCAGGCTACGCTGGACTGAGAGGTCGGAGCTGGCCAGCTGGCCCGCCCACTGCACGTACGTTGGGTTAGGGTTTTGGGTATGGGATGGGGTTTTCTGACACTCCCATACCATGTGGTGCAGGGTACCGGGTTGGGGACGGAAATTACACGTAGAGTAGTAGAGGGTGGGGTACATGCCACGGAGAATGGTGGGGTGAGGATAGGAATTCGTTTGAAGCCGGCGAAAGGCAGTGGCCTCTGCTCTGGATAAATAGGGTCGTGGTGGACGGAAGCGTCGTCATTCGTGGCTGTAATGGGCGAGGATGCACGCGTATTAATTAAGAGTAATGGGATTGGGAGAGCGAAGGGGCTGCTTGACTTGGCCTTCTCGAGAAACGGCCCAGTGTGTATGAACGCTGGCAGCGGCGTGTGCCGCCTCGTTTCTCTCGAAAGACTTGTGTCCGGGGGTCCAGATGATGTGCGTTTCCGGGAGCTAGCGCACACTTCGCAGTCTTTTTAAGGCCGTGGGTGTTATTCGACCTAGCAGGAAGTTGCGGAAGGCGGCTTGCGATTCTGTCATTATAGTGAGGTATTCGTTTCCAGTGGTGGCGGCTATAGCGATGGCAAGTTCTTCTGCTGCCTTAATAGATGTCGTGTGTACTGTAGCTGCCATCAGTTCTGCACCTTTGGTGTCGGTGACACTCACGGCATGGGCGGGTTGTTGGTGGTGTATAGAGGACCCGTGTAACGAGTACTGGGAGAGTTAGGGAAGCGTTTTCGAAGGGCTCGTATCCGGGCTTCTCGGCTTGCCTTGTTATAGATGGGTTACATATTTCTTGGAATGGGTGTGACTTTGATGTACTGCCGGATGGTTAGAGGGATGCGTTGCCTCGGTTCGCATTTTGGGGGATGCCTGTAGCCGAGCCGGGTAAGTGTAGCCCTGGCGGTTGGTGTGAGATTAAGTCGCGTGAATTGGGAGATGCGATGAGCTTCTTCCAGTTCCTCCCACGTATTTTGGATGCCGAGCTGTAGAAGTTTTCTTGTTGCTGTTTTTGGCGGCAGTCTAAGGGCGGCCTCGTAGGCTTCGCGTATGGCGATGTTTAGCTTTTCTTCCTCGGCGAGTTTCTGGGACAAATACGGTGGCCCGTGCGTAACCCGGCTAATAAGGAGGGCGTGAATGTTCCTCAAAGTGCCAGCTTCTTGTAGCCCAAATCGCTGATGGGAGAGCCTGCGCATGAGGTGAATGAGCTGGTTAAGAGTCCGTTGCAAGGGAAGGATAGTCTGGGTGCCTGACCCATCTTTTGTTATGATGAGGGCTAATATGCGTAGGTGTGGGACATTGGGGACGGGTTGCTCAATAATGGTAAGTTCTGGTTCTGGTATGGAAACTGGATGCTTCTTATATGTTCTTTTGCACAAGGTGGGAAGAGCAGATTTTTCGGGGGCACACCCGAGTCATCGGGATTTCAGGTATTGTTGTGTAACCTGAGTGGCTGCTTGAAGTGCATCTTGCTGGTCGCCCGGAGATCCAGTGGGGACCCAGAGCATTACGTCGTCCGCGTATATTGCGTGGCGAAGTTTCGGGATGGCTTTTAGTAGGGGTGGCAAGTCTTTAATTATGAGGTTGAATAGTATTTGGGATATTACTCCTCCTTGTCCTCCTCCACTAGAGGTGGAGGAGATGGGCATCGATGGCTGGGTTATCGTGCGTAAGGGAAAGTTACTTGGTGTCTTTACTTGCCTCTTGAATGAGCTTCGTAGTTCATTCCTCGAAACTTGTTATCAGATCAGCGGGGGTGGTCTCTCGGACGTTCTTCCAATTTGTTAGGCGCGCAGTGACAATTTTGCGGCTGCTCGCTATTTGATGGAAGATTTGTGACTTAATTATGTAGTGGTCGCTTCCAAGAGTTTCATCCAGGCGCGACCATGTAGCCCGTTTGATGTTGTACGCGAACGTCAGGTCGGGGTTGTGGTGTCTGGCCGAGCGCCGCAGTATATTGTCAGGACGTTAGGCGCATCTGCGCCAAATGAGTAAAAAGCGCGCACTGCAACCTGCCGCCGCTCTCATCTCGATCAGCCACGCACCGACGAGCATGTGTAAATAAACGTCTCTCGCTCATGGAAACTTGTCTGCTCCTTCGCACGAACCACGACAACACGACAATTCGCAAGGAGGATGGGATTTCAAGGCGTCGTTCTTCACTTTGCAAGGCATGTGTTTCCGAAATTCGTTCGGTGAAGACGACTGTGTTTTTGCAGTGTGCGCAGCCAGTGGACTGCCGTCATGACTGGAGCCGAGGCCGCCGGGACGCACATCGTGGGCGACTGGGCCAGTTGGAACCTTTCGACGAGTCTGCACCGATGGGGCTTCGTACGAAGAGCGGCTTACGTCGTTTTGATTGTCAACTGGGTGCCCGACAGCGACAACGTACACGCTTTCTTGAGCATTATCGGTCCAAACACTGACGGTTTGTTGAAGTCACTGGCAGCTCCTGAACTGCCGTCTACGAAGAGTTTCGAAGCCCTCAAGAAAGGTTTGAGTGACCCTCTGTCCACGAAGCCGTCCGTCATTGGAGAGCGGGCCAAGTTTCACTGGAGGTGTCAACAAGAAGGCGAGCTCTTGTGTGATTTTGTGGCCTAGCTGCATAAACTGTCGCAAACGTGCGACTTTGGAAGCGCCCTTGACGAGTCTCTTGGGGACCGCTTCGCGTGTGGCTTGCTGGGAGAAGACAGTCAGCGAGTGGTTCTCACGGAGGATAGCAAGCTTACGTTCCAGAAAGTGGTGGAGCGAGCTCTTGCCATTGAACCAGCCAAGAAGAGTGCTGCGGAGGCACGCGGCGGCGACGCCACAGTCGGCGACGTGCACAAGGAACTAGCAGAATCACTGAAAGCAGGTAAAACTTGTTTTCGCTGTGACTCGGCGAAACGCAGGAGTGAAGCATTCCCTCACTTGGATGTAACTTGTTTCAATTGTGACATAAAGGGCATATCCAGAGGGCCTGTCCAAGTGGACCTGTCGAAGTGTCTTCTAAGAAAAGCAGGTGAAAAGGAACGTCAAGACACTGGCGGTTTTGTCACGGAAAGTTGCGCCTCTCAGTCTAAATGGCGTGTCGGCGGCCCAGCATAACCCTGTCACCGTGCAAATGACCGTAAACGGCATTTCGGTGAACATGGAGCTCGACACGGGAGCGGCTGTTTCCGTCATGTCAAATCCGCAGTTCCGTCAGCTCTTTCCTTCGGCGGTTCTGGAGCCCAGCACAGTTAGACTTCGTATCTACACAGGAGCACTGGTACAACCTCAGATTGTCTCTTTGGTCAACGTGCAGCGCGGCGACCATTGCGCAAGGCTTCCGCTATAAGCTGTGGAACACAAGGGACCCCCTTTACTGGGCAGGGAGTGGCTGCACGCCCTTCGGATTGAGTGGGCGAAAATGTAGAACCTGAACCACATTACAAGGTCAGACACTTTTTCTCATATCGGCGTAAAAAAAGGCTTGATGCATTACTGGCGAAGTGCCATTCCCTTTTCAAAGACGAGTTAGGCACGATAACGGAAGAGCGAGCCGAACTTTTTTTAAACCTGATATGAAGCCGAGATTCCTCAAGGCCAGGAATGTTCCGTTCGCGTTGCAAACAGCTTTCGACGCTGAACTGTCAAAAGTGGAAAAATTGGGGATTATATCGCCGTTACGACGTCAGAATACGCTACTCCAGCAGTGCCAGTAATCAAGCAGGATGGTAGCATACGGATTTGCGGCGACTACAAGACGACAGTTAACCCGTGCCTTGATGTCGACCGCTATTCTTCACCGATGGTGGACAACCTGTTCGCAGCCTTGTCGGGAGGTAAGCATTTCTGGAAGATTGATCTGAACCGGGCTTATCAGAAAGTGCTCATGTCGGAGTCATCAAAACAGTACCTTACGTTGAACACGCAGAAGGGATTGTTTGCTGTTAATCTACTGGCGTTTGGAATTTCTTCCGCGCCTGGAATTTACTCAGAATATTTGGCACCATGCTGAAAGGCCTACCCGGGGTTTGCTGCTACCTAGACGACATTCTGGTGACGGGTAAAAATGACGAAAGGCATTTCACCAATCTCGAAGCTGTGCTAAAACCACTTCTTGTGAGAGGCGTCCGCGCCACGACAGGGGAGTGTACGTTTTTCCAACAGGATCTTCACTACCTCGGACACAGAATCAGCGCTGAAGGCATCTCGTCAACGACGGAGAAGGTTGACGCACTCCTCAGGGCTCCAGCCCCCAAAGACAAGAAGCAGCTGCGGTCTTTCCTGAGAGTCGTCAATTTCTATGGCAAGTTCCTTCCTAACCTAGCTACGGTGACGCAACCATATTTCGGACTGGTATGTAAAAACGCCCCGTGGTGCTGGGACCCGCGTTGCGAGGAAGCGTTTGCCAAGATAAAGAGCTTGCTTGCGTCTCCGCCTTCATTGGCGCACTACGGCCCGTGTAAACCATCACAGCTCTTTTGTGATGCATCGCAGTCCGGTTTAGGCGCGGTTCTTTCTCATGTTTTCAATGATGGCAGCACAAAGCCAATCGCTTTCGCATCGCGTAACCTGTCTGAGGCCGAAACGAAATATAGGCAGCTTGAGAAAGAGGCTCTTGCAATAACGCTCGGTGTCAAAAAGTTCATTTCTACGTTTACGGCCGTGCGCTTACTTTAATCACCGACCATAAACCGCTTTAAACAATTTTGGGCCCGACGACTGGCATTCCGACCATCGCTGCAGCGCGGTTGCAGCGCTGGGATGTCACGTTATCAGATTATCGGTATTCGCTCATTTGCAGAAGATCAAGCGAGAAGACTGAAGTCGATTTCTGTTCGCGCCTGCAGCTATCAGTTGCAAAAGATGAAACGCAAGAAAGCAAAGAAACTTTTTATTCATTGCGGTTGCAATCAATGTCAGTTTCAAGCCACGACATTGCCCGAACAGCTCGGGACTCCATGCTTTTTAAAGTGAAAGAGTTGGTAAGCGTTGGGTGACCATCGTCTGTGACTGAAAAAGATTTGAAGCCTTTTTTCGACAGACGGAACAACCTCACAGTGCACCAAGGCTGCGTCATGTTCGGGATGCGAGTGATCGGGCCGGCGAAGTTGCGTATCTTGCTGCTGGACGAACTCCACAAAGGGCACCCAGGCATCGTTCGCAGCAAGCAACTGGCCCGCAGCTACGTGTGGAGGCCATCCATCCAGGCCGAACTCGAGCAGCGCATCAAGGCGTGTGTAGCTCTCAAGAACAGCGTTGCGTGCCGTGCCAAGCGCCCCTGCATCCTTGGTCCCGGCCAACAGCTTGTTGGCAGCGCGTGCATAAAGATTTTGCTGGCCCCTTTTTGCACGCAATGTTTCTTGTAGTCGTGGGCGCGCACTCCAAGTGGTCCCAAGTGTATATTCAGCGCTCGACTACTGCAGGGGCTACAATGAACATTTTAAAAAAGCTATTTGCTCGTTTTGGTTTCTGGGAAATCATTGTCACAGATAACGGCCCACAGGTCGCTTCAAGAGTTCAAGCTTTTTGTGAAAGAGATGGGCTCTTGTCACGTGCTTACAGCACTGTATCACCCCAGCTCTAATGGGCTTGCAGACACTTTTATTCAGACGCTTAAGAACGCACTTCATAAACCTAGCGTATCGGACACGTTGCATCTGAGACTTCAAAATTTCTTGCTTGCCTATCACAACTCACCTCTTGCGACAACAAATTGAGTCACCAGCGAATTTGTTACTACGACGACGGCTGCGAAATCGACTTGATGTTGTCAAGCCAGCGGTGGGAGGAAGAGTTGCGTATAACTAGTTCAAGCAAACCATGCTCGCCCCACGTCGTGGTTGCGACATGGCAGTCGGTGACCTTGTGATGGCTCGCAACTATGGAGGCAGACCGAAACTTGGTTCCTGGTTTTGTTGTGGGGCCGTCCGGCCATCTGTCTTTTACTGTTCGTGTTACAACATCCAGAGGCAGTTTCACCTGTCGTCGTCACAAGGACCAGCTGCTCGCGCGGACCATGCATCCACACCGCGGAGAAGCTCACTAGGATTGAGGCGAGTTCCTGGGGTTTACCCAAAGCGCCGACCCGGTTACATCCTCCGCTCTTACCACCAGTGGGCCTGCCGCTTCGCAAGAGATCCAGACGGCGGGGGCACGACGCTACCCCACTACAGACCGTCGACAACCGGGAAGACGTCAAGCTGGAGTCTAGCTTATTAATTTACCCAATATAAAAGGCGGGCGATGTGGTGTTCGGCCGAGCCCCGCAGTATATCGTCAGGACAATAACGTGCCTGCGTGCCAAACGAACAAAAGGCGTGCACTGCAACCTGCCGCGGCTGTTATCTCGACCAGCCACGCACCGACGAGCATGTGGAAATAAAGTCCCTCGCTGATGGAAACTTGTCTGCTCCTTTGCATGAACCACGTCAACACGACAGGGGTAGTGTCGCGCGGGACACTGTTGCCAAGTCTGGTGTAAATGTGGAGGGAGTTACAAAGCGGAAGTTGGTTTTGCAGAGTAGGTTCGTGTAAGGTGGCACCCTTTTTGTTGTTTCTGGGGTAACCCCAGGCCGTATGCTGTGCATTGAAGTCCCCGAGGACTACAGATTGTGTCCTCTGGTACGTTGACGTACGGTTCGTAAAAGGCGGTCGATCCCTAGGAGAGGCTGAGTTTGAGGACTGTAGATGTTCAGAACATACAGGCTGGCTTGCGACTTGTTGCGTGGTAGGAGCTCGATGAATGTGTAATCAATTGTGGTAGGTAGGGTGTGGGTTTGGGATGTCTGTGTCTGAAAAACTTCCAAATCCCTAAATTCAAAACTACATCCGAAACTGTCTCGCGCTGTTGATATTGTTACGTGTGTAAGCAGCAACAGAGCGCAGACGCCAATCGTCCAGAGCCGGTGTGCGCCGTTCTGGCGTGTCTCCATCATCCTCATCCTCATCATGGAAATCACAAGCATGATCATCACCGCCTTAGCCGCGAGGAAGACGAGAACGTGCCCCCTTCGTGAGCGCGTGTTCTTGGTGCGACTGCTACCAGGCATCGGGCACAAGTTTTCCAATATAAACCCTCTTTTCTCTCTCCTGCTGGCCCTCATCAATTGTTGCACCGTGACACTGGTGGAGGAGCTGGGTACCGGAGCATCTGATGCCCAGGTCGCCCTCTGAAAGCCCTGAGCGACCTCCCAGCGTCTGCGCCCTGTTGCTGGTTACACACGTAACAATATTATATATTTGTGACGAGTTAGATATGGATGTCCATAGTTTTTGTCTGCGCTATAGCCATATTCCTACTAAGTGCTCTGTTCTTATTTTTCAAGACATATTTCTAACTTTACAAAATTTCATTCAAAATCACAAGCTTTTTCGGCGGATATTTTATGCTGATTCACAGTAGAAACAAGAAGTGCTGCAGAATGTCCGTTTTTGGTACTCGTTTTTTATCTAGAACTACAAATGACAAGGCACACGACACAGCACGAAGCGATCGGACAGGGATGATGTACAGGTGTCTGAAAAGGTGACACCAAGATTAGATGCTACATCTCTCACTCGGTGTAAAAACGGAGGAACATTAGATGGACGGTTTAAAAGAAGTTGGGGTGTGGTTGTATTACAGATGACAGGTTTAAAAGGATGGCGGCTCAAATGATGAATGATGAATCTTCGAAAGCGTATAAGCGGTCCATGTATGTTCACAGGTGATCTAACGACCATACGTCGCATTCAACATGAAGGCTCTGCACACGAACTACGAAATCCAACGAAGGCAAGACGAAGCCATAAGTTTAGCACTCGGTCGAGCATTCGCAATGATGTTTTAGTCGTTAACCCATACACCCCACTGCCATAGTTTTAACGAGACCCAACCAAACCAGTATACAGGACCACCAGGAGTTCTTTGTCAGCACCATACGATTAGTGTGAGAGCACTTTAAGGATATTCATTGTTTGGAGACATTTATGCTTGAGTTGCTTGATTTGAAGGATGAGTGTGTGTTTCTGGTCAAACAACACCTCAACACATGTGCTCGTGGTTCACAGGAAGCGACACGCAATTAAGAGTAATGTCTGGGTCAGGAAGGATCTCAATCTTCCTGGAGAACATAACACAAGGGCTTTTTGCAGGATTCAGTTTAAAACCATTCTTGCCCACCCATCCGCCAAGTTTCTTGACTCCAAGCTGGAATCTACGTTCGCAGACTGACATGTTAAATGATTTCAATTATATCTGCACGTCTTCTACCTACATGTAATAAGAAATTGTAGGTGGAAATGCCTTCTCATGAGAGTTGATCTTGAATATGAAGAGAGTGCATCTCAACACTCCACCCTGAGGCACGCCGTTTTCTTGCGCGTGAATCATTGAGAGTGCACTACTGACTTTTAGGCGACAGGTTCTCTGCAAAGAAACTAACAAGTGTGTTTAACATGTTACCCGAGACACAAACGACTTGAGGTCACCAAGAATGCCATAACGCCAAGTGGTGTCATAGGCCTTCTCGATCTCAAAAAGCACCGTAAGATAGAACTCTTTATGAACAAACGCATCCTTGCTATAAAATTCAAGTACCAGGAGTTGGTCGTTCTTGAATCGCCCAGCCCTGAAGCCTGCCTCGCCGCTCTCGGAAATACCATTGAACACAAGGAAGTACGCGAGCCGACGGTTTACCATCTTCTCGAGGAGCTTGCACAGCAGCTTGTCAGCGCTATGAGACGGCAACTTGAGGGCGACGGCGGTGCCTTTCCCTCCTTTCAAGAAACACACTACTACGGCCTCCCTCCACGAGCGTGGATTTGGCCCCGAAAGCCATATTTTATTGTATAGATGTAGGAGTGTTTTAAGCATGTCGGCGTGTAGGTGGGGTATCATGGTATATGTGATGCCATCTGTACCTGAAGCTGAGGGTTTACACGTGCACTGAGCACCCCTCAGCTCATGAAGAGAAAACTCGGAGTTATAGGAAGTCGTCGATCTGGCATTGTCTTGTAAAGGCTTCTTTTCAGCCGAGAGTTTGTGTGTTATGAAAGGGTTTGTATGGGGAGCTGAGCTGGACACGTGTTCGAAGTGTTGTGCAAGTGCGTCAGCCTGGTCTTCGAGTGCGTCCCCTGTTGTGCTGACAAACGGCCGTCTGTGTGTTCGCTGTCCTGTGAGTTTACGTATTCGTGTCCATGCCTTGTGTGTATCTGTGCATGAGTTTATTGATGTTATAAATGAGCGCCAAGAATCTCGTCTTGCCTCACGGCGCACACGTTTGCCCATCACCTTTGCCCTTTAGAACAAAAGGAGATTATCCCATGTGGGGTACCGACGGAGGATACCCCACACCTTGTTCTGAGCCTCTTGCGCCCACCTACATTCCTCATTCCACCACTTGCCTCCTCTGGCTAGGCGCGGCAGCAGAGGCGCGGGGAATGAACTTTTTCGGCGGCGTTGAGGATGTGCGCTGTGAGTAGTTGGTTAGCTTTTAAAATGTGTAGGTGTCTTATTGATGTGTGGTGTAGTTTGGATGTCTCTATAAATATACTTCACTTTGCTCTTTCTCCATTAAACTTTTTTTGGGGAGATGAACATCTTGGGCCTTTACGTATATATGTTAGGGAAGTGGGGAAGTGGTCATTACGATATGGGTGCGTGCCCACGCCCCACTCAAGACATAGAAATACAACTGCGGAACCAATACCCAAGGTAAGGTGTGAATAACCGTTTTTCTGCTATATTATGGTATGTAGGTTGTTGCTTATTAAAAATGCATGCTCCAAAGCACACCAGGGAGAAAGAGCCCTCTACCGCCGATAGATAACAAACACCTAGAGCACAGGGAAACCCTGCTGCCCAGCTCTGATCCTCTAACGCAGCGGCGCCTTGTTCAGACCACCAAAGAAACCGCCAGGGACCAAGATCTCCTGGCTGACTAACGCCGCAAAGAGAGCCCAAGCTCTCTACTTCCGGGAAAATAAAGTTCTTTTTCTCTTTTTCTCTCTCTCTCTCTCTGCCGAAGATGTCAAGAATTTTTCAATTAGCTGACCAAGGGCATCTGTGCGAGAAGAGCCCGCAAGAGGATTAAATGCATTCATGTCGCCTGCAACGGTAAAGGGTTCTGGAAACTGACCCACCTGCGGCTCGAAGTTGGAACTGGAGAGCTGAAACTCAGGAGGAATGGAAATAGAGAACACCATATTTAACCTAATATATACTATCGGGCGAATGGCAACAGACTCAAGGATGGTGCGTAATTAGATTAGGTTTCAAGCCAAGGACTTTCGGGCAATGGGGTCCATCGCGCTGAAGATGTGCCACCACCGTCCCTGTCTTTGCTAAATATAATATAACTAATCAAGAAATTTGTGTGTTTCGAGTTTAAACGGGTTTCTTGGAAATACATCACACTTGGCTGCTTCGAATTCAATAATTCCTATACATCATAAAGATTTTAATAAGGCCTCTGAAGTTCCATTTCATGACATCTGCTCTTCCCATATGCAAGTTTAGAGCAACTGGATTATGTGCGTGTATTTGTATCGTCTTTCGAGGCTTAAACTCTTGGAAGGGTTTTTTTTAACTTTCTCTGCTGACCTAGACACCGCATCCCGTTCCTTATGCTGTGACGCGAGGCGGAACGGCTCGACGCCCGTCTCGTCAACCGAAGTAATGAGGGTGCCGGCGGACCGGACCCGTTGCCCTTGGCACCCTTTCCTGCGCCTTTAGTTTGAGCCGCGACCACCGAGGGCGTCAGGTTGGCACCGGTTGGCACAGGTGGTGCGGTGGGGGTGGTAACAACGCGGGTTCCCCTGTCTCCATATCCCTGGTGTCCTCTCGTGTGCTTTCGGCCGGTGCAGAGGAAACAGTGGATGCAGCGGCATTCCCAACAGACGTGGTTCCCACCACAGACGCTGCTGCCTCAGCGAGCGGTGCAAGGGGCAGGACGGGCCAACAGAGGCAACCCGAGGGTGGCGCGGGCGGCACCAGGTCCGACTGAGAGTACTGGGTCCCTTCGAAAACCAGACGCCGCTCTGACCCCCGTCGAGCTGTATCGCGGTATATCCCCAGGGGAGCGAGAGAGAACAATCTTTAAGGAGTCTGGCAATGTCAGCCGAGCTAAGCCGCCTGGCTCGCTACGCCAGATGAATGCGGTAACAATGGTGATGATAATGATGAAGAGGAAGACACATGATTTCAACTATTTACAAAGTATGATCAAGGCTTGTGGCTTTTGGATAGGTCAATAAAGCTTTTGTGGCACGACGGGCACGTTTGCAAGAATTCCAGGGACCTAATACGTCCTTTAGTTCCTGCTTTACAGAGAGCGGCCGGCCCAGAGACACTGCAAGAGACACTCTCTACGTACGAAATCGCGGACAGTCACATATTAGGTGTTTCAGATCTTCAGGCATATCACACTCTGGGCACAGTGGCGAGGTGGACTGGCTAATTTTGTAACAGTAGTGTCGTGTGTGTGCAACGTTCAACCGCATACGTTGGAGTACTGCTTCATCATGCTTGGATATTCCAGGTGGCATGCTAAAGTTACAGTGCGTGTTGATAGAATGGAGGGGAGCGTAGTGATGGGATGCGTCTGTCCCAATTGAACGCTGCACGCTCCATGGCACGCTGGATGCAAGTGCTGAAGCATCTTTCCGAGAAAATGGTACCGGTACATGTGGCCTACATTTGTTATGCGCTGTGAAAGCAGCAGTGTCCGCCTTCACATTTCCATTTATACCGCAATGGGCAGGAACCCACTGGAGTGGTATTTGATGACGCGCCTGCAGAGACTGAAGGTACAAGGCATGTACATCAAGCACAAGCTGAAAATTGGGCAAAGACGCCAAACATTACAGTGCAGCCAGAGAGTCCGTGAAGATGGCCCACGCGCATGTAGGCTGCTCGATGATATGAGCCAAAGCCATCCGCAGAGATGCAGGTTCGGTAGCCGTAAATGAGGTTTTTTTGGCTGAGAATGGCACTGGGGAAAGAGGCAAACTCTTTCGCGCCTCTGCGAAGGTGAAGTTCTCTGTGACGTTTACAGTGATTATTTCCGTGAGTACGCCACGTGCGGTCTCCTGCACTTGACAGAAGTGAGGGTGGTAGAATTACAGTTGTGTGTCAGATGGTCCTGTGCGACGCAATTGCACAGGTCGTTTTGGCGCGGAAAGAGGTTGTAGCGTGCCCGAATCGCTGGCACTTGAAGCAGCGGCGCGGGATCGGCATGTAAGGTGAGACTGGGCATCTGATAAAATTGCATTCACCGACTCAGGGAACTTCGAGCGCTCAAATGTCAAGATCAAGTGTTTGGTACGTATTTAAATGTCATTTCGACGCATTGTTATCCTTCGCACTGCCTTCACGCCTTGGTCTCAAAGGCCCTCGAGCTGTACTGTTTTTGTTTCGTTCATTAAGTCAGGATTGCAGATCACGGCCTGGGAGCTGTTCAGTGTGCCATGGGGCGTTATCTTCATGTCTGCATCTACCGTGAGGGTTTGTGAGAGGAGGTTAGTGGATTACTGCATTTTGTTAAATTCAAACCGGATTTCACCTGTTTTGAGTTTCTTGGCTTTCTAGGACTTTCCGACAATGCCCTCAAGGAACTTTGAGATGAGAAAAAGAGACTGTACTTTGACGGGCTTTGACTGGTCAAGAGATTCTATTAGGAGAAAGCGGGAGAAGGTCGAGTTTTTGAATTGCAATTCAGGCAAGGGAGGAAAAGAGACTTCGGTGTGGCCCCATTTCAGGGACCGATCACGTTATGGGGGGGGGGGTGGAATTTTTTATAAGGCATACGACAAAGAAGGGTAAGGGTATTGAAATTATCATTTGTTTTTAGTGGGTGCTGTATGATTAGTCTACATAGAGCACCACTTGAAGAAGGATACCTCACTATGTTATTAAGCTAAAAATAGGCGGCGCATCTCCTACAGAATCTTCTTAACGGTACCAATTTTGTTGAAGGGTACAAGTGTTAAAGACCGGATGACAAGGTTAGAGCCATGCCCATAATTATGCAGAAACTATTAGCGGACATCACCAGATTATGAAAAAACGTGAAGGAACGTTTCACTCGAACTAACAATCTCCGCGTCATTCCCCCTACTCTAGCGATGACATAAGCACCGCTTGATATTTTTAGCAATGAGTTTACCGGTTTACCCCAGATTTAGCTTGTGTTGAAGACTACGACAAACTTGGTTGCCAATTCCAGGCAGCATGTTTTAGTGCCCACTCCTGTGGTTTCATGCCGCGGTCGTCATTCGTTACATCGAGCAAACGAAGGGGATTCCGTAGACAAACGAGATTGAATGAGCAGGAGAGCGGAGGGGGAAAGTATGGCAAAAAACAAGGAGGAAGCCTGCAAGCCGAGATGGCGCAAGACATTAGAGAGTTTAACATAGGGGCTACCGTACGCTACCACCACTACGTTGGGTGCCGAGACTCGACTGGGCAGATGTGACGTCCTTACATGGGGTCGGGAGTCTATGCATCGTCGCGCACGCGAACTCCTTGCGGTGAGGGGTGACCCCCCCCCCCTCGCCGTCCCCGCGTGCTCATGTCCTGTCGGGTCCCGGTAACCCAGAGCCGTAGCGAAAATTTACGCTAACCGCTATGCTAAAGCTACCTCTTCTCTCCCATGGTCACGTGGCTTGGAGATAACCTACACACGGAAGAGGTCACCGAAAATAGACCGAGCAGGAAAGCTAATGATGAAAGTATGGCGAAAGACACGAGACATGGTCCCCCGCACCTACGAGCCAGGAGGCAGCGCAAAAGTATATCGCGCTCCGTCTTGCATTCGCTGATGCGGCAGTCAATTCGTGAGACGGAGAACTTATCCACCATCACCCAGAAGACAGCATCTCGCCCCCCGCACGAATTTTGTATTGGGGAGTAATGTACCCATCAGCCCAACTTTTCACTCTGGGCTTTCTTGTGTATTCTAGGCTAATTTCTTCGGTGTACTAGCCCTCCCACTTCACTGTCAATCCGCTGATAAAGTGAGTTTCTTACTGACACAAGGTCGAAAACTGGGCTAGTTGGTATACGTTCGTTATGATTGAACAGCGCTAACTTAACAGCATGAGAAAAGGACACAACAACAGCGCTGGTGTTTTCTTCTGCTCCCATCCCGTCGTTAGCGCTGTTCAATCAGGATGGGTTTCTTACTGTTCCTAAGCACTTTTCAGTGTTTCGCGTTGTTTATTACCTCACCATGTTTTAGCTTCGTAATTTCTACAATTATGCCTTTCATGAATACCGTTAACACTATTCTGATTAGAGATCTACTGTCTAGGAAATTTCAGTACTCAATACACGCATAGCACTATTTATTCGTACAGGTCATCAAGATAGCACAAGCATGTCTTCTTCAAGATACGAAGAAAGTTGTTCATCATTGACTGAACGGAATGGCGTTAACATTTTACAAGACATTGGGGTGTAACTATTCGCGTTTTCAGTCTATTTTCTTCTGCCACGGCGACTTGCCAGTAGCCTCAGCTTAAGTACCGGGAGGGAAAAAATTGTGCTCCATGCAAGTCTTCAAGGGCATGATCTATTCCGGCAAACGGTAGACATTCTTCCGAAATACCCTGTTTATACATCTGCAGTAAGCATAAACACTGATTAAGCCATTTGTCTTCTTGACAAGGATATCCGGGGAAGCTCAACGACTGATTGAAGGGCGGAGAAAACCACGCTCCAGCATGTCCTCAACCTGATCGTCAAAGAAGTGACATTTTGTGTTGCAGATACGCGATAAAATCTCTGCATAGAGGTGCTTGGGATGCTGTATTTATGTTGTAGGTAGCAGTTGATGTGCGGCCAAGTGAGTTCTTTTCAGACTGGATGCTAGATTAAATTATTAAAAGCTTTGTAGTAACTGCAGAAGTTGGTCCCGTTCTTATGGATTGAGGCTGGCGGAGATAGCATGACTGAAAATTTTCGAAGATGGTGGCGACGTCGAACATGGAAGGGACAATGCGTCGATATCTACATGACGCAAATCTAGGTCACATCAACCCTGAAGGCCGATATACGGGCTCGACAACGCCGATACATCCACTGTGGGATGAATAATGGTGGAAGGAGTCGGAATTAGCGGCAATAATTGCGGTACGGCCGTCTTGAACATTCACCTTAGCGAAGGGCACTGGAGACACTATCGGTGGTGCACAGGGAGGACGTCGAAAAGAGTAGCTTTCCCTCAGAGACAGCACAGCAGGATAACTTCACATGGAGGGCCGCGAATGGTGGGGTAGTCGCATCCTGGCTGACGAGAAGTCTTTGAAAAGGCGACCTACTAGCAGAAATGTGCACGAACGGGAATAATTTGACTTTAGTACAAGCCCAATGGATCACATCGCTGTTCTGACAATAAATATAATCCCAAGTAGACTTGATGTTAGCCGGTTGAGATAAAAATACAATGTAATATGTACAGAATGTCCTGAATGATGATTCCAGTGGTGCATGCGCTTAAGGAATGAATGTGTTTCGTACTAGCGGCACGTAATTAAAGTCTCAAATATGATGTCGTCACTTCCTCTAAACGACGGTATAATTTACCCTCTATACAGAAACGGTGGCTCTAGTGTCGATGAGGGCGACAATCGCGACGCCTTCGACAGTGACATCAATGGTATCTGAGATACCAAGTTAGGTTATATAGAGCCGCAGCCATTCCAAAAAAATTAAAGCAGTTCCACTGAACGTGAGACGTGCCGGAAGGGCAGAGCAATGATTCATCCGGCGGAGTGGGTGCAGTATTCCGCCCATTGCCGCCACTTCTTAAGCTCTTCCCGCCCCTGTCTCAGTCGTCTCGATAAATTGAAGAAAGATTTTGTCCGAAAGGGATCAAATTTTCCCTCTTCGCAGTGCTAGCGCACCCTTTGCCTGTAACAGCATCAGGGGGAGCTCTGTTGTTTTTATACTTTTTTATTCTCGCGCGTGCTGTGCTTGCGTTCACCTCTCACGTAGAGCTATGAGAAACCATGGTGACCCCAGCATATATTTTCGGCGCGGCGTCGTGAGAAGGACTGGCTGTAGCAGCGTCCATAAATAATTTGACGGCGGTGTCGGCGTACGACAAAGGCGATGTTGTCGTAAGGCGCCCTTAGGCGATGTTGACAGCCACAAGGGAGTCCTGCGGCGACCTGCCCTTGAAATAACGTGCGAACCGTGGCGGCAAGAGAGCAGCGCGGCTCCTCCGTGTACGGTCGACGAGACGGATAGCAAGCTACCTCTTCTCGTAACAGTTGTTTAATTTACTGAACGATGGGTCGAAGTTTGTACCATGCGACAAAAATGTGATATATAATTTGCCTTTTCTCTGTGATAAGATGCACGTTGGCCAGACAGGGATGGTGTGTGCAGGTTCGATAAAAAGGGCATGAGCACTGCGTAGGAAGCTACACATCGGCGCACTTGGCCGCGCATACATGCACGTGTCGTTGTGCCCCATGTTTTGATGGCAAACAAATTCTAGCCAAGCTCCGAGATAGACTCACGCAAGATATTATTGAGGTGCATTCAATGGCCAAGCAGCATGAAAAATGTATCAGTTGTCCGTAAGTCGCCCTTTCTAAAACAGAACTTGCATATCTTGATCGCGCATGACTGCTGTGTCTATGGCTTAACGTAGTAATCAGTTACGAGTGGTTTTATCTCTTTCTTTCTTGTGGGTCTTTTAGAGAATATTGTCTTCCTTGGGCTACTTAAACCCAGAAATTTTGGTCTGTCTATATGTCGGTCTGTCTGTCGGTCTGTGACTCGATTCAGCCATCCGGCCAAAGTTAAAATGGATATTGCGCAATGGTTTAATGTACTCACAGTAAATGTGAACGTCTAAGCCCGGTTTTTATGTTCCTACTTGTCAGCTTTGTTGAACAACAACAAGACATTACGCAAACAAACCACATGAATTTAGTACACAAGGGATTTGTACAGTGTGCAGTTATTAAAATTCATGGATGCTTGGTTTTTCGATAGCAAATGATATTCTACATCTACTGCAGAAAACCGCCGCCTGCTGTTACCCGCGCCACCTCCTGGCGGCATGCAACAGCAACGAAAGGTTCCACTAGCTAGGTTCCACGTTATGCTTGGAAGGCACGTGGATCACGGCCACGTGGTTCTATAAAGCTTGAAGTCCACTGCCTCGATTCACGTGCGTCTCCGCTGTACTGCTGCGCTGGCATCGAGAAACCCAGCCTGTAGCTGTGGTACGCGGTAAATTCAAATCGGCTCGAGCAAACCTTTTGTGTGTTTACCTTCGGATGAGCGCGAAGGTACAGAAACAGCATGGAGGTGAGCGAGAAATGAAAGGGAGGCATTTCCTTGGCAAATGTCTACAAGGAGTATCGTTTTTGACGACATTTGCAACGAAAGGAGGAGATAAGCGGCCAATGTTTTGGTGATGTACACTAGAAATATGGCTGTTTTTCTTCTTTAGGATCTTCAGTTGCGAGTAAAAAACAGCGCCGTGTTTGCGTTTTCCCTTCTCTGTCTTCGTCTTGGATGCGCTGTTTTCACCATGAACATTCACCAACTTGCCCAGTTTCCGCACTCGTAGATGGTACTGAAAAATATGTAATTCTCGCGGACCTCACTGGCTACCAATGGGAACGGCCCATGCACAGTTGTGCGCCGTGTTAGTGGCCGCTTTTGGCGCAGCTCACTGTGCGACTCGCAAATACTGATGATACCGCCAACATTTCCAGTATTTTATCCAGAAACATCTGAAAGGCGCCGTCACCTATTCGCTTCAGAACGCGCTTGGTTTTCTCTCTTGCTGTCATAGCTGTAACCATTTTGCAGAGGTCTACAGGTCTAGAACATCTCCAACATAACTTGTGAGAGTTTCACCCGCCTGTTGTGCACGTTAGGACAAGCGCTCTTCTGTGCGACGATTAAGCACTGCCAGACGCCCGAAGACTTCTATAACACTTGTTTTGAATACTGAGTACGTCGTAAGATCAGTTCCGTGGTTCCAAAACCACTCATTGGGAACTCGAGACAAATAAAAGCTGTTGTTGTACACACTCCGACACGTCCCCGAGACGTCCTGTAAACTCAAGAAAATGACCCAAGATTAAAAAGGCCCCTTTCAGGTTCACTTGTCCGAACGCACTTGCTACAATTTTAAAGCGCAGGAAACTATAACATTCGCAAACATACCTACAAAAGTGGAGGAGATGGCATCCTTCCTGGAGCATAGTTGGTATGGCATCGCAGTGGATCTCCGAAGGTTTCGGATTCGGTACGGCTCTAGGGTCATGTTTTCCTTAATTTGGTTGTTCCATGAAAAACCTAAGAAATGATATTTCAATGAAGAATAACTGATGGTACCATTCTCTCTACCTTCTTTGGCGTTCCTGGCGGTCAGGGTAGTCGAGGCTGTACGGAGGCTTTGGGTTCGATTCGCGCTTTTGAAAAAGGGCTGAAATTTCTGTTGGCCCCCCATTTATTTTTCATACCTATATCAGAAAAGTGACAATCTTACCTCATTGGGAGCTATAATAGACTCTCAAAACAACAGAAGAGCATGTGCACTAAGGACTGCTACTTTGATATGCGTCCCTCCGGAATCCGTTTACCTGCATTTCTCTGTCTCTCTCAATATATATATATATATATATATATATATATATATATATATATATATATATATATATATATACACATATATATACACATATATATATATATGTATATAGATATATATATATAAGAAATAGAGTTTGGCAGTCAAGGAAACCTCGGAAAGCAAAGGGGAGGATATGGTAGGTTGGAAGAGGTAAAGAATTTGGAAAGAAAGAAAGTGGAGAAAAAGGCCCGCCAGGTGGGATGCCCGACATCCAGAATACCGGTCTGGTGCGATAACCACTACGCTACTGGCGGGGCTATTTTTCCCCTACGCTTTCAGGGGTATTTAGGTCAATGCAATGTTTTTCCTGTGCTTGGGGGTGGTAGCCAGCGCCACTCCGACTTAACGGGGTGAAGGGGACCTTCTTTTTAACCCCCGGGCCGTGACTCGGGTGTCTACGACATGTCGAGAGTGGTCGACCAGCGTTGAACCCTCTTAAGATCCCTTTGGCACCAAGACTGCCAGAACAGAGGCCCTCGCTATGCATGTAGCGATTCAGAATAGGAAATGAGGGGCTCGTTGAAAATAAGACAGAAAGAAAGTGTGGCAGTCAAGAAAACCTCGGAAAGCAAAGGGGAGGATATGGTAGGTCATTGAAACAGATAAATAATTCGGAAAGAAAGAAAGAAAGTGGAGAAAAAAAGTCGTGGGTTCGGATCCCACCTGGCAGGCATTTTGCTCCACTTTCTTTCTTTGCAAAATATTTATCTGTTTCAATGACCTACCATATCCTCCCCTTTGCTTTCCGAGGTTTTCTTGACTGCCAAACTTTATTTCTGTCTTATTTTCAACGAGCCCCTCAGTTCCTATATATATATATATACGTTATGTATGTGTTGTTCTTGTGAGCCTGCTTACTTTGCATTTTGTGTGTTGAGATGATATTCGCTGCGCCATTTGTTTATTCCTGTAATTCGTACGTGAAGTGTCTGTTTTTCACTAGCTTCCAACCCTGTCATTTTTCAGTGAAATCCGTTAATATTTTGCTTTTTAGAAAAGAGTTCGTCGCCCGCGGTACCGGATGTTCTGTTAATATGACACGTTGCTTTTTCGTTCTTTTCTTTCTTTTTTTGCTGTGGAGAGATTGCGAGGACCACAACGTCACGAAAGTTTGTACGCACATGTACAGTGCCCTCCCTTTCCCTTTTCCCTCGCCCCAACCCGCCAACTTATGTTGTTAACAAGGGTGCACTGTTGCACGCCTTCTGCACCAATATAAGCGTGCGTGCTTCTAGATTCTATGTTACTCAGATGATCACTGGTCCTCCAGTGGAAACGTCACAAAACCACTGTTTTTGTTTTTAATCCTGAGTCAATCATTTTCGCTAGTGTATATATATATATATATATATATTATATATATATATATATAGATATATATATCAGAGTGTCAAACTAGCACCGGTCCGAACACAGCCCAAAACTGGAACTGAACTGGTACTTATTAGGAAACAGAACCAGAGAATGAATCGGTATTTTCTGGTCCCCCAGCACATAATCGGAACTGAAGGAAAAATAAAATCACGATTACGTTTTCATGAAGACATGGTTCGACCGTTAGTTTTTGATAATACCACTCAATCTCATTGGGGACATTCTTTTTCACGCAAGAGTAACTTCGTAAATCATATGCAAGTTGTCTCTTCTTGGCAATCGCCTCTCTACTAACACTCTACACATGGCCGCCATATGAGAAAAGGGATGCTCTTAATTTTGCAATGGTATCTTGCTGCTGGCCACGTATGCAGAATGCAAGACTAGGGGAACAAAACGGTGCCCTTTCATCATCCTGTACGCAGTGTAACACATCGACTTCACCCTACTGTAGTAGCCACTTTACTGCAGCATTCGGTAAGATTGCTACATCGCGTAACGGTGAAGGTCCAGACTGTAGCCGTATTTTTTTGCTGTGTGTGGGAACGTGCTTAAAAGTGGCACATAATTGAAATTTTAAATACTCGAGAAGTGTTATCCCCAAGTCGCCAAACGTTTCTACCCCGATATAGCCATTGTAGATTTTCGACATATAGCGGTGGTGATAAACCGAGTGAGTGGTTCCCCGTAATAATCAGTAATTCACTCATCATACAATTTCTGTAATTGCGCCACTGAGGTAAGGAGGAAGCGAAAGCCAATTACGTTTTATGCATGGGGATCTTTTATTTTATGTTGATTGATTGATTATAAGGTTTTAACACACCGACCCTACACAGGCGATGACGCTTGCAGTAGTGTAGCACTCCGGATTAATTTTCACTACCTAGGAATGTTTAATGTGTGCGAAAATCTCGAACACATGGGTGTTTTCGTTTTTCGCCTCCATCACAAAAGCGGCCGCCGCCGCCGAGAATCTAACCCGCGTATTTGTGCCATTTTTTAATTTTTAGAATATTTATCACAAGGCTTATTTTGTGTTGCGTGTTTTGGTTTCGTTTCAGACAATTAAGAAGGAATGTACTCGGCTAGCTGTGAATATTTCAAAAGCCAACTCATTCCCTGTGTCCATAAACGGCCACAAGTTATGACGGAAGGCCGACGACAAATCTTGGCAAGCGTAACTCTTAAGCTGCGAAATATAAGATTGGCAATCATGCCTTTTATACTACTGTGATTAAAAAGATTCGTAAAGAGTCTTTCAATCACGAATTTCATTAAACGCATATTGCTTCTCTTTGGAGAAAATTCACAGCGGTACACTTCTCTTCTCCGAAATTTTTGTCTTACACCAAATTCCACCCTAATTACAGATGAATTAAAACGGTACGTTCAATCTCTGACACACAAAATATTCCTACTGTACTCCACGATCTGACTGCATGCAAGCACAGTTCGCGAGGGAGGTCGACACCACATAGAAATTATCGCTGCCTCAGTTGAATTGCAACTAAATGTAACTAATATGCGATGTTTGTCATTTCTTTTCTCCATAAAACACCTGACACACTCATCTCGGGAGTTCTTCGGGTGCGGGAGTTCCATTTTCCTCTAACCTGCTACTGTCTGCACTTGACTGCGTTCACGCCGCTGGGATGACATTCCGTGGACTTGTTCGCGAAGCTCTTACTGGTTCCCTTCTTTCACTCACGGCATCACTACTGACAGCCGATAGTTTTTAGACGTCTTGTCTTTCTTTTTCACATTGAAGTGACTTTAGGCGGGTTTGAGCGCGATAGCGTGATTGCGCTCATTACTCGATTTTCGCGTGGCTTGTAGCCGTCCGCTATTAGGCGTGCTAATCCAGCATCCGCGTAAATACGTCATCGCTGCAAATCGGAAGCTGCGACTGGGCAGGCAAGACTCGAGGGCTAACCTGAGCCTGGTTTGTGGCACACGGCCGGATGGACTGTGCAAAAGAGAAAAATGGGACCACGGCGAAAACGAAAAGAAAGGACACGCAATTTCAGCACGTTCCGTGCCTCCGGAGTAAAGTTCATTCGGCGCCCGGTCGGTGGTAGAATGCTAGGTGTACACGGCCGCCAGCCGTACCCGCAACGGACGCCATCCTACCGAAGCGTATTTCCTCCGAAAAAAAAATAGATTTCTGATCATTGACGAGCCGAAGCTACACCTGGGCTACGATGCGCGGCGTGTGCCAGTCTCTGGAATGTTTTAGATCACCTGGGGGATTTAAGCTTACGACGAAATCCCCAAACATGGACGTTTCAGTCTTCTTTTTCGTCAAGAAAACTCTGCCGTGGCAGGACATCTAACCAACCTTCTTGGGCTTAGAAGTGCAACGCCTTACCCTGTGAGCCTACCTGGCGTGTTTTCCTCAGGACCTGGTGCCGGTACCAGCACTGGGTCCCGTAATACAAGAGGCCGAAGATTAATGCAAGTGTCAGTAATCAAGGACGACAGTGACTGAGCAAAAACGCAATAAAACGAACTGAAGTAGTCCAAAAAACCGGGCTAGTTGATACAGAGTCACCTTCACAGCGCACAAATAAAGGGACAAAGAGGAGGATAACACTGTACAAGCGCTGAACCAAAACCATTTTTTTTATTCTAGAGACACAAATATGAAGCCATCGAAGGCATAAAACAAGGATAAAAACATGACTCATAAACCAACTAAAAGCAACTGCGCAGGCGCACGTTCTCATGTAGCGCTCTCATCAAGATACGCTAATTCTGCATTTAAAAGCCACAAAGACGGAGCGCTAAAATTCCACGCAGACATTTTTGAAATTTTACACACTTCCACTACTTACCTCCACTTTTGGTCACTGTGCTGGAGCAGTACAGTTGTATCATTAAGGAAAGGCGTACAAACCGCAATCTTCCCACTGGGTGGAACTGTCATGCTTTCGCAAAGAACATTTAGGCAGCGGCACGTTTGGCCGACATAAAAGCGACAATGTTTGAGGGAAAGCAATAACTCACGTTTCATCTACAAGGAACAAACTGTTTTTTATGTTTTACACCAGAGCTGTGAGATTGGCCCTTTTTACTAATACTATTTTGATGGCGGGACAGATGCGGTTTAACGTATGATTGACCGAAAACACTACATTAACGTTAGATCTGCTTCCGAAGATGGCTCCGGGGGTTCCGCTTTACTCGTCCTCCGAGAAGCTGCTCGGAATAACCAAACTCGGTACGGTGGAAGAGCTGGTAGAATCCCACCTGTCTACCCAGAGAGTGCGGCTCTACCAATCCTCGGCGGGCCGCATGGTACTGGCCAAGCTGGGCTGGCAAGAACCGACTACAAAGAAACGGGACCTTTACCCAAGATTTGGGCACAGAAAATCAAAAGCAAACGCGTGCCCCTGAACGTGAGACAGGGTCGCAAAGACGGCCGACGAGCGGCCAGGGTTAAGGCACTGATTGTAAGGCTAAGACAAGCGGAGGAACAAGAAGACGCCACGGGGGTCACCCTCTACACCGACGACTCTCTACCCAAGTTCTCGACACCAGCCACGATATCGGTCAGGTTGCAAGGCGCGCTGGTGACGTGCACCTTTGTCCAAAACGGCGTTCCCCGAAGAAGCAGATGAGGCGGCAATAGACGTGGTGCTCACACTGCCTAAAGTGAGCAAAATAATCGACGCCTCACAGAAAGCGTATGGTAACTATAGGAAAAGGCAGGTGTCTCGGACGCCACTCAGAAAAGTCGAGGGGGGAACTCGACGTGTATCCGAGCATAAAGTCGAACTGATATGGACACCGGCTTACTCAGGGCTGGAGGGCAACGAACTGGCCCACCAGCTTGTCCGAGAACATGAACACCGGGCAGACGAGTACGAACCGCAGGCCATAACAAGTTACAAGAACATCACTAGACACTACAGGGAAAGCAGACGGCGGTACCCTGAAACGCACAAATCGCTCAGCAGACCACAAAAAAACGACCTATAGGAAAATACAAGCGAGATCTTTCCCGCACCTCTATCTCCAAAGCAGAATGTACCCCGAGAGATACAAGAAAGAGTGTCGCTTCTGTGGGCAGTTGGGCACGCTCCCGCACGTTATTGGAGATTGCGATTTCACCTAAACCATCGCCCCCTCCTTACCCAACCCTACACCACCCTTCCCAACCCCTCAACAAGCGTTGGGAGACTTTTCGAACTAGCCCCGCTTTGGAAGAACAGCTTGTCCTGATCTCCATGGGCCAAGCGGCCACGGAAGCATATGGGTCCCATGAAGAGGGAACCACCCCATCCGGCACTTTGTCGGCGCAATTCATTTGGCTCAGTAAAGTTGCTCTATCTTTCTCTATCTCTCTCTCAAACACACACACACTTTTTTTAAAACGGTGTGATACATTGTGCAGGTACGGGATTACAACGAACTTTTGCATTTTTTTTAGTCCGAAAGTTCAAATTGAAGAGACACGTTTTCTGGCGTAAGCTACGCTACGCTACCTCGGGAAGTCTTCGCTGGGTGACCAGTTTTGCTCTAAGCGGTAGAGGTCAAACGACCCCCCTTTCCGCAATAGCATGGCAACGAAAGGAGTGATAAGACTAAAACGTACGACACGTGCGCAGGTGTCGTATGGTTTGCCGGCATATGTCCATGTTGCCGGCAACACTCTACCTCCTTTGGCACCGTTTCTGCCAGGGATGTTCCGTACTTGGAAGAAAACTTCACATTTCTAGGTTCGAAAATTCTCTTTTGTTTAGCGCTTTCCCCGCAAGTTTCTCAAATATTCCCGGATAATATCCCTGCATTCTCGATTTGTAGCTGATAGATCCTTCGGCGAATTCATGTTTGGTTGTGGGCGTTAGCCAGCGCCACATACGGCTCCTTTAGGTAGCCTTTCGCACGCACACCCGTTCAAAAAATCAGCGGGAACTAAATTCCCCTATATCTGCTGCTCAGCAGCATTCGACTATGCATTTCAGATGTTGTGCCAGCCGCAAGCTTACTTTGCATGGTAAAGCTCTAAGTTAGAATGGCCCGTGTGAAAAACAACGAGTCATTGTTGGATTATTGAGGTAATTTTAGCTAAGCGCCCGAACTGCGGCCGCCATATCCTGTTGAAATCCCGCGGAAGAAGGCGCCCGCGAAAACGTTTTTTTGTATATTGCGCTGGAATACATGCGAACAGGCTTCAGCCATTCAGCAGCCGCTACTTCACCCTTTACTAGATATCAATCATGGAGTATTCTTACCTCTATGCTTGCTCCTGTTTTATGAGCTCTGTTGGAAGCGTTCAGAGAGAGTGGTGGCTTGTGAAGCGCGAGTGTGGATACCTGAACATAAATCAGCAAAGTGTATGATAACTTTTTAAAAGAAACCAAAGTAATAAATGATGCGGGGTCAGCGCGCTGACGCTATATTTTCATTTTACTCCAAGACTCCTAAAATTCCATTAATTTATTGAATATTCCATTTTCCCATTCGGCCCAAATTACACATGAAAATTCCCCTACCAAAACAAAATTCCCCGCAAGGAACATCACGGGTTTCTGCAGATTAGCGCGACCATCATGTAAGCTGAGCACAGAGCGTCGCAGCTGCGTATCTCTTGGGAGGGATAGGGGGGGGGGGGGGGGGGGGCTCGATAGCGCAAAAGCCAGAGTCAGCGGCCGCAGCGCGACCTAGGAGAACGAGCGTGCTCACGCGCTGGAAGGCTCGCGCGCATTGGCATCACCAGAGAGAGACACCGCTTCATTCGAATAAAACGCGTTTAACCTGCCGTTCTCGTCCTCTCCTTCAACGGCCCCTGGCAATCGCTCTACAGAAAAAAACGAGCGATTACGCACTTCCCAAGCTTCAACAGCCCAGTGATTCGTGGACAGCGGCGGGACTTCACTTCATTGTTCATTGTGAGCAAAATAGGTAGAAATTATTTTCGTTTTTTTTTGTTCGTATAACGTCTTCCAATTTACTACCTCCCCAATTCCAATAAGGAATATATAACCTCCACTATTAAACTTGGATTAATACAGTTAACTTCAAAGTCGGTCTTGTCGCAAGTTATGTTACCTCACCAATACGCAAATATTAAATTTACAGTCTAGTTCTACAAAATACTGTAAATCGTGCATCATGTGTCTGTTTCGCACATCGAACTTTTAATAACGTTCAGGGTAAGAGAGCCACCACGAAATACTGTGAATCGTGCATGATGTGTTTGTTTCCTAACTCAGACTTTTTATTACCGTACAGAGTAAAATATCCACCCACAACACACCAATCCCGGCTTCCCTCAAATCTACCCCGTTTTTATTAACAAGTAAACCTCTTTACGAGATTTTTCAGTGAGTATCGCCGAAGGAAGAAACCGTCAGAACACAATGTGTCTGCGACCCCCTCCACTCTGAAACAAAACCGCAACAAACGTTTTGACTGTCCAACCACATCACAGGGCACCTACTACAATATCAGCCCTCCAAAGGGAAATATCCGTGCATACCTCGAGTTACTGCCTATAAGGTCTAGCCTCCATAAGATGGAGCCCTCTGTAACGGCGCGCTTTATAGCCCAGGTGTTGCTTCGCCCCGTTAACTAAACAAACCCAGAAAACAGTATCAATTCCTACGGACCTTACAATACAGAGCACAAGCGCTCGTCTCCTAATCTTCTGTCACTTCTTTCGTTTTGAAAACTTCTTTTCTGCAATTATGCACCGCCAAACCCTAGTGTCAAAGATTTTGAGGTAGCCTTTTAAAGATTTCTATGAAAAAAGCTCCACACAAACAAGTCTTGTGTCGATACGCCTGCGAGGACAATGTTAGCAGACACACAGTTAGATTAGAAGCCAGGTTAAGCTCGCCACAGTAATCAGTGCATAGGCATACTCGTGATGAGTTGTCACCCTGGATAGACTGATCCATTTCCCGGGTTTTTTGAGTGGGCCCCTTACATCAGGTGTCCAGTAAAAATATGCTCTTACCCACATTTGCCCACTCCCGCTCTACTACTATTCTAGACGCGCAGGAAACTCTCAAAATTATGGCCCACCCAATCGAAGGATAAAGTTCCTATTTTATTCCTGATCTTGCTTCCTCCAACTTCGCTAACTACACACCGCAGAAGGGCATTTTGTCTGTTAGCCGGATACTGTCTTTTTTTAGTATAGACTAGTTTTCAAAAAGGGCTTGCATACCGAACTGTTCCGAAGGGGCTGTCCGTCGTACAAAGCATATTTTTTCTAATTCAACCTTCGCCCCAAAGGATGACCTCATTTTCAGACCACTTAACACACCACCATTTTCAGTACTTCTAGATGTCCGTTACAACAAATCATGTTCGCTCTCTCCACTTGCTGTACATATTATGTATAAGGGACTGCTTATTGCTATGTGTAACGAATGCGTGTACCGAATTGCGTGTACCGAATGTACCATGGTGGAACACGACGGCGGCGGCATAGAAGACGGCACAGACCCGCTGAGCGCGCGAACCGGTAGAAGAGGACGACGAATCGCTCGAACACGGGATCCATGCACCCGAAAGTCTGTAGAATGAGCAGTTTTGATGAAATGCAAGCAGCGCGCAGTCTCGTTACTTTTCATGCTGAGTGCGTGTCATGTGGTAAGGTGTGCGGTGAGAAAAGGAAGAGTCCATACTCGAAGGGAGATTGGCCCGCGACGTAGATGATTGAAGAAAAGACGAAGAGAAAGAAGAATCAGCTTACGGGATAGCGAGAAGGGTTTTGCAGGGACCGATGAAGAATACACACAGGGTGATCGAAGAGGATGAGGAGGTTAGCTGGACCAGCAATTGGGAGCCTCAGACTGTGCAATGCGAGGTGAAGAGGATGATGACAAAGTTGTAGCAGTAGGGAGTGTGGAACGAGATCTTGGGAGGTATAGTGGCAAGTTCGGGTCGAGCATCGCGGCTTCCAGGTGGTTAGGCGACCCCCGAGACGTGAGCTGGCGGATCTATCTTAAGCACCCCGAACCGTGAAAGCGCCCTTTCTTGAGAGCGCACCGGCGGCATCGCACTGCTGGCGACATTTCGGGCCCTGCCCCTCAACGTACCAGCGGCCTCGCACCGTGGGCAGTGGGCAGCTCGAAACCACCTATTACCAGCGGCCTTGCACTGCTGGCCTCCTGCTGCTCCTCAAGGAACCTGTGGCATCGTACCACAGGCATCCAGACGACTGACAGCCAGCACGGGCCATCCCGAGGTGCTGCTACGTGCGTCAACGTGTAAGCAAGTCAACACACCGGGCCACGTCATCGGCATGGCACCGGATTCGTCGTGCTGCAGGCGGTAGGACATGTTGCCCTTTGGCATAGACAGTTAATGTATTAAAGTTTTTTTACTAGATTTTTGATAGTGTGAGGTTGTGCTTGTTTTTTTTGTGTGTAGTGTGACATGCTTGTTAATTTGGTGTGGCATTTTTTGTTTGAGGTTTGGTTTTGTAAATATATTGTGTGGGCATCGATTTCCTCAACCCGACACTCATTTTTTGGCCGTGTAAGACGTGTGACAGTGCGTCATACAATATATTGTGGATACCAGCCACACATGTCTATATGTATATTCTATGCCACATGTTTTATTGGTAGCCAGCGCACGAACGTTTTCTCACCGTTTGTAGAATTAAAATGTTCGAGGGCACCGGTATTTCCATCGCTTATCCCTGCGAATATATGCCTCAGACTGGTGTCATGGCCTGATTATGTGATATTAGAATACAGGTGTTCAGGGAGAATCCACGAGATAGTCGCTGACTCAAGATGGAGTATTATTTGTATATTGCAAAATTTAACCCCACTATGCACGAGAATTTTTGCTTTTTCGTTTAATAAAAATGCATACTATGGCCCATTTGTGTATTTTTAAAAGCCTTTCAGACAAAAATATCTCTAAACCAGGACCTTATGATTTAAGTGACAATAAAATCCTGGGCCATCTCCAGTATCATAAAACTTGGCGAGGGTGGAGCATGCAGTGTGTACGTGTATTCTTGGCGCCTTGGTGTTTTTGCCCACGGAAATGAAACAGTTTTGGGTAGAGGCGTACAGCTTTAGTGTAACGCCTCCGGTCTTTGAAGCCCGACGCGTTCTAGTGCGAGGCGTTGGAAACCCAGTGTCTCGGTGTGTTTCCTTTGTGCGCGTTACCTTCTAGCGTGAGGCATTCGAGAACTGTGGTCCGGGTAGTTTAGTACCTTGACTAGATGATGCTACGGTAATATTAGACGATGACGACATGAGACGCGCGCAGGCTGAGCCCTGAAGGGGCCTCGCCCCTAGAAGAGCAAACTGCTGCTGGCTTTCTGGATATCTCTCCGCAATAGCTGTCCCCAAAAATACGTAAGAGAAGGTGCCCTGTAACTTTCTGAAACTGTTTCAAAACATGCAACGCCGTTTTGCGGTCCTGCAGATACCTAACAGTGCCACACATATCTTACCGAACCGCAACGTAACAAAAGACATCAAATGAGGAGCAAACAGACTCATTCCTATGTGGCAATAAATCTTAAAATGATATTTTTGCCTCAATTATTCATGCTCTTTCAACCTGTAGTCTACGACGCTCCTGACATGAGAAAACACCGAATAAACGTAAATCTTACCTTTCATTAAGAACATATCGTTACAATAACAAATATCGCTTGGCTTTGTGCCCACTTTTCGAGGTTAATGCCTACTGAAAACTCATCCCTAGCCAGATACTTTATTCATGCTATAAGCGCTCACGTATCCATCTCAAATTACGTCACTGCAACAGAAGTAATCACAACCAGTTTAAATTAACATTTTCAATAGACCGCAATGGGGCAACAGTGCTCTAGCTACTTCTTTAACTGCCAAGCACTGAATTGACTTGTTGAAACCCTACAATAACAGCATATAAGGTGATCAAGGATGGTGATCTATGTCGGGTAACTGGGAAGGGGCACTAAATTTACCATAATTGTTCATGCTCGAACCTTCCAAATTATTTCATTTCTTTGAGAGCGCAGACGTTAGGGAAAGGAATTTGAAATTTCTCAAGATAAATCTTTGGAGGTAGCGCTCTTTCCTGCAAACTATGGTTAGTGTATCGGCACGTTTTAGAAGGTCAAATAAGCGCTTTCTTCTAGTGGTTCATTTTTACTCATCGGATTACGAAACTGGTAAGAAGAAAAATGTTAAAATACTGTTTAACTAGAGCGGTTGTTTTTGGCCACATTTGTGTCGTATATCGCAACTGCTGAGTAATTAGTTGGGCGTCAAATACTTTGATTGTTGTTTACGATGTTTTCGGAATCCAAATTTACGCAAGTTCGCCAGTAGATTAGTGTGTTTTTACGTTTCACTAAGCTATTACACAACAATTTTTTTGGAGCAGCATAAGGAACGTCTTCTAGTAGGAGAACACAACATATGGATACATGGGCCCCATCATCGTTCCCTACTAGACTTCATCCGCGAAACGAACATTTCCATGTTCATCTAGTCACCTTTCATCACCTTCAACTCAGACCCCTTATCTATGCCCTCTTGCAAAATAAACGTTCGCCCAAAAATCAATTCTTATAGCTGGTCCTTAGACGAACCTAAAACCCGTTTTGGTTGAAACTTTTAATGACGCAATGCCCGTTTTCGGGCCTGCAGATAGGGACCAATGCCGCACATATCTCAGCAAGCCTGAAGGTAACGAAAGACGTCAAATTAGGTGTCTCATACAGGTCATGTTTTGAACAATCATCACTTTCTTTTCCCCCACTCCCAAAACTGTGGTTAAACAGACAGACCATGGAAACTCAGCTGTACCCAAATATAGCATCCCACGCAACCAGTTTCAGCCCTGCCTGATTTGAGAATAAAAAATGCGATCACGGCAACAATTTTATTATGTTCAGGCAGAGCGGTTCGCCCCGCCACGTAGGCGGCATAATTTCCAGTATTTATTCAAAATACGTTGCAACTTCTTTGTCTGTTTTCATCTTTTTGTGAGCAGAATTTGATGCGCTAGCTTAAAACTGGTGAAGACATCCGTCTCAATGCTAAAATCCTCTGAAAAAAAGCAAACGTAAAGCCCCTCGAGACGCTGTAAATAGTATTGCACACAAGATACAAAAACTTTGGTTCAAGGGGTCTTAAGTGCGTTGATAGCGCCCTTATATCCTTGGAGGTTTTTCGAATCCTAGGTCTTTTTGAAGAAAGCAATCTCAAACAATCAGCACGTTGGCCCGGCAAACAGCTCATTAATAGAGAAAATACTGGGCCTAGTCATTTTTTAGAGTACAATGAGTTTTCATTGCATGACAACCTTAAGCACTATAAACGTCGGAAAAATCATTATCACGTGGTGGCACAAATAAAACGCCTCCGAAAGTTCAGTCGGCTTGCGTATCTTGAAATTGTGAATTTAATGGCTTCTCTTAGCGGAAGATGTAAAACACGTGTAGTGCTTAGTGTACCGTCAGTTGGGTAAGAACGCCTGCGCAGTAGCAGCTACCTTCAGCGCCCGCTTTTTCGACACATTCTTTGCATTCTCTGCTTCGCACTTGTTGGCGGACGTGCGTGGTCGACCGCGTTTTCCACACGCAGAAATACCAGGCACTCTCTATCTCAAACGTGTTTTGGCGCGACCATTCGAAGTTTGCTAACATGTCGTGATGCGCGGTACTTCCCTCAGATGTTTTGAATAAAGAAAAGGTGAATTCGGTTTCGAGAACATCTCCTATAGGTCAGCTCAGTTAGCTCTCCTTGCCTCGGAGGGTGAGTTTTCGGGCTTTGCTGTTGGTAGTCTTGTGCCTCACCAGGCCAGTTTTGCGCTAGAACTTAGATGACGCGTAAGCAGGACGTTGATGGGACCTCTTGAGCCATGACGCACTTTAACAAGCCTATTAATTAGAAACAATTGGCGACTAAAAAAAACTAAGCGCTCTGCCTGATTTTTCTGTTAATTGGCTAAATTGTGATATTAATTGCCTAGGTTTGCAGCCTACACATCACTCCAAAGACAGCACTGAAATAATCTCTACACAAGCTTAAAAGCGGCATTTCCCGAACCTAAGCCTTTCCGTTCGAGTACCACGCATGCAGAGTCACACACACACAGGGTACGCCCCAGTTGTGCAAAGTGCCAAGGAATCTGATGTCTCTTGTAAATGTCGTCAATGCATAAACGCTGTAAGACCGAAAACACGCGCAAGTCCGGAAAGTTTTCAAGAAGCCTGACAGCTTTTCCAATTTGTGCCTATATTTCTAACGCACGTTAAATTCTATATTTCATAGTTCAACAATTGAAAGATTCACTTGACAATGGCTGTTGTTCACATTCTTTTAATGGTACATTAGTTTAGTTCGTTTCGATGTTGCGTGCATATTATGGAAGTTTTGCCAAAGTACTCACGGGCAGCAATAGTAGCACTTCCATGAGTTCCAGTATCCTACGTTACCACATCCGCTGGTGGCAACCCTAATGCATTTCTGTTTTATTGGCACTTTGACCCAAATCCCGTAGAAAGACGTGGCATTGGGTGGGGGGCACCCCTGTTCGGGTTCCAAGCATTCAGGTGTGCAGCCCAAGGAGACCGTCACAACCGCTAAATAAGGTGTGGAAGAAAAGAAAAGAAGAACCTGTTCCTTATGTTATATTTAACCGCAGAAATTTTCACGAGGCACGATATTGTTAATATCTTAATCTAAAACCCCAGTGCGCAGTTTGGGAAGGCGTGTACTAGGACGGGTGCGCGTTGAGGCCGCATATCGAGGCCCCATGTATTGAGACCGCATAACATCCCACGTAAATCATGAATACTGTTACATCTGCTGCCTCCTTTGTTGAGTCTGGTGGGTTACCGAAACTCCAGTCGTCCATTAAACCTAGAAAACACCAGCCTTTTCTTAAACGCACGGAAGTGCGCACGGAACTGCCGGTGAACACTACCACAATAATGACGGCGGGCTGCCATTTTGCGTACGTTGCATTTTCGCCGGTGCACTAAGACAAAACTGATGTAAAAAAAGGTTACACTTGACACCGCGTTTTTGTAACTCCTTTTGTCAAATTTGTGTGCCATAAAAACGCTTACTTGACTCCGCGTATAATTTTCATCTCATTCATATTTAAGCTACTGTTTATTATACCACATAGATCATGGGAAAATGACAAGCAACACTGCGGTTCCAGCCATTGATAGCGGTTTCTGGACATGACCTGTTTATCATAAACACAGCGCTGAAGTTAAAGGAAGAAGGTGCAGTAAGGTGCACCTTGTCAAATCCATCTACGGAAGATCAACAGAAGCTGCAGAATATGTCAGCTAACCTTGGAAATGCCAAAGAAAAGGACAGCTTGGCTTAGCGCGATTAGTGTTGGTTCCACTTGGTTACTGTTTAATTAAGCTGTAATTATTTTAGTATTCGTCGAAAGCGCGCCTTTCCCTGTGGTTGTGGTTCCGCGTCTGAGTTGTCCGAGTAGAACGGCTTGCCAGGGAATAGACGGCGCCTGCCTTCGCAACCTCTCCCGCAACGCTCAGACAAGACGGCCCGGTCTCCCTATCATACATGGCCAATCTCGCATGGGCGAGGCGAGTCAGGTGATATGGCGACGACTGAGATGCAACGAGAGAGCATGCGCCAAGCAGGCAGAAGGAGCGGTGGAGACGGCGACCAGTGGACGTTGTTGCCGGCTGAACTTGACCTGGCAGGCCACGTGAGGCATCGCCAAGGGTACGCCGCAGCTGCAGTAAAATGAAGGTCAAATTTTCCGGAACGGCAAAATTTGAACATAAACATAACACGCTGGTTAAAACCGAGTCAAGTGACTACACACGATACAACAACGAGGCCCTTTCGCACCGCAAGTTCAAAAAAGCGCTAGAGATTTTGCTCTGCGGCGCTTGGAGAAGTGGTTATGCATAAAGCAACATAATGATTGTTGCTACTAGGATTGTGCAAAACATCAGCACAAACACTCATGCAAACCTCCGAGTGTTCCAGTTCACAACAAAGCTATTTCGCGCAAGTGCCCTCTACCCTTCACAGAAAAATTGCGTCAGGGATATATTTGCGCGGCCAACGTGTTTACCAACACCCTCAAGCACCTGTCATTGGTTTTAGTATCAAGGTGTTTACAAGCAGAAATAATATGTTCCGCCCAAATTCGATGCCTGACTGAGCAACGTTTAATTTTTCTCTAGAAGGTGTTGATGCCGAGACTAGGGGCCAGGTGTGAGCTGGAGCCAGTTTAAAATATTTGGGCCTCTGTTTAAAGGCCGAATGCCAGAATTTGATACCATTATGTTAATTCACAGGACAGTAAAATGTTAACAGGTTCAACTACTATTACTAAACTAAAACTGCATAATATGCGTTTAGGAACGGCGGCGTGAAAGCTGGAGCAGTAAAAATTTAGACAATTTTCTTCATTTCGTCACTTAAATTAAAAACTGTGTCTGATTAAAACGCTGGCTGCGCGAAAAAGAGCATTAGTACACATTTCGATAAGCAACTAAAGGCCAAATGAACCAGTTGCAATCCCTACGGAGATATTACACCTCAGCAACATTCACTGTTGCTCAATTACGCCGCCACACAAATCGTCAGAAGATGCCTCCGCTGCAGCGATTAGAAACAACGGAGTGTCGGTATTGCCTTTTTAGCATTGGTCCTTCATACCGCCGTTAAATGCAAAAAAGAAGACAACTACAGTTGGAGAAAAGCTCTGTTGGAATGTAGCCCTTCTGCGTCGTTGTCCCCCTTTCTTGGATTTGCAAAACATGCACAAGCTACTGGGAAGCGTCTTATGCTGTAAGCAGAATATCAAAAACGAAATAAAGCAGAGATACCACTCTGGTAAAATTGAAACTTCACCATGTTTTGTTGGCGTAATTACCCTGTGCCACAAACGCTTAGAAACATGACCATAATTCTCCTCTTTAACCATTGCCATTACCAGAGGAGTGTAAACGGCACAAACGGCGGAACTTCTCTAAATCTAACACGGGAGGCGACGCACGCAACAGCCGAGGTCTTTTCTGCCACTGGGGACTCAAGCGTAGTCGGCCTGATGGCTTATGAACACACATTTGCCTGTCCTAATGATCAGTCACAGCAGCAATAGTAATGTCAGCTGAGTTTTTGAAGGAATTAATAAAGTTTTGCCTTTAATTTTCTCATGAAGATTCATTCGTCTCTACAACTATAAGACTGTATGGCATCTAACATCGCACTTGTGTCTTCAAAACTACAGTAGGGGTTGCATAACGCATTCCTATTTTTTACGAAAATTTTGTGCGGCAGGGTGCTCGTTGGACAGAAAACTTTCGCCGTACGTTTATACGCTTCAGTTTTTTGTGAAGGATGCTCTGGCCCGGGATCAATCGTGCTACGTCATTCCGGTAAAATTGGCTAAACTATTTCTTGCAACATACCGAAACCTTGTCTTCGCAACGCTGCAAACATCAAATCTCCCTACGAGTTAAAAACAAACGATGGAAACAAACCCTTCCCCAAACAACGACTGCAACGTACACTTACCGGCCACAGTTAACGTGAAGAGTAGGCCTCTGTAGGAACGCCGCATTACTCGTGGAAGGGCGAGTAATATTTAAATGTATTAAAACTTTTTTCAACTGAATAGTTTAAGTTCAAACACCGGTGGTATCCACAGCGGGAGGTGAAGCGGATTTTTTATGTGTAGCTAACCAGTCATTCGCCTCAACTTGGAGATCAGGCTTACGTTAAAGGTGGGTCTTTACATTATAACTTTCCAAACACAGTTTGCAAGCACTGAAAATTTGAGCAATATATTGATACTTCAAAAGATCGCAGACTTTAGTAGTTAGCACGAATGCAGAACGAAACACGAAGTGTGATTCAGAGATTTTGAAAGATGTCAGCTGCAAAAAAACGCTTATAAATGTTAATGCCAACGTGGTTGCAGTTTCCGTGTTTTACCTTTAATACCGTCGTTACCGCTGAACTACTCTGTTCACTCATTGTTCGCTGCTGTCCAAAATTTGAAATGTTTTTGGACGCACTTTTTCCAGCTGCTTCGTTGACGATATATAGCGTTTGTATTATGTATACAGCCATAAAATATAAGATACAGACCAGCATTTCCATACAGCGTTTGTATTATGTATAGAGCCATGAAATATAAGATACAGACCAGCATTTCCTCAAAAGCCCACAGCGACCTCCTGCCCATCATAAAAATCAAATAACGGCGAAAAGAACGCGCTTCAAAATAACCATAGAAAACAGGAAGCAGACTTTAAAGAAACGCTCGAGTCTGGGGAAGAAGAGTCTCCCAATTTGCGGGAACAGACCAGCGTTCTCCTAAAGGGTTCTGTGGTTGATTGGCTGCACACTTCAAATACAGCAACGGCACCCACGGCTCAGTGCCGCGCGAACCACGCATGCGTGTCGCTAGAACTGGATTTATCACTTGTGGTTTTAATGAATGGTGGCCTCCTTTCGGAATGGCCTGGTTGAGCCAGAGTTCTTCCATATACACCAGCTGCGGAACTCCGCCTCAAAATCCGGGATTTGTGAGCACCCCAACTTTATTGAAGCTGATAGACAATGTTATTTGCACCGAACCTACAGCACAAAAGACTGAGCTTTGTTAAACATTTACTCGTAATAACTGAACTTAATATTATAGGGCTCGTTTTTTTTCAAATTATATAAGGTTTACTTATGTTTCCGTTATTCTTAACAGCAGATCTGTCCACGCCAACAGATCCTTCCAAGCGAAGACAGAAAACCCCGAGCGCACGTGAGCGCGTGCCTGGCGTTGACCGTCCGGCGTCGTGCAGACTTGCGCATGGGCTTACGCCCTGCGCAACTACAAGGGTTGAGCAACTACAATAATGAATCGAGGTCATGGGGCTAAACATGAGTATGAATAAGTTCAATGTGACGATTTATCAACATGCCGAACGCGCCCTCTTCAGCCTGTCTTACGAAACGCTAGAACAACAGGAAGAGCATATGTATCACACGCAGGTTATCAGAGCTGACCTCAGTCACGAGAGAGAAATTCGTCGCAGAAAAGGCACGGGCTGGAGCTCTTTAAGTAAACACTCTTAAACAAGAAAAAGTAAGTGTTTTCTATCCCTGAAAAGGAGAACATACATGCAGTGTATGTTGCCGGTGACGATATTTCCGCGAACCATGCATTAGGTTTGTTTACGCCTGTGTTTTGGTTTTGCCGCCCGGCTGCCTTATCAATGTGCCAATCGAAGCACGTTTCACTATTTTTAGATTCTGCATCTCATTCACTCGCCTTGTCCTTCCATACGGCGTTGTCCGTCCACAGCCCTCCCCCTACACTATAAAAAATAGTTAGCGGCGCCCGGTTTCGATCCCACGACCCTGTGGGCGGAACGCGAGGTACATGGTGCTCTTCCCACTGCGCCACAAATTTTTTTTTGTATTTGTTGCCTGTCTTTGGCAATTCACAACAGATTACATCTCAACATTGCAAATATGTACTCATACAAGAGGTGGAGGTGCCAGCCACTACAGGGCTGACTTTGTCCATTTAAAATGCCCTCATATTGATTAGTTGCTCTATTTGCGGCAGCCAATCAGGTAGTTCCTGGTGAAACTTAATAACTTCAACAAATCGCCCAATGCTCTCTTTGAAATACTCCCTTGCACATCACGCATCAACATCATTGTACAACCTTGCTGTACGAGAGCGCCATATACTATGGAAACCAAGTGCCATGACTAAATCGTAAGGCACTCCATCCTCATAGACGGAATCAAATGCTACGAACGCGCCTTATATCCTTGACTCATTCAAACTACGTCAAGATGCTACTGATACAACGTATGATGGGGCAATGATTAACACTTGCAATAAAAGAAAAGAGGCTCCCACTTACAGCAATGATGATGGAGTAAAGGTCGTTGCGACAGCGAAGCCCCAAGCATACCACTTACAGAGATTTACCAAGATTGGCCAATAAAACATAATAATAATCATAAAACAAAAATCATACGCGTTCCCGACACGTTTCACGCGATTTCAGAATCAAAATCAATCCAACGGAAACACCAAGTGAACCCCATGATGCGTCGCATCTACACAGGGTTCCCCTCGCGGGGAGGTGGGCGAAATTTTTATTCCACACGGGTTATGTCAGTTGATAGGAAGAATCTCTTGCCCGGTCGTTACTAGCCTAGAGTAACCAAATTTGATCTACTGTGTTTTCGATGCAATTCCACGGTCCGAGAAGCAATCGTGCAAAAACAAATATACGCAGGGCAGATGCAGCAGCATTCAACTCGCCGACACTCACCTCCGCATGTCACATCGCCTCCACACATCGCCTCCGCACGTTTGGAAAGGTTGCTTCCCTGCGTGGTTCGGCGGCATCAAATAAATGGAGTAAACATTGTTGACGCTCGAATCTGCTGCCACACCTGAGACTATCTAGAGATAATGAACTCTGTAAGGCAGTGCCGGACATGTGGTAATGCCCATTCACGTGATACAGAATTTTTTTTAATATAATAAACCTCACAATCACGGCACCATGTGAAAATATCGCGTGCTGTATTTCTTAGTCTAGAGGATGGAGTGCCGTAAAATACTGTGGTTTTCGGGTTTAAAGGTGATTTATAGAGCCGTTTTTCAGGCTTGGAGATGGAGGGCTCTAGCGACAATATTGCTTTAACAAAGCAATGTTTGCTAAAAAATAAAATATTCAATAGAGCTTGCAAATGGCAAATAGAGTCAGGGCCATCCACCACCTGCGAACCGAGTGCCGCGCAGCTTGGTTGACCGGAATAATAGCTTCAGCTCCTTGTTTTGTACTTTGAGCCTAGAAACACCGCGAAGGGTAATATTAGCCCCAAAATTGCAGTGTAAAAACGTAAGGGCTGTGTAGAAGCAGAAGATAAATACCAGGGCTCTACTGGCAAATGATGTATTGTGAAAAAGCTCAACTGCACGTCTCACCTAAACAGACTCTAGTGGCAAAAACTAAAAATAAAACGGGGTTTGCATAAACTTCGACTTTCGGGTGGCAGAAAAAGAGTTATCATACTCGGCGGGGAGCAAGACTCTGCAGTGCTTCCTGCCACATATACAGTGGATCCATCGCACGTGTGCCCAGAGGGAGCGCGCGCTAAGAGTACTGAAGGTGCCAGCAATACTCATTAGCCTATCTTGTACCTTTCGTAGCCATACAAAGTTCTTAAACACGAAGGTGTCAGTAACTGTTGTGGGTTTTCAAAATGGTGATGGAGGTGGTGCGGGTCAGCATTGGGGGAACGGGGTTATACCAGAGACGGCCACACTCTTATGCCTCTGCCACACGGTGACTTTCAACTGACAATTGAACGCTCGCCTAAACGTGCGCCCTATGCAATTACAATGGAACGAGATCGACAATTGGTGCAACGGTCTTCGGAAGGCCTTTGAAACGGCCGTGCAGCACAGGTATTAGTGATACTGGTCTCTGTCTCAAGAATAAGTGAGTGGAGGTGCTTAGTGGTACGGTGTTTTACATTGGGCGAGTCATAGAACTTGAACAATACCGAAAATATAGAGAAAAGCGTTGGACAAAACACCAACGTAGGTAGACGCCCTTCCATGGACATTAGAATAGATGAGTACCCCAACTCGCACGAAGAGAACAAACCTGGAACAAGCGATTGTCAATACAGCTCCGGGGATCTGTACTGCTCTGCGCGTATTAGTATTTGCATGAACACGAAATGAAATATCCTGGGTTTTAGTGATCACCAATAAAGCGGTTTGTTATAAGTCTTATGGCATCTATATTGCTTAGCGGTACTTAGCTCAAACGTTGCATTTACAGACGTGCAAGAATGTGGAACTAACTTTGACTCAAGCTTCGAGTACCTGCACACCCCATTGAAACTAGGGTGGGAGCGTTATTGCTAAGACATGAAAATTCTCAGGGAAAGAGAAGTATTTGTCACCATCGTACGCAAGTCCATTTCGCACAATGAAGAACAAAGGAGGGTCTGGACTGACAATGGCTTAACCGCCCGTCAAGAAAGATGCCGCAGAGTGTTTCGCATAGCATTCCCTCCGGTGTTTAATTCCCGTGCACGTAGGAGACATGCGGCTACCGCAAGCTGCAATTGCCAGCATCGTTTTCTTAGTATGCGCTCTTTACGTACCGCAATCATTAAACTGAAGCTGGAAAATGCCTGTAGCGGATAGTGCGGTGCTAGCGCCATCTGGCTAAGGCTGGCCTAACTGCTCGCTGTAATTCCGGCCGCCGCAGACCGTGCATGGTACTTTTAAATGCAGAGCATTTGTATAACTCACGATGTCACCCGTGCGTCGGCGTCCGCAGCAGCCAGCCTCCCCCTACACTATAAAAAGAAATAACAGTTACCGGCGCCTGGTTTCGATCCCACGACTGCGGGTCGAACGCAAGGTACATGG